>CM074452.1:8936854-9399354 GCA_037101425.1 Elopichthys bambusa | reverse complement strand
AAATTGCAGAGTAAAAATGTAGCCTACTTATTAATATTGTTAATTTAATTAAATTATTAAATTATTTGATTACATTTTAAACTAAATTATTAGCTTTATGAACTGATTTGATTACAATTAATTTTTAATTGTCCTTACAATGTTTATATAATATTTTACTGTCAGGAGTACAGGGAATATATGCCAAAATAAAGGTCCAGTGCAAAAAAATGTGGCATACCGTGAAACCACCAGAATCTTAAAAAAAAAAAAAAAAAACGTGATGGAGATTTTTGGTCAAACCACCCAGCACTAATTCTAATACTCCTTTTCTGTGCAGGCGAGAAAAATGAACTGAGATTGGCTGTTCTCAGATGGGCTCAAATGGCACTCTGTAAATACATTTGGCGCTATTGGAGATTTCCTGGTAATTGGGTCAGAGGATCTTATAAATCAGATGTGAAATTTTAGAACTGTGGTATTACCCAGCAGGTGACTTCTCCTTAATAGAAAGACTTGTCTCTTTCCATCCTGTTTATTGTGTGTTCTGCTGTTACTAGTTTCAGTATTTGCAGGATTTGATCGGGTCTTTGATCTTATTTGATCTTAGAGGCGTAAAGAGATGCTATGGAGTCTTGGGAACAATCCAGGAGGCTCAGTCTCTGAATGAAGACCTTGGCTGTGGTGTGAAATTACTGTAGAAGTTGGAGTGGAGACCTTTTTTATATATATCATACTGTGCAACAGAAGTGCTTAATAAACAGTTTCTGCATGGAGCACCTGCACTGCCTTTTCCGGAGGTGTTCTGTCCTAGATAACCTTCCCAGAATGCCAGAGTGATTAAGCATTACCAAAATGTCACTTTGGCCTCTGGAGGTTTAATTCAGGAAAGATTGATGGACCCAGAATTTGCTATGGAGCCACAACACTGATGACACAGGTGTGACCTTCAGCATTGTGTGGAAAGGGCTGATGTGCCAGAGCGAAGCCTGATATGAATCTGATCTCCTCACTGGACTGAAGGGTAAAATTCGATGAGAGATTACTCACTGATTTTCCATTAGCATCAGACCATTACTTTCTGGCAGTGGACTTCTGGCTGGCAGGGAGAGGGTCAAGATGGCACATAAGAGAGCGATGTGAATCTAGTGGTTTTAAAGGGATAGTTCACTTTCTTCTGCAGAACACAAAAGAAGATTTTTTTTTTTTTCAACCATATAGTGAAAGTCAACATTGTCCAATGTTGTTTCGACCCCACTGACTTTCATTGTACAGACAAAAACAGTTCTTCAAAATATCTGTATTTGTATTCCACAAAAGATTTGGAATCTTATGAAGGTAAATAAATCATGATAGAATTTTTTTATTTGTTGGTGAACCATCCCTTTAAAGATTTTTTCACATGCTGTCCCCTTCTGATGACGGTAAGAATGCAACATGTACTTTTGTATTATGAGTTGTATTTTGACACATTTTGGAAAGCAACACTGAAAAATTGAGCTTGCATAGCTAGAAAATTTGTGCTAATGCACTTTTAATGTTTCAAATCTTATGAATAGCACCGAACATGCATAATTAGTGGTGTTTGAGTTCACATACGGATGTTCTTACGGATTTCGTAAACCAAGCCCTCAAAAAAAAAAAAATCCTGTTGTGTGTGATTTACAATGAGGAGATGCCTGCAGTCTGAGCCATTCTCATGGGTCAGAAATATATCTTTGATTAATCTATCCATAATCATCTCCTGTTGATTTGACGAAAAGAGGATGTGGTGATGTGTCACAGTTCAGGCAGGGCCTTTTTGCACAGATGTGCCCCTTCATAATCAGATCTGGCTTTAATGTCCCACACTTGACCTTGCATTAGGTGCTTCTCAGTCCCATCACAAGCGCTGCTGTTTCTGTGATCACACTTCTTATATAATATCGACCTACATCAGCCCAAAAATAATGATGGCATCCTAATTTAGAATTAAATAATGCAGAGTATGTTATGAATATATTGTCTTGTTTTTTTTTCCTGAAAGGGAGCAGCCACTATTCAGCATGAAGGCTCACGTCTTCCAAATTGACCCAGACACTAAACGAAATTGGATTCCAGCCAGCAAACACGCCGTCACAGTCTCCTTCTTCTATGATGCTGGCAGGAGCGTGTATCGCATCATCAGCGTCGGAGGCACTAAGGTGAGAGACCTACAGGTGGTCCAACTTTGTGTCTTTGGTGCAAATTTATCAATAAAAAGTTGCAATTTTTGTGATTTGCACCTTGATTTTATTAATCAAACAGTGTTATTTTTGATATTTGCTCTACTACAGGCGATTATCAACAGCACCATCACACCTAATATGACCTTCACCAAAACGTCACAGAAGTTTGGCCAGTGGGCGGACAGCAGGGCGAACACAGTGTATGGCCTTGGGTTTGCCACAGAGCAGCAGCTTCAGCAGGTAAATGTATATTGTAGAAGTTCATTTTAACTAATGCAGTTATCAAATGGAAGCTTTTGTAAAGTTTAGTATTTTATTTGTAACTTTGGACGATTTTAAATTATTACCTGTTATAATTGGGCAATAGAGCTCAACTAAATGACTTTAGCTGTGAGTGATTGACCATTCAGAGTTAAGTATTCCAGATAGCCATGTCATAATGTATTAATCGGCTAAGAGTATGCTTCATAGATAGATAGATAACATAGCAGATTAGTTAATAGTATCCAAATCTTTCAAGTTAATTGGCTAGCGATATGCAAAAATATCATATTAATCTATTAGAATTATGCTGGCTAACTTGGCTAGAGGTATGGGTCCCAGTGTCTTTAACTATTATGTACTAACATTTAAATGAATCATTTAATACAATGCACTTATTGTGTACACACATGTTTTTACATTGTACTTGAATTTAAAAATACTTACGTGTAATAACAGATCTAATTAATTTCTATAATTACATCTATAATTACACTTAAACATAACCACCAAACCTGTCCTAACTTTACCCATACCAATAGCAGCGAAAGTGTTTCACCATATAACATGAACACAACATTGTACCGAACAATATATTTTTTTTATGTTAGTACATAGTATTATATAAAGTGTGACTGAGGTATGCTAAAATAGAAAGCTAATCAGTTATCTTTATACTATGTTCTGTGAATTTTCGAGGATGAAAAGTTTCCGCAAGCAGATTTCACAACAGGTGCAAATTGGTCACACATACTGTATTCATCGCATTGACCAATAGAAAGCTTCATGGTTTGAAAGTGACTTCTGTGTGAGCTGATGTTCTCTAATGACCTTACCTTTAGTGGTGCTAAACTACTTAGCTTGTAGTCAGTTAAACACTTGAAAAAACTGAACTGAAAAAAACAAAACAAAAAAACAATTATGAATGTTTAATTTGTCCATTAATAGTTTAATGTCTTATTGATTAATTTAAAAATTAAAGGAGATTTGGAGAACATTTTGGGGTCCACAGCATGTCATGTCTAACAATGGCCTTTAATCCGCATCTGTGTTCATTTAATATTTGGCAAAATTATTAAATGTACTGACACTATTGGATAAGAACTGAACTGAGCTAGATGATGACATCACTGTTTTCTCCAGAGCTGCTTTTTAGCTGAATTAAACTTATTCCATAATTGATGAACTTTACAGTTATTGAACCAAACTGAATCAACACTGAACTGATTTCAGCTGATTAATGAGTGTTCACTATTGTCTTTCTAGAATCTGATTCACAGCAGAATTGAATTCTCTTTGCATTATTGAATCATTATTCTCCTGTTTATCCCTGTAAAGCTGCTTTGAAACAATCTCTATTGTATAAAGTGCGATATAATAAAGTCTTGACTTGACTTCACAATATAGCACAGCCTCTTGAAACGTATTGCTATAGTGTATATTGCTAAAGATTTGCTAAAAAAATGTTACTATGAATCTTTTAATCATGTCACTGTAATTGTCTGTGCAGTTCTCAGAGCAGTTTAAAGAGCTTAAGGAGGCTGCACGGCTTGTCCGGGATAAATCACAGGAGAAGTTTGAGCTGCTGAGTCCTGGCCTGAACATCTCTGCTCCACAGGTAAACACAATAACTCAAGTTATTTACAAGTTAATCTCGAACCTTTTAGAAGTGTGACTGAAAAAGAAACAGCAGCATAACGTAATGATTAAAATTTAGACAAGTAATAACTCATGTCATACTTTCTCAGCTGCTCGATTCAGATAACGTGCCAGAGAATTTCATTCCATCACTAATAACCACACTAACAATAGCACAGAGGATCGACTGGCCTCTAGTGATATGATACCTAATGCGGCCATCTTTACACATGGTACAGTGTATCAAAATGCTAATATCAGTCACATAAGAGAAGTGTTTTTCTGAATTCTTAGGAAGTGCGATAAACAAAGCCTGTCCTCACATGCCAGGAGGTGACGCAGAGATACTGGTTGTAGCCCGTGTGGAGTTATGTAACTGTGCGGTCACCCGGGGAATTCAAATGCCTTGTTCATTTTGCTTTACAGTTGGCTGACCATTTTCATTCACCATTTGTGACGCACTCAGCCCTTAATTATCATGCCCATTACAGTCCTTAATAGCAGCCTGAGAGTATATCAAAGTCTACTTGCACGTAAGATTAGAATATGAGTTTATATAATAAGTATTTTTTGATTAAACTGCTCAATCCAGTTTGACTTGTTTGCCACAAGAGCTGTGGAGTAAATTTACTCAAGAATGTGTTCAGTTAATATTTCACCCCCAAATCAAAAGTAGTAAATTTATTAAATGAATATATTATATATTTATGCTGATTTAAAAGGGTCATGAACTGAACCAAATCAAAAAACACCCTAATTTAGAAATAAGCATTTTCTATCCTGTTCTTAACCCTCTTTTTCGAACACTCCGTTTTGATAGGCATGCCGCATACAAGACCACTTATAAATGACCGTGATTTTAACAGTAAAAGACTGTAAAAATGTTACAGTAAAAAACTGTTCATTGTTTAACAGAAAGCTTCTTTACTATATACAGTGAATAACTGTAATAGATCTAACTGTACATTTAATGTATAGTTAACAATAAAAAAAGCTGCTGTTTTTTTTGCGTAAATTTAACAGAATTTTTTTTTGTGTATGATTGGGTAATAGTTTTGCACGGAGTTACCACAGTTATAATTGACAAAGGATGACTTACAGTGTTTCGTTTAAACTGCAGTATGAATGAATGTACTGTTTGTCACAGTGTCGTTCTTACAGGCTATTCATAGTTCAAAAAGTAAAAAACATATACATTGTCATTTGCTGTGTCATGTTTTAAATAAAATGAAACATATTGTAATGTCTTACTGATGACAAAACAGAAGATGTCACTCACTGAAGTTTTTATTCAGAATTACAACGAATGGCTTAGATCAAAACAATAACAAAAGCAGCGTTCTCTGTGTGCTTTCATCCATATCCGATAATCCAACGCATCAACCCCATAAATGCTGAAGCAAAATAAAAAGAACAGTAAATCACAACTATCACAATTATTCAGTTTGACTGCGCCGCTGAAGTATAAATACTCAGTACATATCAAATGATCTGTATTAATCAAAGCAATAGTGACACGTGGTAAAAACACTGTTCCTCACACTTGTGTGTAGCGACATTACTGTCAGACCCAATTTAGTTGTCACTGCATCATGTTTTATTCTCAGTCTCTGAAAAGCCTGTGTCGAACTGTGTTGATTAAAAACAAATCACAGTAAAATGAAGCAAATAAATGTCTCACTGACGCCATCTGACTGGAACTTCGTTAAAAATAAAGTTCATCCATGCTTGCTTAACTTTAGCAAAGAATGTTTTTCCACAACTTGAATCGGTGGGTGGTGCTAAAGAGGCAATGATGTACTGTAAGTAGGCATTGATCTTCTGCAGAAATGGTCTTTCGTCACACTATGATGTAATAATGTGATAAAATCCGAAACTAGTCTTTTCTGAGCTTGGTTTCAATAAAAGCTGTATTTGGACTAATGAGGAAGTTTTGAGTTTTTGAGTACAATGACCTCTTATATGTCCAAAAGAGCAAGGAAAATTTGATTTAATTCATGAACCTCTTTAAATGGAACATAAATTGTATTAGAGAATTTAAAAAACAATAATGAGAATCACCTTTAGAACAATGGGTATTTTAAAAAAATTCAGTGCCCAGTGGTCATGAGAATTTGGAGGGGAAATGTGCTTAAAGGATTAGTTCCCTTTCAAATGCAAATGACCCCAAGCTTTACTCACCCTTAAGCCATCCTAGGTGTATATGACTTTCTTCTTTCTGATGAACACAATCGGAGTTATATTAATAAATATCCTGACTATTCCCAGATTTATAATGGCAGTGAGCGGGATCAACGAGTATGAGCTGAAGAAAGCATCCACATCCATCCATCAATAAACATACTCCACACGGCTCCGGGGGGTTAATAAAGTCCTTCTGAAGTGAAGCGATGCGTTTGTGTAAAAAAAAAAAAAAAAAATCCATATTTAACAAGTAAAATATCTAGCTTCCGTGTTGTGTGCCCATATACAGTATTCTGTAGTGGTTTAATGGCCATGACAAGCTTTTTCATCCCATGAGGCCCATAAGCTCTTTTGCGTTCAAACCTGCCTCTGTTGAGCATATGAAACAGACCGCTGACTGAGAGCTATTCATTATTTAATCAAACCTGAGTGTTTAGAGTTCAAAACAGCAACAGTGTGCGCTGAATAATGCTGCCCTTATTAATTAATAAAGTGTTTTTTTGGGGTGCTGCATTAGACCAGGGGTGATGGGGGGAGAATGGAAGTGTATAAATAAGTCAAACAGAGTGATGTGCTCTTTGATCACTGAATCTATATGTCTGCTTCTAAAAGCTTTCTGGCCAAATCCAGTATTCTGTTTATATAACAGCTATTTTCACTGTGTAACATTAATGAACCTCTCTCATACGTCAAAAATGTTTTTAGCCAGTCCGTTTTGTCAGAGTTTTGAATTTTTTGCAAGAAAGTGTGTGTGCTTGCCTGTGCAGAACTTGCCACACTTTAGTTTTTGTTCAGACTCTTAAGTAGGAGTATTAATAATAGCAAGGTTTCCCTTGGCAAGCATCACCTGTCTACATTCAGCCCATTTACTAAATGATATGTTAATTAATGAAATGCTTCTATCTTCTTTCTCTCCATGTCTCTTCTGGTGATGGCATTGTCTCTCTCAGCTGTCTCAGGTAAGCTGTCAAACTACCATCTGCATCTGTTTCCACATACAATGTCACACCTGTGTCTCCTGTGCAGCTGACACACCACCGCACATTCATTCCGGTGACTGAGGTCCTTAAACCCCTCAGGAAGCCTTGGATATAAAATTCCTGTTTTTGTCCCAGTTTGCACAGAAGCCATTTTTCTAGATCTCCTGACATCAAAATTGGCCATCCGTATGCAAATGCATTTATAAAAGTTGATGAAATTATCTTTTACATGTGTAAAACAGTCTCTTTTTACCCTGAAAAATTTGTACTAAAATGTTAATGAAATCATCTTAATGACATCATCTTGAACTCAGGGGTGTTTCCAAATTTGTGTCCAATCAAATGCTGTGTAAAATTATAAAGTCCCTCCCACTCAGTGTTATTGTTTTCATTGAAGTAAAGCTGAAATAAAATATTAGCTAAAAAAAACTCTTACATTTTGAAAACTTAGAAATGTTTCTTTGGCAACTAACTTAAAATAAGTTGAAGCTGAAGTACTAATACTAAAACTAAAACAAAAATAAAGCTCTTCGACATGTCCTGCCCTTCTTCTTCTTGTTTCAATAGGCATGATATTTCAGGGAAGATGGTGGTGGTTTAATTTGAGCTATTTCTTATAGTGTTGCTAAAGTTCATTGTCACTTTATTTGGTATGTGAAGCAAAAAACAAAACAAAATATTCACTCATGATAAGAAGAATGTGCTGGAAATCTGTGATTTCTCAATAAAAATGTAGAAATCTTCAAGATACATTATTTAAGCAATCGAGCACCCGAGCCATTGACTATGCAGTGGAGTTGTCATCTCTGATTCCTCTTGGTCTTCCTTTAAATATATTAAACACACAGAGAGCTCCATCTCAAGCTCCCTACGCCTGCCATGAACCACTACAGAGAAGGCAAACAAGTCATCGGCCTGAGTGGTCGGATTAGAAATAGAACGTCTTCCTTTGGGGAATGCATCTGAGATTGATGAATTATACAAGCTTTTCTGAGAGCAAGCATGCATTGCTCCACAGAAACACTGTACATGTTTGAGAAACCAAGGCTGTGCTTGCTGTTATACAGTGTAAGCAAAATAGCCGAGTCCTTTCAGAAGTACTGTTCTGGTTTTCTCAAGTCATCATGAACAGCAGGTTGAAATAAACTGATGTCCTTTTAAATTTGAATCAAAGAACAACGCCATATGTTGCCTCATGCCCTGTTTAGTCACATGTGCAGACTCTTTTAGAGTTTCTTCATCCAACACACAGACTAAGAATGTGTTGTTTAAAGAAGTTCCTTTTTGAATTATCTAACTCTTACCATAGGATGGAAAACGTGAGCTCACTGGGACTGTCTGTAATTTTAAATGTGGACATTTCCTGTAAAGCACCAAATCAACAGCGGCTTTTAAGAGGAGAGATTTCATAAATATTGCATATATCTTGTAAATATACTCATTTATATTGCATAAAGCTGAATTTTCTGCATCATTACTCCTGTCTTCAGTGTCACATGATGCAGATAATATGCAGATTTTGTTTTGCTTTCGTTTTGATTTTGAATTGCTTAATATGTTTGTGATTCATTTTTTCAGGATTGTTTGAGTTCAAATGAACAACATGTATTGGAAATAGATTGTTTTTGTAACAATGCAAAAGTCTTTACTATTACTTTTGATAAATTTAATGTGTCCTTACTAAATAAAAGTATTAATTAAAAAAATTCTTACTGACCCCAAACCAAATATATATATATATATATATATATATATATATATATATATATATGTGTGTGTGTGTGTGTGTGTGTGTGTGTGTGTGTGTGTGTGTGTGTGTGTGTTTTAATTGCCTCTCATGTGTCTGTAAAACAGGCTCTGTCGGTGGACCGTCAGTCTCCTCCACTGCTTGGTGTCAATGGCTCTAGTGAGGACAAGTTGTTTCGCAGCAAGAGTGCTGATATGGAGCAGTCCATGGAAAAAGAACAGATGAGGAAGATGCTTTCCGAAGGGTAAAACATTCAGTTCTAATGTAATATCTAATTGCAACATTAATTTGGGACAAACTTTAAATTTGATGTATTTTGTCATTTAATTTGCTTCATATTTTTTAATGGGGTACAGTAACTTCACATATTTTTTCTCCTTGATATATAACCACAAATGTCTCACGTGAATCTAATAAATCCGGCTGATGTACTCTTCTTCCTCAGTAGTTTTCTGGGGTAATGGTATTGAGTTTAACATCAAAAGTTTTACAGATTCAAGCATACTTCATCATACAATCACAACACTGAATATGCTAACCCCCTATTCAGGAAGTGAACTTGCAAATGGCTTACTTACATCTGTCTCTGCAAAATAAGATGATTCTCCTTTAAATCTAAAATCTGACAGAGACATCAGAAACCGTTTGCACACCTGTTTATAAAATATAAAGGTAACACAAAAGAAATTACATTTCAAAACTCAGCCATGTGTGTAGTGTTTACCATCTGCTGCCGTTGGACTAAAATTCTTTGATGAAATTTGTCTTTGCCTCAGGATCCAGAAGGAAAGACTCGAGTATAACTGAAACCCAGATGTTGATTTGTTCACAGGTCGATATGTGAGAGAAACTTGGAAGCAGAGCTGTTTTCTCTTCGGGACAGCAATGCTAAGCTTGTGGCTGCTCTTCATGAAGCTAACAGCAGCATTGAACATTGGAAAAAACAATTAGCCGAGTATCAGGAAGAAACAGATCACCTCAGAGAACAGGTGAGGAATGTTAAAGAAATAGTTCACCCAAAAATGAAAGTTTACTGATTATTTACTCACCCCAAGGCCATCCAAGATGTACTGTACATGACTTTCCTCAGCCGAAGAAAAATTGGGGTTTTGGAGGAAAACATTCCAGGATTTTTCTCAATCAAATGCAAGTGAACGGTGCCCAACGTGGACCATTTTTGATGGTCCAAAATCCATATTTAGACAGCTTTAAAGAGCTCCACACAACCCTCGCTGCCAAATAAGGGTCTTCTCTAGCGAAACAATTAGTTTCAGAAAAAGTTAAATAAAAAAAAAAAAAAAAACTTTTTAACTACAAATGCTTGACTTGGTCCAGCTCTGCGAAGTGTTCACGAGACGGTTGAGTTCACGACCTCTCACGTGACATATGCACGTTGGGAAGGTTTACAAGAGGAGTTTACATCCTGGATACACACATGAACAGACTATTTTTACCAATAAACAAATATTAAAAGGTCCGTTCACCCACAAAAATTTAAATTCTGTCATTTACTCACCCTCATGTCATTCCACACCCGTCAAGTCAAGTCACCTTTATTTATATAGCGCTTTTTACAATGCAGATTGTGTCAAAGCAGCTTTACAGTGATAACTGGTATAAAATTTTGGCTGCACAGCAGCTCTTAAAGAAAATGGTGTCAATGCAGGCAGATGCAAAGCACTGTTGAATATCAAATGTCAAGTGTCCCCCACTAAGCAAGCCAAAGGCGACAGCGGCAAGGAACCCAAGGTGACATCAGGTGGCAAATAGGTGTTAAAAAGGAAAAAAAAAAACCTTGGGAGAAACCAGGCTTAGTCGGGGTGCCAGTTCTCCTCTGGCGAACAGTGCTTTGTTACGATTCAGGTACAAGTGAATACAAGGTACTAAGCATGAAGACATGTTAAACTTCGCCCTATGAACACAATCAAGCCTAGAAAAAAAAACATTGAACCACCCCTTCAATATACAGCAATGACCATTTGTTTTGGACAGTGCTCCTTCTCTACACTTGTAAACAGTTCTTGCTGCCTGCTTGATGCTTGAACTTCCCAACATGCATTGGGATAAATAATCAGGAAATTTTAGTTTTTGAGTGATCTATTCCTTTAAGGGAAATAAAAGTTCCATTAGATAGTTCAACCAAAAATGAATGTTCTGTCATAATTTACTCACCGTCATGTCATCCAAACCTGTATGACTTATTTATCATTTGCAGAACTCAAGAAGAAATTGTTTTTGAAAATCAGTGGGGTTTAATGTTTTTTGGACTTCCACAGTGCTGGACATTTTTCAAAATATCTTCTTTTCTGTTCCACAGAAGAAAGAATGTCAGGTTTGGAACAATATCAGTTGTGTTAATTAAATGTTCATAAAGAGATTTGGGAGATACAAGAAGAGGTTTTAAATGAAACAATTTTTCCACACTGCTGTTTTTTAGGACCACGTAAGGATAATGTCCACATTTAAATGTTCTCATGTGTTAACAATTTGTTTTAGCAGTTGCTCAAGCAAACTGAATATTTTCCCTTAGGCAGTCTTTGGCAGTGTTTTTACATAATCATACATAAATGATTCCACAACACTTTGAAGGTCTACTGAAGCAAACATCAACTAGGTGACGTATGTAGTTCAGGTCTTCGGAGAGCGTGCAGAGGGATATTTTTAGGAAAAAACAATACGCCTTCATTGCCCGGAACAGGGGGAAGACAAATGACCGTGGGGAAAATGAGACTGCTAAGTTTCTCCCTAACTCAAACAGAAATGTTGTGACAGTGCTAAAAAGCTCCAGTGCAATGATGGCCTGCTTTACTTTCCCTCAGGGGTGGACATGAGTGTAGTGTTGCCTGTGAATTATAATGACCTCTGAAGAAAAGACGCTCAGTCACAGAAACCATGGCTGTGTGGAAAGTAAGAGTGTGGTAGTGACTTCTGGACAGTGTGATAGATATTTTTTCATTTTTCAGTGTGATCCAAAAGTCTGAGAATGCATTAAAGGGATAGTTCACATAAAAATTCTGTCATCATTTACTTTTAAACTAGATTTTTATTGTACAACATGGCACGTTCTCAATTTTTCTGAGATTTTATAGAGTTGGGGAACGATTGTTCAGCCAGAGTTTAATGAGAGAACTTGGAATAGCTGTGGTCTGTTGGTTTCATATTTCAGGTTGCAGAGCTGGAGGCTCAGAGCGGGGTTTCTGTTGCTTCCAGTGAGATGGGGAGCGAGGAGCTCACACAGTCTATGGCCGAGATGGAGGCTCTTATCAAAGCTAAAGATGAGGTAAAGATTACTTTATGTAATAACAGTGCTAACTGACCCAAGACGAGAGTCCAGTTGTTTCCTAAATGATACACTATACACTATGGACTTATACTACAATACAATACAATACAATACAATGTTTATTTATATAGCACATTTAAAACAACCGAAGTCGACCAAAGTGCTGCACAGAGTATGCAAAACAGAACAGTCAACAAGATTACAAACAATAAGACACAATCTATAAAACACACACTGTAGAATGGATGAGGTTCACTAAAATAAAGGATCATTGCACAGCAAGTCAAGAAATATTACATGCCAGGAAGAAGTAATACGTTTTAAGAGTAGACTTAAAAATAGATAGAGTTGAGGCAGCTTGAATATGAATTGGGAGACTATTCCAATACTTAGGGCCAACAACAGAAAAACCTCTGTTTTTGAGACGTGACCTGGGAACTTGCAATAAACCAGAATCCGCTGATCTAAATGCTCTTGACTGGGTGTATGGATTTAACAAATCAGATAGGTACTGTGGAGCCTGATTATGAAGAGATTTATAGACAATAAAATTTTAAAAGCAATTCTGTATTTGACTGGCAGCCAATGCGATGAAATCAAAACTAGTGTAATAGACTCATGTTTAAGCTTCCCACAAAGAAGCCGAGCCGCTGCATTCTGAACCAACTGCAGACGTGAAACACATGACTGAGGAGCAACATACTATGCATAGTGCTTATACTCATCTAGTGTATGAATTTGATAAGATTGTTTTGTCATTCAACATTAGAATCTGATAGCCCCTCCCCCTCCGCTATGTAAAGAAAGCTGCAACAGTTGGGTGCATGAATAGAGTGGTGGAACTATGATGCATTTTTGTAGGCCAAAAACTGGAAGCGAGTTAGCATTATAGCACATTTCCGGTTCCATCGTCCCAAAGTCAATGTGTTTTTTGAATGGGTTTTTGGTTAAATGGCTGAAATAAGGTCCGTGGTTAACACAAGCTCCAGATACTTTCACGTTTTATTCTACGACATTAAATACATCAGTATTAACCTACCCATGATTTTTTTAAGCTGTTACATGTCTTGAAAATGATGGTTGCTAACAAGTGGCTAAATCAGACTACAGAGGCTGTCGGCGACATTAAACGTCATCACGCCGAACAGGTAAGCTCAGTCAGCTTTTACAGCCTTGTTATGCTTGTAACTGCGCTCTTACAAACTATTCTAATTCAAACTTTCAGGGAAAATGTCTTTAGATAAAGAGTGAAAGTGTTGTCGAAAGCTTAGTGGTGGTAACGCTGAAATTGTGCAACCGTGGTGTAGTTCGTTTGTAGCCTACCTTTAGCTTTTTGCTTCTGCATTTAGGCATTAAAATTCATAAAAGCTGTTCATCTGTGAAAATTATCTTGAGCAGTGTTGGGGGTTACGCATCACAAGTAACTTGAGTTATGTAATCAGATTACTTTTTCAAGCAACTAGAAAAGTAACAACACTTTTTCAATTTACAACAAAATATCTAAGTTACTTTTTCAAATAAGTAACGCAAGTTACTTTTTCACATTTATTGACTGAGCTCTCCTGTCCCCATGTTGAGAGAAATAAAGTGCAGAGGCGTTGTGTGCGTTACATGTGTGAACATGATGATTATTGTAGTTCTAGACTAAATATGAACATGCATTTACTCATCTCACTTGCATGAAAACATTCAGTATTCCACAAAATGAATAAAAACACTGAAATGCAATCTCAGAATTTTACGAAAACCTGAAAATTAAATATATTAAATTACACAAATATATTTTATGTATTTAATCCCACTTTATTAACTAATGTCTTTGCTGCTGACCTTTAATGATCTAATTCAACCATACTAATAAAGCAAAAAATTACTCTAGATTTAGAAATAAGTGTTTTTACTTCCTTCTCCTGTATCCTATTCTTCTTTCAGCACAGCTGAAAGGTTTATTTGAGCTGCGCCCTCTACTGTACAGGTGTAAATATTTCCTTCAGCCCTGAGGCTTATTCATTTTAATTTTGGTGTGAAAGGGCCTTAACATTTGCCAAAAAAATAAGTTTTTTTGTTATTAAAAAAACAAACAAGAAAGCCCTGCCCAGGGGTCTGATGTATAAACGTTGCGTATGCACAAAAAAGCCACTGAAATGTGCATACTCAATTTTCCACGCACATACCGGGATTTATAGAAAATAAACTTGGCGTAAATATGTGCGCACAGTATAGGAGCTCTAGAAGTTATGAAGTAAACAATTATTTTAAACTGTTTTCATTTAAACATTTCAGTTTCCACGTTTAGATTAAATATATCACTATCCTTAATTGAGTTAAGCACCGAAATTACATGAAATCATTATCCAGAAGTTACAACATTTTATATGAATTGAAATAGAAATATTTGTAGTGGATACGCTGCTTTTGAACACTTTACCCGTTTCAGTGTTTTAACTACAGCGAGGATTGCTTTGACGCTTGATAATTCCACTTTATATTGTGTTCTAAATAGCAGAACTCATGTTCTGAGAAAATATTTTCGTGCGAATAATGATCAATGATGCGTACTTCGTTTAAGCAGATAGCTTAGCAATATAATGGCATAATGACAGACACCGTATGAATTGCTTGGTGATCGTCCGACGAGTAGCTACTGTACACAGTACTGTACAACCTCTGTGGTGTCGTGCACTGAAAGATAGTAGCCTAAAGGTAACCCATTTCATGGTCTTCCCAGTATTATAAAAAAAAAACGCTATTGCATTTGAAGGATAGAGTTTGAAGGAAACAGTAAGATATGCACATTTTATTTTTAAAATATTTTGTCAGTGACTGAGTCAGACAATAATTTACAATGCAAAAATAAGGCTGCCTATCTGTTTCAATTAAAAATATATAAACATCCTAAGTAGGCTTTGTTTACCTTATAGGCAAAATTGCATAAATTTGATTTGTTTAAAAATACTGAATATCTCTTTACTGAAAACATTCTGAACAGTATTTTATATTAATTATTTTTTTCTAAAACAAGATAAGGATAGTGAATGATTTTTAACAATGTAATGTGATGCATTTATTGTAATTTTCCTAATGTCTTGTACAGTTAAACACGGTGTCAAGTGGATGGAAATATGCATGGAAATGATATGCAGATGACGTAACGCATAGTAAAACTAGATGTTGTAAGCTCCATATATGGTGATTTCGGGGAGGAGACGGGGTGGAGATTCATGTACTCACAATCTTCCGTTGACTGGGTTTTATAAAGGGAATTTTGCGCAGGTTCTGGCGTATGCATGGTTTTATAAATCTGAAAACTTTGCATACAGAAAATCTGGCTTTTATGCATACACACACTTTTAGGATGAAATCTATGGAAAATTTTATACATGAGGCCCCTGGTGAGAAAAAGTAACTCAAAAGTAATGTAATGCAAAATAAAAGTAACTAAATAACACAATTGGTTACTTTTTTAGGGAGTAACACAATATTTTAATGCATTACTTTTAAAAGTAACTTTCCCCAACAGTGATCTTGTAACGTGTAAGTATCATAAACTTTTGTTAATCACAGAACTTTTCTGCGTTTAATTAAAAAAGCCTATAGGAAAAACCTATTGGGTTTTTGTCGAGCACGCCAGCGCGATGCTAACTTGGCCTAAAAAGTGACGTCATAGTTCCACCACTCTATTGCCCAACATTCCACACATCATTTTTTCAGTGCATCATTTGGGTATTTAAAGTGCACTTTGTCCTTTTGGAATTTTCAGTGTGAGCACACTACTCGCATAATTAATACTTCAAAACGGCACAGAATAGTGTATAAGTACACAAATTGCACCTTTACACCTTCAGCACCTTCAAATTGACTGGACACTTATGACGTTTTTATATCCATTATATTCAGTAGCGCTGTCTTTACACTGTAAGCTACTCCAGACACTGTATTTTCAACATCTGTTTCAAATAAAATTTATTATAAAACAGCCCATTTAAATCCAATAAATTTCCATTGAAAATAAAGTGGGACTCCTCTTTCATTTGACTTGTAAGATGAAGTTAGTAAAGAATATTTTTATTTAAAAATGGTTATTACAGGAAATAAAGACTCTGCGAGCCAAGAAGCCAGATTTTAGTGAGCTGGAGAAAGAAAGGGAAGAGGCCAGTCAAAGGATGCAGGTACAGTTCTTTATTAACTTACAACAGAAGTATTTTCACTAGCTTCAGACTTCACTGTATAAATATGATTATGTTTTAGTGACCTAAGGATGAATGTTTATTTGTCTTCGCATTAGGACCTGGAAGTGAAGAACTCAGAGTTGGAGAAACGAGTGCAAACAGCAGAAAGCTCTTTAGCGTCCTCCCAGGATGCCCAAAACAGGGCGGAGAGTGTGGTGCAGAAGGTGATCGAAACTTTAGACGTCAAGATCTACGACTTGAGTGACCTGCGACAGAACCTAGCCAAGCTACTGGAGAAATGACTGCTGGGGTTGGACAAATATTGTATGGCAAAACCACCAATATGAGGTATATGAGAACTTGTTCTCTACTGGAATCTTCCCAAGCTGCACAACTCAACGGTTCATCAAGGTACTAGGCTGGTAGTAAAAACTAGAGGGGTGATAAGTAGCATGACAATACCTGAATTTAGAACAATATTTGCATCCACATTCCACATTTACTTCCTGAGAGCTTAAAGCCATTGGTGTAACTTACCAGGTGTTTCACACCCATAGAACAGGGCCTGTTTTGATTGAAATAGTCATGAGGAAGACCATAAAGAACTGTCCACAAGACTACAGTTTTAGACCTGTTTATTGGTACTAGATATCAAAATAGTTTAAATTTTTGTTAAGATCTGTGATTGGTTTTGACTAGGTTTGTAAACGAGTAATTAGAGTAAGACTTTGAACAGAAGGTTCTGTAGATATAAGCTACCATTCAATGTATTTACCAGTATTATTGTTAGATGCATAACTAGAACTGAAAAATGAAAACATCTCAATATTTACACACACCAGCATGTCTCTGTTAGGACATTTAAGTGATTTGTTGAACTTACAGTTTCTCTTACATGCCTCATAAAGTTTGCTGAAGAGCAGCAGGGAAATCGAAGCACATAGCACTAACAAAACATGATATTTCTCTTAGTAACAAATGATAACAAGAGTGAATGGTTAACCTTAACTTCCCTTTTTCATTAACTAATTTATTCATAATTTTAACTAGTTTGCTGTAGTCTGTTTAAATATATAGGTAGTTATAAATCTAATGCATTTCTGCAAGGATCAGCTGGTTTGCAGAGTACTTCAATTCAATTTTCACTGTCTGATTCCATTAGTTCAGAATGGCACTTCTAACTGCAACAACCCTTTAGGAAAAACACTTTAGACTTTTTACAGACCGCTATCGCTTTCAATACGTCAACATGCATCTTTATACCCACCTTTATACTATCCTCTTTTTAAAAACAAGAGGTTTGTCTTTAGCCTAAACATTCACTTTAACTGTTCATTTTTCATTGTTTGGACATCTGCTCTATAACCTCAAAGACATTTGCACATATAATATTTTTCTATTGTGTGCCTGTTGTTGTTGGTTTTATATGAATTCCCAATAAAAGTATTTGCTTTATGTGTACATGTCCTTTAATTTAACTGTTAAAAGTACAAATTAATAAAGGAATAAAGTGCTGCACTGATTGCTTTACTATGTGTTTTGGTGTAATATTGAATTATGATAATTATGGTGCATTTTTGAAGCAGTGTTACTGTTTTTTTTAATGAAATGGGATAGCTTTTTTTAGCTTTTTTTTTTTTAAATCAGAATTTTAAGTAAGAAAAGTTGTGCTTCACTGTAGAATGATGCATGACATTTAGCAAAATATGATGGGAAATATAAACATGGATTCTTCTCCTCATGATCCCTGTCCTCAGGCAAAATATAATAAAATTTCAGTCAGTACTCTTATAATATGATCCTTCACGATAATATTATTAATCATTTGTTTGATATTTTGGGCAAATTAAGGTCTAGTAACTCATCCTGTTACACAGTGGCCCCAAAAGTATTTGGTCATATTTAAAAATGTCTAATATCATTGCATTGTTAACAAAAATATTAAACCAAGTGGCATCTGCAAACAAATGTTTTTTTTTTTTTTTTTTGCCATCTGAATTGATATTTTGTTATATAATGCAAATCCATTCATACATTTACATTCGATTTAAATAAATTATACACCTTAACTGTGAATATAATATATAAATTATAACCTGTAACTAAGGATTCCTAATAGCAACCTGTATGTGTAGCTTTGAGAACAACATTTTTTTTATTAATTTATAATAATTTACCATTTTATCATTGTCATTTATTCATTATATTTTTATATTGTGTTACTTATTATTTCTTTGCTCTTTCCTTGCTTTTTATTCTTGTTTGATCTTATAAATGTCTGGTTGGAATGTTTTCATGAGAGAAAAGAAAATGTCTCCATTTCAGTTTTTCAACAGTTAAGTATTGCTTTCTGTTTTTGTATAACAATTATTATATAAATGTTACACATAGTAACATTTATTTATTCAAGTAACTACTGTTTTTTTTTTTTTTTTTTTTTTCTCCCATCCTCCAGTTTCGGATACCAGACAAACCGGATGTCTTCTGACGGGATCTGGTAAATAGGATGTCTTCTGACGGGATCTGGTAAATCCTGGAGTAAAGATTCGATCTAACATTTTATTTTGGTCAGCAGTATATCGACACGATCTAACAACTATATATATTTATATTATATAATTATAGTTATAGTTAGTTAATTATAGTTTTGTGTGTTCCTGTTTTGGGATCACTATAAATGTGCCTGATTGCAGTTGACCCGATACTGCCACCTACTGAAGATTAAAAGTTCTCGATCTAAAAGAGTATGCTCTAAATACTTAATTTCAAAATTCAGTAAGCGTCTTAAAATGTGTTAAACCACTTTGACATCTCCAAATAACTTGAGTGAGCAACACAGGGACCCGCTACAATGGTTGTCTTGGAAAACATTTAATAATTAATGTCTCCACAACAAATTGAAAAGTCCCCGACCCCCCTTTGCCTTTGTGTTTGGACAAGAACGTAGCACGAATACAAGGTAAAATAATTTTATGTATAAAATACGTATGTATATATTACACAACTAAATGTAAAATAGCATATATTTCTTATACATGTATTCATTTGAACAATATTGGCGGGAATTGTGGAGAGGCGCATTTCACCATCATTATTATGACAAAAAAAGAATTGTGACATCATAGATGCTTCGATGCAGGAGAGAGATTTGGTGAGTGAGCTGCTTTAAACGCTTCAATAGATTTCAACCGCACATTTTTTGCTTTTTAAAATCTCCAAAAACTTTCTACGTTTACTTGCTCGCGACGCTATGAAGATGATTCAGTCGAGGATGTCAAATGTACCATTTTTGGATGGAGCAAACGGCATGTATAGAACAACTAACAAGAGCCACTTTAAATTAGTGGAAAACACCGCCATGCAGAAAAGAGATATTATCCTTCAGCCTGTCTCAGCACATTTACAGCGTGGAGACCACAATGACTTGGGAATGTACCAGACAGAGACAGCGCTGTCCTTCCCATCCCATTCACCAGTCCATGTCATCCAGCCAATGTTAACCCACCGCACGATGCAGTGCACCAACATTAAAATGCATTCTGGGAACAGCTGTGGAGACTTTGAAACCACTCAATCAGACTTCAAGACCCTGCCGATGTCGGCAGCCCAAATAATTCGTCCCACCACTGCAGTCAGGATAGCTCTGCCGGGGAGCAAATGTCCTGAAACTACGTACAGATCCAGTTACACCGAACATGGAGTTTCCCCAGTCCTCAGGGCACAGGAAACTGTGAACACAGGTAGCCTATTGCATACTCAAACCGTCCACTGACCTTTTGTATTTTATGAGTATATATAAGATGCTTTCCTTTTTATCAATAAGGTGTCGGATCAACTCTGAACGAGGACAAGAAGGACAAATTCAGCTCCAGTTATCATGAGCAGTTCCAGTACAGATGGTGTCCTACTCCTTCTCCTTTTGAGTCCTCAGAGAAGGTTTTTTGTTTGTTTGTTTGTTTGTTTTTATAAATTGCAGTGGCTTCAGAGAGTGCCAGTATTGTTGCAGTTCAAAAACATCTTCTTTCATTGTCTTACATTCAGCAACGAATTCAGTATTCATCTGTAGCGATGGGAGACCGAGAAAAGATACTGAACAAACAAACAACATATTCTACCTCCTTCAGTGAATCAGGTGCCCACAGGTAACGTTACTGATATCCATTGTGCTTCTGCATGCAGCATAAACACAAAATGTGTATAAAACCTAACAGGAAAGCTCTATACATAACATTTGATCACATCTACTTTACAGTTTGTCATATTTAGTTGAGAGCAGTATGAGAAAAATCTAACGACATAATGTGGATAATCAGAAACTTTTTTTTTTTTTTTTTTCAACAGCTTTGCTAAATTCAGGGAATATCTGCTTCCCAAGATAAAAAAATCTCGGCCCATCAACCTTCGGGAACTTGTTGATGAAAAATGGATAACAACCTCATCTGAGGAATTTCGTGCACATAAATGTGGTATGTAAAATAATTGTATGTATTTTTTGTTATGCCATATAATGTTCTCAAGCTGTTTAAACTATAAACAATTTAAAGCATTGCCTTAATATATTAAAAGATAGTTCACCCAAAAATGAAAATTCTGTCATCATTTACTTACCCTTAAGTTGTTTCAAACCTGTATGAACTTCTTTCTTCTGCTGAACACAAAAGAAGATATTTTGAAGAATATGGACCCCATTGACTTCCATAGTATAGAATAAAAAAATACTCTGGAAGTCAATGGTGCTTATCGACTGTTTGGTTACATTCTTCAAAATATCTTTTTATGTTCAGCAGAAGAAAAAAAAATCATACAGGAATCATGAATTTTAATTTTTAGGTGAACTGTCCCTTTGATTAAATGTAATATTTTATTGCTTTTTCAGATTTAATATTATTGTTGTTGTTTTTTTAATTAATTATTTAATTTCATTTAATTATTGTTTTTTTATTCTGCTTTCTAAAGACTGAAAATCATGGTATTAATTCAGAAAATTTGTATTTTTTATTATTTTATTTTAAGGGCTTTATATATGAAAATCTATAGCTACCTGTACATTATATTCCTCACAAGGGGATCATCATATTTGTGTGGACAAACCTGGTTTATCTGTTCACTAGGCTTTTCTTGTAAAAGCACAGCATAAGCCAGCAGGTGGTGCCATTTCAAACATTCCTGACTAACTTGTGAACTTCATGTAGACTCAATCATCAACATGCCTTCAGCTTCTGCTTTACATTCATCACACACTGAGCAAATCAAGTGAATCGCTTTTGTTGTTGCTAAACTTTACTTCATGTTTGTTTTCACAAGGCCCTATTCATCTAGAGCGCAGAAGCCCGACCCTCAGCTTTGTGTTCAAAGGAGAGATACTTAAAGGCAACCAGGAGAGACTGTCAACAACAAACCAGTGCTTCTTCCCAAAGGTGTGACATGTTGCATCTCGCCTCTTGCTTGAAGATGTAAATACAAAGTGTGTGTTTCCTAACCAGGCGGTGTTTGCCTTATCAGATAGACCACGCGCAGTTCCCATTGCATGTGGATGGTGCCAGTATCAGGACTTTGAGCGATGTAAAATTCGGTTGGCCTGATCTGGCTGGACGATTCTACAGCACTACATCACAGGAGCAGTTCCCATCAAAAGAGGTGGTCCGTCCCAAGCCACCCATCTACCCACCTAGCTATGTGCTGCTTGAGCAAGGTACTTTTGGTTTACTAACCTGCATTTTCACATTGAATAGTCACCTAAAATGACCTGCTCACATTACTGCACATCATATCCTTACTCTGTAAAAAGTGTGTATAGACAGCTGTTACTTTAGAGCTATTTCTACCTGATCTGACCCTTAAAACCAAATATTTGTAGGTTACCTACAACAAAGATTAAATGTTTAAAAGAATAAAAAAAACTCCAAAAATAACATAAAATGTCAAAATTAAAATATTTTTCTGCAATATAATATTTATTAATATCAAATATTTCTCTGATCTTCTTGTTTTTTTAGCACCAGATCGGATGCTTACAACTGTGCAAAAAGATTTTGTACCCTTGAACTCTAGAAGACAGGAATTGAGCCCTAGCCAGCTTCAGCAGGTAAAATATTTACATTTCACATCAGATAAACTCCAGTTCACTGGTTTCCCATTTATTCTGCAGTCCATGAAAAGTAAACATAGACATTGGTCTCTTTTTACACTGTCTTGAGCTGTGAGATGGGCCTTGGTGATGTAAAAGTTTGTACGCAGAATGTACATGCTGGTTGGCCATCGGGTAGTTTTGCGGTGTGGTCAAGCTTAACTTTTTTGCCCAAATGCAGCCGACGTGAATCTACACCACCCTCGACATTTGTCGCTGTTTTTTTTTTTTATGTCGGTTTGGTGTGTATCGGCCCTTAAGGTGTTATAAGTTTACTAAGTTTTAGAGTGGATCTTAACCTTGTGCTAATCTCTTTCTAGGTTAAAGACAGTCATATCAGGCCCCGGCACAGCAAACATGACTTCAGAACAACCCACAGCGAAGCTTTTGTGCCCAAGGCCTACTGCAAGGCATCCCTGGACAACCCACCCCTACAACACATCAGCCATATGCCGTTTTAAGTCGAAAAACATATAAATTACAAAAAAAGGTCTACACAAAACAAATGTTTAACGGTTTTAGCGCAGGAAAATTAGCTGAAATCCTTCCTCAGCCTATATGCCAGTCTGTGAGTATTATCAGGTGTTCGACCTTAAACACAATCCACAAAATCCAGCTCAACTCCATCATACAATAAGAGCAAATAGAAACAATTATTATTTGTTAATTATTTATTGATGAACTTGATTTGGTTGAAATATGTTTTTGATCGCAGACTACCATACAGGGACATTTGTTTAGAGTGCAGATCTTTTTTTGCTTTTGACTTTAAAATATTAAAAACTTTCAAAGCATCACTTTTGTCTATGTATGCTCTTAAAAGATAAGGTTCTATATAGAACCTTAAAGGGTCCTGTCAGTCGCTTCATATATAGAACCTTTTTAGGATTCCCATTATGGAATCATTTTATTGATTTAGTTTAATTAATTTGAATTGTATTAAATTGTATGAATTATACAGCTCGTAAACACTTTATCACTAGAAAAAAAATAACCCATTAAATATAAAAGTATTATGTATTATTAAGTATTACCCTATAGGGTTCTATATGGAACATTTTCTACATAGAAGAGTGATATGTCCTGTCAAAATCACATCAGAATTTGGCACACAACATCATTACCTCCATAACCATGAGTGCGAAAAATTCTTATCAGCATAAAAGAGCGCTTTGAGGTGTATTATGACAACAGAACATGTCCTATACAGATCAAATGTGTGTGTGTGTGGAAGCTCAAGGTTAAATGGCAATCTGGAGCTCATGGTATTAATGACTACAAGAAGTGTTTTGGGGGCAGTAATAGTTAGAGAATCGAACTTGAAACCTGAAGGTTGTGAGTTCGAGTCTCAGTACCCACAGGAAGTGAATGAACGGTGCTTATTGAGCAAGGCACCTAACCCACAATCGCTCCCTGGCCGCAGCAACAACAAAAAAAAAGGCTGCCCACTGCTCCTGGTGTGTGTGTTCAATACTCACTGCTGTGTGTGCGCGCACTTGGATGGGTGAAATGCAGAGCACAAATTCTGAGTATGGGACACCATACTTGGCTACACTAAGTGTGTCAGACAGTGACTAACTCACTGACCTCACACAGCACATTTGGACCATTTAAGGCATGTGCAAAATATCATGGGAGAGTGCCAGAGGTTACCCATTTAAACATAATGCTGTCTGCCAGTGTGTAGCCTCTCCATGCAGGTCTCTGTTTGTGTACTGAAGTGGCATGATCCTCTACCTGCACCTTATTTAAACAGAGCCTGTGTGCTATCAAACCATCTGTTGGAGTAATGGTGCTGTGTCGAATTCAGCCTCGCATTCTCACACTCGAACACAAAATCTGCTCCTGTTACAAGTTGTAACCTTGAACTTAAGCTTTTTGGTGTTTATGCAAACACCAATTCAACATTTCATTTTTAATGATGTTTGATCCTTTGCAAATCAGCACAGTTAAGAATATTGTCATTATCATGTCATATCATGAATGTGTGTGGTGGCCGGGGTCCAAAAGACTGAGACAATATTAAAAGGGTCCTTCTACTTTGTATGTTTCTAATTTAATAAAATTGCTTTCGTTATAAATTATATTATCAGCATAACAATTTAAATTTAAAAGAATTTTACTGTTTTATTTGTCACATATGTATTTCAGTGTTTAGTAGGTTGTTTGATTTTGTCCCTCTACTTGTGCTGCATATTTGTTTAGACTGAGACCTTTGAAATAGGGCAGAATATTAAATAGCCTATTTCTAACTTATGTTGTTTTCTTTGTTTTAAATTTGTTTATTTTCCGTCTCAGACGTTTGAACACCACTTAATCCCGCTCGGCAGGATTACAACAATGAACAAAACTGTTAAAATTACTAAGAAAGACAAATATATCGATTAACAACTTCTTTCCTATGGCTTCAAAAACGCAAGACCCGTTATACACATCTGTTCGGAGGCATATTTACATCAGCGAGTGGGCGTGGTTAAAACCACAAAAGGGCGTGTGTCTAGTTTTTATTGGTGCACAATCGAAAGTGGGCGGTCCCCAAACAACAGAGTACATTTAACTTTTACTCTCGCTGTGTTGTGGCTTGCACGCAGTTTGTGGGTTTTTAATGGTGAAAGGTACGTTCCTCTTGTTTTTGACCTTGCTGTAATGTCATCTATGTAACGTTTTAACTGGTTAACACGGATTTTAATGACTGTAACGAGTCGACGTTTGAATTAAGCACTGTACTTGCATCTTGGTATATGCATATAACGTCTCTAATCACAAGAGATACAATGTTTATTTTTATGTCTTAAACTCTATATTTTGTGCGTCGTAGTTATGGCTTTCCAAAGCTTTAAACTCTTTGCTCTTGAGCTGGACGGTCCGGATGATACTGTATACAGCAGTGGAGAGATGATCACTGGCGTGGTGGTCCTGGAGCTCAACCGGGAAATCAAAGTCCGAGCCATGAGAGTGCTGGGAAGAGGGGTCGCCACAGCCCACTGGCTAGAAAACCGCAGTGTCGGAGTGAACACAGTCTATAACGACTACACATCCAAGATAACCTATTTCAGGAAAAGACAGCACCTTATCCGAGGTGGGTTTGCATGGATTTATCCACTCAAAGGACGGTTAATTCAAAAATTAAGAACCCGTTTGAGTTTCTTTTACCTTTATAACACAAAAAGAAAAATGAACTTAAAATGGTAACTAATGTTTATCGCAAAAGCTGCCCAAAATCAACATAGGTATCTTAAAAATCTTGCAGAATATTCTAAAATATCTGAAACATTTTTTTAGTTCGTAAAAACTAAAGTTTTATCTATTTATTGCTGTAACCCTATGGAACAGGGGAACCAGAGTCAGTCTAAATTGTGAACGAAAAATAAGTTTTGTAAACTGGATCAACCGATTCTGTGAACTGATTCGACTCGAACGAATCTTTCGTCCACGAAAAAGTGGACATTTTGCAATTACTTGCATGTATTTAAGGGAATCCTCAATGAGTTGGGTCAGATATCAGTTTATCAATGAATAACTACGTACGCAACACAATGGTGAGTTTCCAATCCTCACTATCATATCATATGGCTCCAAAAGGCACGTTGTAGTGAGTCATACAAAGATAACAATTTTTGGTTTCCAAAACGTTCTATGAATGTTAGTTTCTGGTTCCCACAACAGACATCCTAACGTTTTATGTTGGTTAGCCAGGAACGTTTTCTTTACATAAATAGAACATTCCCTGTAGGACTGGAGGAAGTTCCCCTAATATTCCCAGTATGTTCCCAGAACCTTCTTATATGGTTCCCAAAAAATAACCATATGGGAAGCATATGTGAATGTTAGGGAAACGTTGTGTGTTTGCTGGGTAAGGACTGCTGGTACTTTTATGATTATATTTATGCCATTTTTAGGCTTTACGTTTTCAGGTCACAATTTATTGTGAATACATGAAAATGATGATGAAACGAAGCCATACAGGTTTGGAATAACAGGAGAATGAGTACTTAATGACAAAATGGTGAACTGTCCTTTAAGGCTTTAAAGCTCTTAAGTGCAAGTGCAGCCATGCTGTAGTTTTGTTGATTACTCTGGACCCGGCTTCTTCTTCCTGACCTTTAATAGCTGGCACAGGAGTGATAATGCTGAGCAAATGGGTGATGTGGTTAATTATTCAACTGTTTAGGTGGAATACACAAACAACCAACTGCACTTCACAAACCAAATGCTTGTCAGAAAGGGGATAAAAGCACAGCTATTGTCATTAAAATTAAATCACAATAAAGGCCACTTATGGGTTGATGTTAATAGGAAGTACTGATTTACAGGTAATCAGGTCATGTTTTACTTCTCTAATACTTAAAAACTTAATATAACATGATAGAAGATGTTATGACCTTGATTTCCTCTCGATTGTATATAACTATTCAAATTATACAACAATAACAATGAACAAATTTCGACAACTGTCTGTAATGATTTAAATATATATATATTTACATTTTTATATAATTTGTGACATTATTTTAGGCTACATTTATTTTTACACAAAAACCAAGCTTAAATTATTAAATGTAGTTATTTTGAGGAAAATATTGAAGAAATATTTTATTAATTTTTTATTTATTTATTTATTTTATATAAAACTTTGTTTATAAATCAATTTTACATGTATTAGTTACCCAAGTTAACAAAGGTTATCAGAATATAAACAGACCACTCAAACTTTTCTTTTCAGTGATAAAGAGAAATGAGATGGTGGATAGATAGATCACCCATCACAGCCAATGTTTTGTCAGATATCACAACTGACAATGAAGAGTCCTTTAGGGAATATGATTATTAATATGCATTTTAGGCACTGGCTTATGTCTCTTCGTATTTGAGGGTAAATTAATTGGTCGATATTTATCTATTTTGTATCATCTGCAGATTAAAGTTGGTTCTTTTGTCAGTTCAAAAATAGATTGTCAACAATTTTCTGTGTTTATGTTTAAATATCATATAAAATAGTAGTTTTTCCCCCCTTGTGTACATTTGAGTGGTATTATCTATCAATCACTTTCGACTCTTTTGTGAGAGGAGTGATGCAGGCATCCAAACGGCACATGCTTTTTCCATACTTGTGGATATTGAGACATAGTTTTGGTACGTGATTACATACCGCAGTGTCAGTTAAAAAAATTATATGGCCTGGGTTGCTTATCGTTATCTAAATAAACAGCTTGTTTCTTGGCAGCACAGACGTGACAGTCCTCACGTTGTAATTTCAATTTAACACAACTAGGGGGAGAACGAACCACACTGACAACAGTACGAGTCCCTAAAACTAGTGGCGCGAAGCCGCCACAAGAGGGCGATAGGTGAACTTTTTTTCGCTGGTAACAAAGAAACAAGTTGTTTTTTGCTCTTTAACTGTCTTAGAAAAGTGTGTTTGCACTTTTGTTCGACCACCTTTTGGCAAACACTTAGTTTGCAATTCATATTCTTTTTGCAGTGTCACTAATTTCTTGAGCTTGAGCTAAAATGGTTTGCTTTTAAATCCTTATTTGTATTATCATATTATGCAAAGAAAGTTCACATATGCATATCTTTTATAAAAATGATTGACAAGAAAGTAGCACAACAGCGAAGAATGAACCCGTTTTTGTTTTTCTGAACTTCTTCACGGGGAGGTTCCTCTGGTTCGGGCATGCTCAGTCAGCTTGTTTTTGTCTAAGAACCTGTAAGCATCAATCATCCGAGCTCTCCATCCACACCCAGTTAAGATGTTTATGAGCAGGCAGCGATTTCTGCCATAGGCCTTACATAATAAAATCAGTAAGACCGCCCACACGAGTTAAAGGCCGACCAGGGAACATGCACAGCTTCAGTTTTGTTTTGAAACTGAAGGAAGAGTAGCTTCCTTGCACTTGAATGCACCGTCGCGCTCTTTGTTTGACTTTACACATCTGAAAGGCGACATATTTTAAGGGCTGTACTTGGAAAACTTTTGCAACACCAAAGATGATTTTCGACAAGTTGAAAAAGTTCGACATCGTGTTTGATTCTCCGGAGATGGACAGTCCTCCAGTGTTTAGCAGTGGAGATGTTGTCTCGGGGAAGGTTGTGCTCGAGCTCTCGGCGGAGAGTAAAGTCGAGTCGCTGAAGTTGCATGCAGAAGGTTTCGCTAAAGTTCACTGGACCGAGTCTCGCAGCGCTGGGTCTAGCACCGCGTATACGCAGAACTACAGCGATGAAGTGGAGTACCTGAACCGAAGAGAAGTGCTGCTGCAGGCAGGTCAGTCATTCACAACCAGAGACAATCTAAAGCTAGTGGGCTGCCTTATTAGACAGTGCATCGGAGACGAGATGTTTTTGCGCGTGCAAAAGTGTCCAAACATCCCAGTTAAACCCTTTTCCTCTGTTAGTCTAATAAGCAATCTGAGTAGACTCTTAAAGGAGTTCATCCCAAAATAAAAATAGCAATTTTGTTTTTACTCCTCTTGTGTTGTTCTAAAACCGCATGACTTCATTTCTCACGTGGGACGTGATTTAAAAAAAAAAAAAACAACAACACTCTTTTCAGTATAATGAAAAATGAATTAAGCTATCATAAAAACTTTCTACTCCTTTTATAGTGTTACCTTTAGTTAATGTTATTCATAAGACAATCGATTAAAAAGAACATAACTCGATAACGAATCATTCAGATCAGTTTTTTTTTTCTTTTTTCAATTGGATGGATCGATTAGTTTAACATATTCGACAATCGTTCACTAATCTGGTATCGCTACATTTTTGTGAACGGCAGATGTCAAGATTGATAACGACTTAGATTTGTCTGTTATTCACTCAAAACATACTATTTTTCTATATAATTTTCTATAATACTTTTTATTGTGTGTGGTGTGCGTTTTGTTTGAGTGAACTGGTACACTTAACATGCTTCTACAGCAGTTTGGTTAATGTGTAAACTAATCATTATGGTGAGCAGTATCTATGGCTGCTGAATAAACGAATTTAGTTATTATTCAAGAGGCTGTTAAATTAGAGAAATATTTTAGACAAAGTTCTACCATATGCCCTTTATAACTTACAAAACATTAACCTGAAGGTTATTGTGATAGACAAAGATACTGTATTTCATTGTGATTTCTGGTATCAGCAGTTGGTGTCATGTTTTGTCATATCATTAAGCAGTTTTGACACTAGTACCCTTGGTATTGTGTTTTTATGAGTTATTGGTGGTGTAATTATGTTTCTTTACCTTTATTCCCCTCCAGATAATGGAGAATTGACGGTCCTGCCTGCCGGGAGACACGAGTACCCTTTCAGTTTCCAGTTGCCAGAGGAGTAAGTGTTTGCTGCTTTTATTAGTCTTATATTATTGTTATCAGAGAGCTTTATTTGAAAAGTTTCGCAAGGAAATGAGCTTTAATCTAAGTGTTTTGTCTGTCAGAACTCTAGTGACATCCTTTGAAGGGAAGCACGGCAGCATTCGATACTGGGTGAAGGTTAAGCTGCATCGCCCATGGGCCACCGTCAAGAAGATCAAGAAAGAGTTCACAGTTATCGAGCCCATTGACATCAACACACCTAGTTTACTCGTAAGCGCTCAGATTATCTGTTGCTTTGTCATTTTCTCTTCATAATTTTGGTGGCATGTCCACTAAATTTGACATTTTACTTCAGGCACCTCAAGCTGGAACCAAAGAGAAGATTGCCCGCATCTGGTACCGCAACCGTGGGCAGGTGTCAATCACTGCAAAGATTGACCGCAAGGGCTACACACCAGGTGAGGACAGGAACCCACCATCACGTATAAGACGTACTCAAGTTCTTGCTGCGGAAACTCTTAACATGTGGTTATTACTCTCCAGGTGAAGTGATTCCAGTCTTCGCTGAATTTGATAACTCTACTTCTCGCTCCGTGGTGCCAAAAGCTTTCATCACCCAGACGCAGACCTTCATTGCCAGAGGCACCATGAAGCAAAAACGAGCCGTGGTGGCCACACTTTGTGGGGACATAGTTGGCCCAAACCGCAGGGAGACCTGGCATGGTCGAGCCATCAAAATCCCTCCTGTAGGCCCCTCCATTCTGCAGTGTCGCATCATCAAAGTAGAATATATGCTCAGGGTGAGTTTGTTGGACCTTCATACTAAAGAGCTTTTGACCAGTCTTTTGAATGATCTTACTAAACATTGCTTATTATTTTTGTAGGTGTGTGTTGACGTTCCTGGGACGTCCAAGCTTTCCCTAGAACTTCCACTGGTGATGGGCACAATCCCTCTGCATCCGTTCGGCAGTCGCACATCTAGCATCAGCAGCCAGTACAGCGTGAACATGGAGTGGCTTCGCATGGCCATCCCTGAGCAACCAGAGCGTAAGTAAATGCCCAACCCTAGGTTTCATTCTCTTTCATCAGACTGAAAGTGATGTCATACAGTGAAATATCTGTCACTCACCTTGAGTCTCTTTAACCACAGCTCCTCCAGAATACAGTTCCGTTGTCACAGAAGAGGAAGCGGTCCAGAATTCTACAGCAGTCCAACCCGAGGAAGACCTCAGCGGTGTACTGCAGCGCTCCCTCATGGCCTACGTGCAGGAGTTCAGATTACGCCCACCTCCAGTGTACAGCGAGGTGAGCAGACTGTTACATGCAAGACAATATATAAAAGATGTCAGTTCTCAATTGGTTTTGCTTCGGAACACAGATTTTACTTCAGAAGGGACCCAAAAATTGGTTATCGGTGTTTTTAAAAAAAAAATTTATTTATATATATATATATATATATATATATATATATATATATATATATATATATATATATATATATATATATATATATATCACATTGTCACTGTATCTCACAACTTTTTTTTTTTTTTTTTTTCATAATTGGAAATTATATACTGTATTTGCATCTTTAAATCTCCCAGTTTTGACTTTATTGTGATTTTTAACACCACAATTGCGACTTCATTTCTCATAACTCCAACTTTAGCTCACAATTTGACTTTATTTTCTAACATTCTCTCACTCTTTTTTTATTTTTTACTTTAAGGCAGAAACTGTGTTCTGTTAAAATCAAATGTTAAAATATATCAATATTTTACTACATGCAATGGCACAAAATTGGCGTCTTCCTATTAAAGTAACAAATTCATTTGCATCAAAGGGCCTGTTCACACCTGGTATTAAGATGTGTTTTGGATGATCGGATCACAAATGGACGACGCTAAATACAAGTGTTAAGGGGGTCTAAAATGTTTTGAGCTTGTCCACTTTTGATCACTTCCAGAAGTAGTCAAACGCATTTGACCGGATTGATTTCATAGTGTAACTACTCATGTGGTTGAATGTTTGAACGGCCACAAAAGACCTCCTACTCTCCGCCTACTGACCTAATGCATAAACATTATGGGAAGCTCGCTAACCAGATGCGGGAATGTCTTCCTTATCTACTCGTGTTCGGATCGACCAAAATGCATTTTAATACCAGGTGTAAACAGGGCCAAAATACTAAGTTTGATTGGATGTGCAGCTTTTGACATCAACAAACAAGATAAAGGAAGTGTTTTTTCCTGCCTATAAGAAATGTATTCTTTCCCTGCAACCCACTGGTATATGAATCTGGTATATTTTTCGAAAAGCATCATATTCCAAATGTTCTGATCTGTTTTTGTTTTTCTCATCATAGGTGGACCCAAACCCTCAGCCCTTCACCAACATGCGTCCTCGTTGCATGACCTGTTGAACTCTCTGCCAGCTGAGCATCACGTGATGTTTCAAACAAAAGCCGAGATTTGATTCTCCTGGACGCCTCTCTGACTGAGATTGGTACTTGTTCCTCGTACGAGCCGTTCGCATCTGTGCTTCCTGCAGTGGGGCCGAGAGAGGAGGAGATGTCTGGACTAGGCGAGGCAGAGCGCTTTCAACAAACAAAGAGGACATTCAGTACCGGGGCGAACAAAGTTTCTGCCCATGTTTGTGTCTCAAAGAGCGATCAGACTCTGTTCTGTGCCTAGAATGATTCGTAGCCTGTCGCACCTGTACGTAGAATCAGGGAATTTTGGGCATGATCACTAGAGAATTATGGGTGGGAAGCCATTCAGAGATACTACCCATAGTGCCTTACTTTGCTGTGAATGAGGGGTGAGTCCCTCTTAACCAGCTGCAGTCTGCCACCGTAGATGTTAGCAGGCATATGTGATGCCGTCCTCTCTCACAACTGTATCATCACGTACAGCACGTTTGGTGTTGATATAAGCCAAAGAGATCGGTTTAATATTCATGTGTGCACGGGTAATTCTATGCAAAAGGGAAAACTTAAAGCTTTAAAGAAATAATGAGGGGGAAATTTCAAATGTCAATCCTGAAAGTAGTAAATTGCATTATTTTCTCCCCCCTCCCCCCCCGTGGAGTGGGAAAGAACATCTCCGCTCCAACTTGATGTTGTTATAAGTTTCATCTGGCTTGACAAAGGTCAAGTCTGTGACCTGGAATGTCTTAATGTCTTGCTGAATGTGTCTGTATAACCATGGATAACTTTTCTTTGCGCAAAAACATTGTTTTTCTTCGTCATTTTTGCCAGTGGCTTGAGGTAGCAAAACACAGGGCTAGAACAGCCACTGACAGTGAGCTTTACAAATAATGGAAAAAAAGACAGAGCCATGTGCATCCAAGGTGCCTTTTTTTTTTTGAATGACTACAGGGATAATGTCACGTTAAGCTTTCCTAGTGTTACAACTCCCTGAAGTGTCCTTACAAACATTCCAAAAATACCACAGACTTGCTTCATTTCCAAATGATGAAAAAGTGTAATTTCAGGTTTAAAGACCGTGATTGTTTATGGCACTCATTTCAAATGAATGTATTTTATAGATTTTGTTGTTGTTGAAATTTGTGACAAGTATATTTTTTTGTTAACCACTTTTAAGTAAATAAAAAATAAAAACATATGAATATGGTGTTTTTTTTTTTTTCATATGCATTTGGAAATAATTATAATGGAATGTTTCATTATTTATAATATCATTTTTAATATTACACAAAGGATAGGTACAGTATAAGCAACATATTTGCTTCAGCTTATTTCAGAACAACAAAAGTTTTAGTTCAAAAATACATTACTTGTAAGGTGCATTCAGAGTTCATCACTCATATACAATTATTTATCATGAAAACATCGTTTTCCATCCAAGAGAATGTCAGGACTACAGCAGTTTTCATGGGGGTTGTGCTTTTACTATATATAACATAAGTGGAGCCTGAGGCACAGAGTGTCCTTTTTCCTCCTGTGTTGTTTTCTGAAATGCTTCCATTCTTTCACAATCCCATAATTACTTATTCAAAATTGAACCTCATAAAAAAAAAAAATTAAAAAAAAATTATAGAAACGAGCTTAATAATGTATTTTGTATCATGGTTCAAGTTCATTGAATCTATAAACACACAGCATCATAGAACTGCATTCTTTTGCCATTAATACACCTTTGTTTTGGAAGACATTTTTATAATTTCAACATGGCATTGTATCAGGGTCACCTGATCCTGTAAGCACAACACATGGTGCTTTTGTACATGACTCACAGTAAAATCACTTATCATACAGAATCTGCCCTGCACAATAAAACAGAGGTGACTCACAAAGGATCTTTTTTTTCCCCCTTTTATAACAATTTAAAGACCTTTGAGCTCATGGCTAACAAAAGCAAATGAGACTGTAGAGCTAAATGCCCTATTTTACAGTAGATAACACTGTATAATGTATACCTGTGTATGTTTGTGTGAAGTTTCAGCCCCAGCACTGCTGATTCATCTGTTGATTTAACGTCTCTGTTCTTTTTTTCACAAAACAAATAACTGGGTCAAATAAGATATTTAATGACGCAAAATGTAGGTGGGACCTGATTTTTTTGGTAATTTATTGATAATTTAAAGATTGTGAAAACAATTCCAAACTCATGAGACTGTCGTTCATCTACCACTTTGACGCTTCAAAAAGTTAACAAAGAGATTGTAAAACTAATCCATATGAATCTTAACAGTTTTGTCCAAATTTATTGAAGAGACACGATCACTTTTTATGACGAAAAGATTTAATTTACGCCTTTATTCACATATAAACATTCATCAGCGAACATAAACAGAAGCTCAACTTGACGCGGGAGCCTTGAGAACTTGAAGCTTGACACGTGAGCCGTGAGAACAAACCTCATTGGTTCTTCGAGAGCTCAAGCGTGCAGCGTAACACGAGAATGAACCTCATTGGTTCTCACATGTCAGGCAAACATGCTTGAGCTTCTGTTTACCATTACTTATGTGTGCATTGATGAATGTTTATATATAAATAAAAGCCTAAATGAAATCTGTTCTCTATATAAAGCAATCAATCTCTTCATAAAATACAGACTAAACCACTCAATTCATATGGATTAGTTTTACGATGTCTTTATGAACTTTTTATGAAAGCAGTAGTTGCGTAGACTGACAACGGAGGGACAGAAATCTCTCAGATTTCATTAAAAATATTTTCTTTTACGTTCTGAAGATGAACAAAAGTCTTACAGGTTTGGAACGACATGAGGATGAGTAAATGATGACAGAATTTTCATTTTGTGGTGAACTTACCCTTTAAAGGAACACGCCACTATTTTTGAAAATAGTGGAACTTTGCTGGCGTACCATGGGTGCAGCAGGCGCAATGATATTACGCAGCGCCTGAAAATAGGCTAACTTCCGTCAACATAACTAACGTGACCACCTGCTTGCACAGGGAGCGTGCCTTGCAACCATGGAGACATTTGTGAGAGATGATTCAGATGACTAAACTTTGGTGCAGATCCTGAACCGTATCTATTTGAACCGGAATACACTGAAGATGAGCTTGCTGGGGACTATTTTCAGGCGCTGCGTCTGCTGCACTGTACGGCAGCAAAGTTTCTTGATTATTACACCGGAATGAGAGTATAGTTCCTAGCCATATCGGCCTAGAAAATCGCAACTTTTCATTTTCCATCTATTCCAGGCAGGTTCCAGGCAGGTTTTTGAGCCTGTGAGTCACGACTTCAAACCACGACTCACGACTTTGTATCGTTCCAGGCAAGTCACAGCAAACTGCCTGAGTTTAAACAAACCAGCATGGCGGACCATACGGGGCTTATGCACATTAACAATTATTTCTATCGCCAAAGGTGCTTACTCCTTGCTTATTTGAGGGAAACGGAGGAGGAAAACGGCGCATAAGGAAAGAGAAGCTGTTATACCTTTTATTTTACGTTATTTTACCGTGCACTTGCATAAACACCGCATCCGTAGGGGCTGCCATTGTTGTTTTGCGGGCTATGTGATGTCAGAACCCGTAACTGGGAGTACATTGATCTAGTACGAGGTCACGGGTGGGAAGTCGCGGGTTTGACTGCTGTTCCAGTGCACTTTCACAGGTAGAAGGTTGGAAAAACACGGGTTACGGGTTGCCTGGAACACGGCATTAGTACACGATGTAACTACAGAAGAGTCAAGTTTTAAATAGGAAAAATATCTAAACTCTTTGGTAATTTTTGAGCGAGATGCTAACGGTCTAATCAGATTCAACAATCTATGCTAAGTTGCAGCTAAAAGTGCTACCGCCAGACCCGGAGATCGGCTGAATGGATTTGAAAACAGTCAAACTCAACTGTTTTAACTCTAGGGGAGTTGGAAAATGAGCCTATTTTCAAAAACACGAGAAGTGGCTTGACGGAATAGAAAATAATTCAGCTCTCGACAGTTTAAAAGTTAAAGTCAAGTCAAGTCACCTTTATTTATATAGCGCTTTTTAAAATGTAGATTGTGTCAAAGCAGCTTTACATTGATAACTGGTACATTATTTTGGCTGAACAGCAGCTCTTAAAGAATAGTGTCAATGCAGGCAGATCAAAGCACTGTTGAATATCGAATGTCAATTGTTAAGTGTCCCCAACTAAGCAAGCCAAAGGCAACAGCGGCAAGGAACCCAAACTCCAACAGGTGACATCAGGTGGCAAACAGGTGTTAAAATGGAGAAAAAAAAACCTTGGGAGAAACCAGGCTTAGTCGGGGGGCCAGTTCTCCTCTGGGAAACAGTGCTTTGTTACGACTCAGGTTGCTATCATAAGTCAGATAGGATCGCAACATTCAAAGTATTTAATTCAGTTCCATCCAGCTGAGGATCATATTCATCACGCCGGTATGGACGGTTGTTGAGGAGCTGCGCCACTGGTTGTCATGTTGATGAGGCCTTCACAGTGGATGATCTTGTTGACTCAATCTCTGCTGATACTTCAGGGCTGCGTTGTGGTCGTGTCAAGGCGCAGGTCCTTGGTCTCACCTGGATGCGGCCCGGATCCGGTTGACTACAGTAAACCTCGGGATAAACAGAAAGACTAATATTAGCGTAGATGCCATTCTTCTTCTGATGTAACGAGTATATCTGGTGTTATAGGAAGTGTTCCCGGTTCCGGCTGACCTAATTTATGCAGCCTAATAATCCTTTAACGGATTTGAAAAAATAAATTGATAATGTGTTATGTGTATGCCAGGTTAAAGAGTTGCGTTTTTAGTTTAGATTTAAACTGACAGAGTGTGTCTGCTTCCCGAACAATGCTAGGAAGATTGTTCCAGAGTTTAGGTGCCAAATAGGAGAAGGATCTACCGCCTGCAGTTGATTTTGATATTCTAGGTATTATCAACTGGCCTGAATTCTGAGATCACAATAGACGCAAAGGACTATAATGCATTAATAGCTCGCTCAGGTACTGGGGAGCTAAACCATTTAGTGCTTTGTAAGTAATCAGCAAGATTTTAAAATCTATACGATGTTTAACAGGAAGCCAATGCAGTGTTGACAGAACTGGGCTAATATGATCATACTTCCTAGTTCTAGTAAGAACTCTAGCTGCTGCATTTTGTACGAGCTGTAGTTTATTAGCCGAGCAGAACAACCACCCAGTAAAGCGTTACAGTAATCTAGCCTTGAGGTCATGAACGCATAAACTAACTGTTCCGCATTTGTCATCGAGAGCATATGTCGTAGTTTAGATATATTTTTAAGATGGAAGAATGCGGTTTTACAGATGCTAGAAACATGGCCTTCAAATGAAAGATTGATATCAAAGAGCACACCCAGGTTCCTAACTGACGACGAAGACTTAACAGAGCAGCCATCAAGTGTTAGACAGTATTCTAGGTTATTACGTGAAGAAGTTTTTGGTCCAAAAATTAGAATATCTGTTTTTTTTTTTATTTAGTAGTAGGAAATTACTGGTCATCCAATTTTTTATATCAGCTATGCATTCTGTTAATTTTGTGAATTGGTAAGTTTTGTCAGGGCGCGAAGAAATATAGAGCTGAGTATCATCAGCGTAACAGTGAAAACTAACGCCATGCTTCCTAATGATATCTCCCAAGGGTAGCATGTACAGAGTGAAAAGCAATGGTCCTAGTACTGAGCCTTGCGGTACTCCATATTCAACTTGTGATCGATATGACCTCTCTTCATTTACTACTACAAACTGATAACGGTCAGATAAGTATGATATGAACCATGACAATGCAATTCCACTAATGCCAACATAATTTTCGAGTCTATTTAAAAGAATATTGTGATCAATAGTGTCAAATGCAGCACTAAGATCCAGTAACACTAATAGAGAGATACAACCCTGATGATAATCTGATGATAAGAGCAAATCATTAGTAACTCTAATGAGAGCAGTCTCAGTACTATGGTACGGTCTAAATCCTGACTGGAAATCCTCATAGATACTATTTCTTTCTAAAAAGGAACATAGTTGTGATGATACTGCCTTTTCAAGTATTTTTGACAGAAAAGTGAGATTTGAGATCGGCCTGTAATTGACTAATTCTCTAGGATCAAGTTGTGGCAATAAACTCACAGTGTCCGTGTGTCCGTCTAGCACAAGTTTACACAGAAAAACAAAAAGCAGCTAAGTGAAACTCAAAACGCATTCTAAATAAAATTGTAGATTTTAAATTGTCAAATTTTATGTTGACTTTATCCTCTAAGATACTGGTGTGTGATTGACAACATAATGTGTCTCAGTGTTGTTTTTTTCTTTCACCCAAATCGTGAAAGTCAGTGGGGTCTTTGGTTGTAAAGGACATTTACATAAAACAAAAATTCCCAAATCAAGATTAGAAGCACAGACTAGAGGTTTAGAAGTTAAAGTTTTAAAGTTTTAAAGCAAAGAATCTGCTTCCTAAAATAGTTTTCTACAGATGAATCTGTAAACAGTATGTTTGGTATAAAATAAAACTCCAGTTAAACAGGTGTAGCGACACCTGTAGCAATATTTTCTGCCTGAAAGCTTTACTAAAGATGATAAAACTTTAAGCATGGCATATTTGCAATTGAATTATGTCTTAAATATGTTTTTGGCACATTCATCTTATATGTCTAAATATGTCTACAGGCAAAAGAAAACATTGGAAATTAAAAATAAGTGACTTCATTAAGCTGCACAAACAAATCAACAGTGATATTTGCGTCTATCTGTCCTTAGAGAGGCTTCCTTACATGGAGACATGACGTTCAAGGCTGTGCATCTGGGTGTGAGACCCTTGTTGACTTCACACGGGCGGATCAGTTTGCTGTGAAGCCCGGTGACTTCATGGAAACCAAGGAAACTTAAGGGGCAGATCAAGAGGCTACTATTACAGTCAAGGAATCTCCAAAAATATCCAGACATTCGCGCAGACGAAAAACAACACATTTCTTGACCTTGTTTATGCCCATTTATGACTTAAAAAGCACTTGTTTTGGTTTGCACTATATATCTTGAACACATTTGGAGGTTCTGAGAGTGTCTGAAGGCTGAGTTGTTTATTGCATTTCCAGCTGCCTGTTCGCTTTGTTCTCTTTGGACAGCACTGAGCTTTGTCCGTTTCCCGAAAATTATGCTGAATCAAATTGCCAAATAGATTAAGTCAGATTTTTCCCACTGATGTGGTACTAGGAGGCGTTTAGCCCCAAACCAAAACACTTGTGTTATCATTATCATTGCAAAGGATAAAAAAACATAATAAAGCAAAACTTATGCTTGAACTATTTGCATTTAACATTCAGCACTTGGATCTTGGCACAATTATGAATCAAAAAAAGGGGCAAAGGCCAGGAATTAAGTGTTGTTGATATATTCCTGCATGCACATGAGCAAACACTGTTGATATGGGTGACAATTGTTAAATGCGTCAAAAGCACATGCACAAGCACTTCCCCCATCAGGCTGCGCTGCACGTGGCGACGTGTTCCACCTCTGCTTCTGGCTCGTGTCCAGGTCTCAGACAGAGCTGTGAAGCTATGGTAAATATTGTGAGGAATGTATGGAGGGGCTGAGAAGGAATGTATTTACCTCGGGTCAAAAGAAAGTTTCGTACATATCTTTCCTTGGTGAATTGAAAAAGCATAAACAAAATGTGTTTGCAGCTTTTGTACTGCAATTGCACAATTGCAATACTAGAGGAACAGGATGTTCTCCAAGATTGTTTCTCCCTCTCTTTTGCTCTCAAAAGTGGTGGTCAAACTTCTGCAGAACCACAGTCTCCTAAAAAACAACCGCCATTTCCCTTCAGTAATTCATTATAGGTAGTATTCCATTGTACTCTAAGTTTGATAACCACTAAAGGGATTGGTTCACCGTCGTTTTGCCAAGTAAGACGTGTTCCTGGATCAACATTCCAATCAACCAATCAGATTTGAGGGACAAGTTTGCAGTTTGTGTCAAGTTTAGGCTTACAACCAGGCTTAGGTGCTTCTACATCAGCGTTATTGATATATAATTTCCCTCTGAATTTAGGGATAGGTCATTGGTAGGGTTAGATTTAGGGGTAGGATAAGGTTAGGTACTAAACCTTTTTGAAAATCTAACCCTGAGAACTAAGGAAATATGTTGATCCAGGAATATTTCATACTTGGCAAAGTCACAGTGACTATATTGAGCATTAACCGAAAATTTATCAACGTTTTTATAAAAAAACGATAGAAAAATCGAATGTAAATTTTATAACACTATACTCTGGTTATATTACCTTGGCATTAAATTTCAGAAAACGAGTTAAGGCCGCTATTTCTAATATAACTGCTGAGGGAGTGATGGCAAATTTGACATCTTTCTCTCTTCTGACCACCGTATTTAATGTCTCAGTATTTATTTATTTATTTTGCTATTCGACTAAATGGGAGCACAAAAATATATTTGTTATACTTTCTGTTCACCACAATACACTTTCAGAAAAAAAGGTACAAAAGCTGTCAGTGGGGCAACACCTTTTCAAAAGGTGCACCTTTGTACCTAAAAGGTGCATATTGGTACCTTAAAGGTATATATTAGTACCTAAAGTGTACATATTAGTACCTAAAAAGAACAGAAGTGTACATTTTGAAAAGGTATTGCCCCAGTGACAGCTTTTGTACGTGTTTTTTCTGAAAGTGTATGGTTTACCCAATTATCATGACTTCTGCTTTGGAGAACCCGGAAATGTGAAAAGGGTCCATGGAGTTCCACGGGTTTGAAACCACATTATGTTGAATAATCGATCAGAGAACTTTTGGGTGGAAGATCCCTTAAACATCTCTCATGCTTTTTTAGAGAAATATGTCTTCAGGGTGACTTTCATTATATGGACAAAAACAACTCGTCAAAAATCTTTTATGTTCCACAGAAAGAAAGTCATACAGGTTTGGAACGACATGAAGGTGAGTAAATGATGACAAAGATTGTATTTTTTGGAACTACCCCTTTAAGGAGCAACAAGTTGTATGCCATATGCTGTTCCAGCTTTGGCCATTAGGAGGAGTTGCCATTTCCCACACATGGTAATCCTGAGAGAGTGCTGAGAACCGATGCCTAGTTTAACAGTGCACTCTAAACACCTTTGGTTTAAAACTAAAGCTTCTTCTAAATTTTCGTGTGCGCATTTTGTTTCCAAAATGCTGAACTGTGAAGTACTGACTGAGTCATGTGCATATACCGACATCAGTAAGACTTTCTGGTCAGCTCTTCCCTATTTTAAACTTTCCAAACAGTCATCATTATCCACAAACCCCCACTCAAAACAATGACACTGAGAAAAGAGAACAATTTTGGCCATAACTGGTAGAATGCGATGTACACCAAACCACAAGACACACTCCCATTCGACAGGAGCATGATAAGAGGGCTGCTGGATAAACAGGGAGGTTTGGGAATAATGTGATTTTCTTTTCATAGATCTCTCAGGAGACGAGTAGAGAGATCTTTGCTTCTCTGACGTCACACTTTATGTACAAGTAAACAACTGGCACTGAGGGGAATAACCAGACGTAAACACTCAAGTGGTGACTGTCAATAAGATTTAAAGTGTTGACAAGACCACAGATCTGATAAGGAATGAAAAAAGAAAAATGGGAAGAAAATTGTGTTTGTGGCTGGCTTTGAAGGTATGACAGTCAGGATTAAAAGATCGAAGGACAGAAAGAAGAAAACAGGAAGAGAGAAAGAGTATGTAGGTCAGTGTATATTCTGGAAGTGACAGCAAACTCGATGACCTTTCAGCCATTAAATAACTCCCATACCACTGTCAACTTTTTCTGACACTCAGTTTATTTGCAGCACACTGATTGGGGTTCACTTATTACAATATTTGTTGTGTATTCTGTTTTAAAGTACTTGCTGTTCAGTACTGGCAGCAGTGAATGACGAAATTACTACAGCAGGCCACGTAAAACACCATTGAACCTGATATTGAAGGGATGAGGAAATCAGGATGACATGTTCACTATGCCTGTTCTTCAAAGCTAATGACAGATTTGGGATTTGCAATGCCCTGTTGAGTTTCGCGTGTTGCATCTCCTGATACTGCATATTGTCTTACAGCTATTCATTCAGTTTGTCTTCAAACAATGTCTAACAATGTACATACATACAGAAGAATTCTGACATTTTGTGTCATTTTTTTCTAGCCAAATTTGATTTCCACAAATTTGCTGTATTATGACATATGTGGAACCAAAGGGCCAACTCATTTTGTCTTTCTATGGCTGATTTCATATATTTAATATTTCCATAATTTTCATATTTTTGTACATTTTCACAAAATTACAACTTTGATTTGAAATGACAATATAAATATTTGTTTACATGACTTTTTACATCTGACAGAAAGTCGTAATTTCAGTACAATGTTGCTGTTAGAGCATAAACAACATCTGCAAAGTTATGACGCTCAAAGTTCAAAGCAAAGGGAGATATTTTCTTTTAAAGAATTCTCTGTTTAAGGATTACAACAAATGGCTGGTAGGGACTACGAGCTTCTTCCCCGATTAGTGACATCACTAACCCTAAAATTTACATAAACCCCGCCCCCGAGAAAACGCAACAAAGGGGTGAGGCCAACACAAATTCAATAGCATGTCATAAATGCAAGATGACAACATTATAACCGTAATTAAACTAAACTATACCTGTTCTATCTTCATGCAGCATATATTCTCTGGCTCTGTAGGATCTTACAACATTTATCACACAACTTATTTATAGATTATCATTACTGAATATGCTAATCAATGACTTTAAGATAGTTAACTCCACATCAGCTACATAAATTCATTATCTAACCATTCAGAAACGTCCTGTTGCATTCTACATGTTCAATCTCTCCATTACTGTCCGACTCCGGATTGAACATGAAAGGCTGAACATGAAACATGAAACAGTTTCTGACATTTTCAGTGAGTCTGCATGAGATAATCGGCGCTGCTAACAGGAGCTCTTGAAACTCCGCCCTCTTCTTGTGAGCAGCAGCTCATTTGCATTTAAAGGGACACACACAAAAACGGAGCGTTTTTGCTCGCCCTCAAAAAGTGACAAATTTAACATGCTATAAAAAATTATCTATGGGGTATTTTGAGCTAAAACTTCACATACACACTCTGGGAACATCAGAGACTAATTTTACATCTTGTAAAAGTGCCATTATATGACCCCTTTAGAAATGAAAAGTCTTGGTTTGAGACAAGGGTAAAATAGTAGCTAAAATATGTATACATAAAAGTGCAGAGCACCACACATAACACGTGGAAGAAAAAAAATAGATATCGTGGCCAAGAATTAAGAATTAATTCCAACAACGTATTAATTTGTGGCCATGTTTAATAATTTGTTCCCTTGTTTTAATTTACAACAACAGTATCTTGTTTTTTTTTTTTCTTTTTTTTTTTCTTTCCATATACTGAATATACAGGATTTAAAAGGTAGCAAAAATACATTTCCAAAACTAAAAAAAATCAGTTTTAATATGAGCTTGATATATGTATAAAAAGTGGTTAGCCTGTTTTTTACCCTAAAACTGCTGCTTATAGTTTTGAGCATGGAAAACACTGCGCTTTTTTTCAAAGTGCTTTGTTATCAAGTTATCACCCCTGTCCTGGCTGTACACTGAGAATTTACAGACCACTCTTTGGCTGTCTATGTAGGTCAGTCTAGCATGCCTGCATCTTTAACTAACAGAGAACTTTTGGCTGCTGAAAGCTGCTAACCAAAACAAGACTACACCTTCTCCACTTACGGCCGGCCCTGAACAAACTAATGTTACACAAAGCGTGGGCAGGGCAGCCAAACAGGACGGTCACATAATAATAAAGAACATCTTTTCCTATGTGATTTCTCTCAGGTCCTGCTCTGAGTGAAGTGTCGAATAACCCTCTATAGACTGAGAATTTGTTCATGAATACAACTCCAGTTGAACTCATGTTATCATGGCTTAGCAAACTGCCTGGTTGGTCGGATATACATTGACAACAAAATACGAAATATTTAAAATATTGACAAAAAATATAAAAATCCAGTTTTGATAGTTCTTATACTCTTACATCAAAAGTTGTCTGTTTTAATTTCTCCTATAGAATTTCACAAGAAACATCTGAGACAAACATAACTGAGAAATAGAGTAAGGATGTGATTCTGAAGACCTAGCCTAGCAGCAAATTGACGTTTCCATGAAAAAGGCCTGTTGGTTCTGTGGCCAGAGTTATGGTGGTTTGAAAACACCCTTGGTGCGGATTTCCTGCTGCCATCTAACATGACATTCAGAAGTTAAGTCTCAATGGGTTTGTTCATATTTTTCCTCTGATATATTTATTTTTGTCACCTGTGAAGTAAATCATGATGTTTTTGAGTTGAACAAATGTTTTGATGGTCTCCTTACCTTGTAAGAGGGTCTCATCTTACAAAAAAACAAGGGCTACGTTTTGCCCGTGCACATGAAATCCGAAGCTGTGGAGGCAGATCTAAAGGTAAATGCACGGAGAAGTTCAAATGATGAATAAATACAAATGCGTTTTTACATGAAACTATTTTTTTTTACATCTCAAATGTACATCTCCTTCTCCCAGTAGTCCGTAAACAAGGATCATGTGATTTCCTTAGTTCTCACGCAAACCTTTTCACGTTGATTGATGTGCAGTTTATGGGATTTTCCCAATTTAGCTAATGAAAATGAATCTGTATTACACCACTGTTACATCATTTTGTGACGCAGCTCATGATCTCTTTAAGTTTTCCTGTAATCCCTTCACTCAGTTCACACTTGATATATTGTTGCCTGCAGTTAAACTGCACATATTTGTCGTACTTTGGTATTTACACCAGCAGGAATTAAATAATCTGCATCTACTGCACTTTGAATGTGCTGCAGTGTTTTTTGTTTCTTTTTTTAGCATCAGCTGATTGGTCCACATGCTTGGTCCTGTTCTGTGGCTCATGTAGCACTTACATGACAAAAATATGATTTTGTTTTTTTAGATCTTTTAGATAAGTGTGTTTTTAATGATGTCATAACTGGTCAAAAGCTTTCAGTCAACCATTGTAGACTAAACAAAGACAGACATGTGCAGTAATAAGAGTGTAGATCTAAAGGGATACTCCACCCAAAAATGAAAATTCTCTCATCATTTACTCATCCTCACATTTTCCCAAATGTATATGACTTCCTTCAGATAAACACAATTGAAGATCACTGCAAATCCATCACTGCAAGTCTATATTATACAAGTTTACAGGACTCCCAAAGTTTAGGCTTAAAAATAAATAAATAAAATAAATAACCAAAACTGCTTGGCAAACTTACAATTAAATAACATATTTCAAATAAACAAAAAAAATCTGACATGACTTGTCCCATAAATGTTGTTTCTTATGCTCAAATAGCATTTAAAAAGTGTATTTTTCAGACTAGACAAGCCAATGCGCATATGCAGTCATAAGCGCAAGTCTCAGGTTTCTATGGGAACCGGAGCTTCTAACGGCAGCTGCAGTGATGCAATCACTACCAATCAGGGATTGTTTCTTTTCCTTAGAAGGCGGGACGTATTCCTCCATATTGCGCGTTGCAGTTATTCCCAATTTATAAGTAATAGGATTGAACCGTCTTTCTTTATGTATAGGCTGCGTCCGAAACCATGTACTTTTGAGTAGGTACTACATTTGAATTTAAATTTACTTCACCACCATTGAAAACGTACTGTTCTATATAGTACGAATGCGGGTAGTATAAATACTACATCGTAGTACTACATCGAAGGGACGTACTACATCCGTCATGTTGTTACTGTCACATGATCTACCAGCATCAGTTACGTCCCTTCAACTCCATTCACAAATCCTCTCCCGTGGCCTCATGGGATAGTAGAGTGTCCTTCATATGCGCACTTCAGAATCTTGCCGGAAGTAGTAAGTCATCCGGGTACTTTTTGCCTACTGTTTTTCGAATACTATGAATTAGGACATACTACTCTGTTCGCATACTGTTTTTCACGTACTATATAGTAGAGAAGTATTCGATTTCGGATGCAGTGTAGTCTTTGTGTAAGAGCGCTTCACAACATGCTAAAATAGCGCTTTAGTGCGCTCTCATGAACCCCCGTATGACAGTTGGAAGGCGATGGTTGATAGTTTAAAAAGTTTAACATATCAGTATTTTTTACACACACCTAGTTTCTCTTCACAAGTTGGCTACACTGGCCTGGTCCAGAGAAATGAACAACAACAAACTACTGGAAACTGGGACAAAAATAGACGCTTGCTTTGACATGCGCTTATTTAAGGAGGTTGAGAGATACACGCAAATCTAGTTTAAAAAAGGATTTTTATCACTTGTTTATCACTTTATTTTAATCACTCCTTTATCACTTCTGAAGGGAAATAGCGCAGACACTGGACATGGATGAAATTTTATAGTGAGAGTCTGTTGAGCCCCTGTGTTCGAGCACACTATCAAATGGAGTATACTTTAAAAGGGTATTTGGTTGTACACATACAAAACCAAAGTAAACTTTGGGCTTTAGAAGCTGCTTCTACAACCAGGTTCCACTGTTTTTATCACTATGCTTGTGTTTGTGGTGTTTGTAGTACAGACTGGAAGTTGGCCCAGAGTTGTGTGATTCTTTTGAAAGTTGGTACGTCTCTTGTCAGATGGTTACCGGGAGTTGGATTTCTCTCACAAGGGAAATGCAAAACATCGGATGGAGTGGAGGAAGGGAAATTGTTGTCACTCTACTCCATTCATATATACTGTTTTAGTCTGTGCATTGCTTGATGAAACTCATATGTGTGACTTTCTTTCCGGTGTTGTTTTTGGCTTTCACTGTATGGACACAGAAATGTTGTTCCTTGTGGGAAAAAAAAGTCATACAGGTTTGGAGCGACAAGAGGGTGAGTAAATCATGGTGAACGATCCCTTTTAATCTTAGTTCTGGTTCACTACACCTGACCAACTTCTGAACTCAGTAAAGTTTCTTCAGCCACCTGCATAGGAGAGAAGAGACAACTAGCAACAAATCTCAGAGTTGGGCAGTGATGCTGAATTGTGTGGCATAATAACCAGATCGACCTGACAGGCTGGTTTAGAATGAGAAGCAGGTGGAGATAGGTCACTGGTACCAAATCACAGAGAAAAAAAGCACATGAACCCAGTGCCAAACAAAAGAAAGCCAAGAATCTGAGTGGTACAAAAGCCCTATTGTGCCTTACTTCACAAACATCAGGACCAGGAGCGGGGAACAGAGGGTCAAATATTACAGTAGAGCATAATCTCGGATAGACTTCCTGAATTTAGTTGCTACCAAAATGTTTCAGCCATGCTGTTGTTTGTTTGTGTGCTGGTGTGCAGTTACTTAACATTTGGCTGACTAGCAGTAGTAGAGGCTCGTGAGGTCATTCTGCTGTGGGTAAGTGTATTCTCACAGCTGACAAGTTATGGAGGAATAACACAAGCAGTGCCAAACTCATGGGAATTATGGGTCACCTTTAACGCAAAACAAGGGGAGAAGCCAAGAGGGCAGGAAAGGGCACAGCTGGCTTAGTGCACAGAGAGTTCTGTGTGACATGAGACATCCGGAGTAGCGCTGTGTGGTTGTTCAGGAAACCAGCTTGGTTCAACATATGGTGAAGCAGCCCCTACCTTGCTCTGCTCTGATTGGCTCTCCTGTCTCCGGGCATGTGTCTGCAGAGAACAAAACAGTATTTAGCCAATCAGACAAAGGCAAGAATTTCCCTTCTTTTGCTAAAAAAACTCAAACTGAACATCAGTGACATCACTGGTCCTTTAAACTAAACCACAAACATTAAAAAAGTAACACGGGTGACAGGCTGCTTCTGGTGACAGGTACACCACATTGTCTCAATGGAACATGACTTATGATCATGTTTTTGTTTTGTTTTTTTTCCCACAAAACATAATTGACATTTTTTCCTGTCAATTTTTTCTGCAAATACAAAATGCATTGTTATGAAAGAACAACATTCATACATGATTTACTGATTCACCACACTACTTTCTGAATTATTTTTTTTTTTTTTTTTTTCCTTTTTTCTACTTTTTCCATTTGGACAAATTCCATTTTAAATCTAAGTCCTCTGTACCCTTTTCACAGATTAGGGTACTCAAATATTTTCTCATCCCATTTTGACTGCAAAAAGTCTAAAACAAGATTGAAACAAGATAAGATATTAAGGCTTGTTTTTACAGATTGTATCTTAATTATGATATATATATATATATATATATATATATATATAACTCGTTTATACTTGTCTTAAAGGAGAAGAATTTTGAAAAGTTTTGGTAACCAAACACTTGGTGGCCATTGACTTCCACTGAAAATGCTGCAAAAAACTGCATTCTAAATCACATATACTGTCTAGTAGGTACTACATTTTTTTTTAAAACTTTGTGACCATTAAAAAATTATGTTCTATATAGTATGAATATGGGTAGCATGAATGAAATTCAGACGTACGACATCTGCCATGTACTGAACCAGCCTCAGTTGCATCACTTCACTGCAAGTGTAGTGTTGCTTTTCAAGTAAATTTATCAATGATTTTTAGGTATTTCAGCTGGAAAATTAATAAAGACTAAATGAATAATTAAGAATAAAAAATTTTCAGTTTTTGAAGTGTGCAGAGAAAAGTCTGTGGACACTGCTCTTTGTCTGAGAATTCCGACCAGCCTGACATAGCAACAGTGGCTCAACCAATAGTATGAGTTTGGGGCGGGGCTATTAGTTTGTTTGGCCAATGCATGGAGGAGTATTTGGAAAAGTTGTTTGGAAACTATCATTATTTTTGCCATTCTGTTCAATGATGCTGGTGGAACAGAAATAGTTGAACACTTCAGGTTTAACTTTGAATGAATAGATGCATTCTGTTGCTTCCTCACAGTAAATATTTGCAAGAGTAATAAGCCAAGTCATATAATTATTGGAGGGAATGCGTTATGTATAAAAAAAAATTATCTGTCTGTATTCTTGTTGTTTGCTTCACTCTTTGAGGACTTGAGAAAAAAAAAAAAAAATGCATGAGTGCGGGGGAAGTGCTCACTATCAGTCTGCTTTTCCTGTTTTCTAAATGACTGGTCCCCTGAAGTCCCCTGAAGCTCTTACTGAGGAGGAAACAGAGACACTGCTGAGAACAGTGAACTGCACTGGATTGTTTACACAGAACACAATGTATAAATCTCTTTGGGGAAGAGAGAAAGAATGAAGCTTGTTTTGCATGACTACACACAAAAATGATTTGGTGTGTGAAATAGCATGCATGATTTAATCGGATCACAATAAGAATATTTCATCATCAACAGCAGAATTCCAGGACTGCTGGACACAAGGGTCACTCCTCTCAGATGATATCTGATTACTAGGAAGAAAAAAACTGGTGCCCTAGTGTTACATTGATTTGCCTCCACATCCGTTCCACAATGGAATGCATAAAAAAGTCATTGTTTATACTTCTATTAAAAAAGTAGACATGTCTTCGAACTTTCAAGGACACTGCTGGAGAAAATCAAGTCTTCCTCTGTATCAGAATGCCTAAACTTAAATCAAATATAATCCCTATACCCTGACCTAAAATTACATGTCGCCATCCAAGCAAAAAATAAAGTGTTTCATGCAAGCTACAATATATATACAATTAATATCTACACTTTGTATTGTTTTCCAGTAAAAAAATAAACGCTTGTGTATAACAATATAGTCCAAACCCACATGTCATATCATTCCTTCATCTGTGCTTCATACTTTAATGACTGGATAAAGGCAAAACAACTTTTCCTTGCACAGCAGCTGAAACAGAAAAATATCTGTATAAGGTGGTGGATCACATGGATGACTTTAGCTTCACTGTGCCATTGGAAGTTGCTGTATAGTGTTGCAGAGCATTTGCATAAATTTGAACTCTGCTTAACTTTTCCATTAGCCATTGTCTCTTACAGTATGTTGCATCAAATAACAAACTCAAATTAAAAACAAATGACTTGTGAACACTTTGTTGCTGCAACCTATAATGTGATAAGTACAAAGTACAGCCTATTGAACACACTGTACTTCTGTCCCTCGCAGCCCCATTTTCATTCACATCAAATTAAATATGGCGTGTACCCTGACTAACCATATTAAAAAGTGAAGAATGACACTGGAACATTAGTATTATGTTTGTCCCAAAGGCTGGTTCACAGTACCTCAGCAAACACCAACAAGGTTAACACATTGGTCCAACAAAATCCAACAGCTGTTGGAATTTGGTGTTTGCTGGGCACTGTTGGGGAAAGTTACTTTTAAGAAGTAATGCATTACAATATTGTGTTACCCCCTAAAAAGTAACTATTTGTGTTAGTTATTTTTATGGAAAGCAATGCACTATATTACTTGTCTCGCATGGCCTGGGCTTGCTTGTTTGTTTTTTTAATAATTTGTTTTATTTAACATTTAATTATTGCAGGTTTGCATAATATTCTGAGTTTGTATTTCACTGTTTTATTCATTAATGTGTTTTTGTACAAGTGAGATGAATAGATTTCTGCTTACATTTAGTCTAGAACTACAATAACCATCATTTTTACACAGCGCATTTTTACTCCTGATTTCTTTTAAAATGGGCACATGAGAGATGTCGGTCAATAAATGGGGGGAAAAAAGGTAACTTGTGTTATTTGAAAAAGTAACTCAGATATTTTGTTGTAAATTTAAAAGTAATCTGTTATTTTACTAGTTACTTGAAAAAAGTAATCTGATTACGTAAACTCATGTTACTTGTGTTACCCCAAACAATGTTGCTGGGCCAGTATGAACTACCAAACTACTGACTGGGTTAAAGGTGAGACAGGAACAAAGCTTCACCGAGGGCAGTGCATCTGACCATCACTGATGTCTGTGGATGGCACTATTTTCGGAGCCCTGGCAGTGGCTGTCCGTGGTGTAAGCAGAGGGTGGGGTAAAGTCACTTACCAGAATAGAAGCTTGAAAAACAAACAAACAAATAAACAAAAAACTTGTTTGTTCTGGATTTTAAGTAAACAAGATGCCCAAAATCACAGTGTATTCCTGAACTGCAGCTAATATCCGCCTTGTCTGTCAATGACAGTCCATTACAGTGATGTTGTTTTCTAAAATGTGTTTAGAATTACCAAAGCTAGTTCAAAACAATACAAAAAAGCATTTTAAATGTGTCTGTACCCTGAAGTGTTGCTCAGTTAATATTCTTTTCCAGGAAAACATCCTAGTTACTCTAGCATGGAACCTGATTGAAAGCAGGTGTGACATCAGAGTTCCAGCCTACAAGAAAGAGGCACATGTGTGAAGCAAGACTGAAGATTGTAAACAGTTAATTTTCATATTTTCTTATTTTCTAGGCAGGCCATTTCTGGGAACCAGCAAAGTGCAACGAAGGCATGACTATATTTGTATGCTGAGCTATCTGAACAATCTGGCATTAATACAGGTTATTAACTTCAACTAGACAAACAGTGTTTGGGAATAACTAACTACAAGACAGCGAAAACTACAATTTTCAGAAGGCTACCATGAAAGGAGCTTGACTTCTATATATATAGCATAGCTTTTCTAGTAATGCTTAACTTTTCTAGTTTACAAGACTAACGAGTAGCTGTGTGTTATGAGAAAATGCAACACTGCTATTTTTTTAGATGTTGTTTTTTGTAACAGTTATGCTCTGTTATGTCCTGTTTTAGTTTCATTTTCACTCTGTTTTATCGTTTCCTGTTTTCCTGTGTTCCCTAGTTAGTTTCCCTGGCTGTTAATTAGTTTCCCCAGTTTCTTCGTCCGGTATTGTTTAAGTCAACGTCAATGCGGTTACATTATTCTCCTGCTATCTCCTGTGTGTTCCCTTTTGGATTAACTAATCATTAAAAACTAAAATGTTTTGTTTCTATTTCTTCACTGTGTGCTTCTTTTTACAACCCACTGTGACAATATTATTAAAAAAATGGTTCATTGACTCATTTGAGTCCCTGCAATGTATTTTATATCACCTTTTGTAGTTAAATACTACTGTTCACTGTTTTTATGTCAGATGTAGAAATTTAATGTTTTTTAGTTATTGTTTTTTTTGTGTTGTTGTTGTTGTATTTAGAGTAAATATGCATGTATAAAATTTAATGTGGTTTATATATTCAAGTCAAGTTAAATATATTTATAGAACTGTTTACAATACACATCGTTTCAAAGCAGCTTTATGTCATGATGTTAATGTTTATAATATCTTCATACCTTATAGTTGCATTTAGCAGATTAGAGTTGGGTGATATAGTTTACAATTTGTGACGATACATGCAATCAAACAGCTGAGATAATCTACATAGTATATATTGCTTTACACAAGTATTATGTATGTGTGCGGATAAAGTTGGACATGCTTATATATCCACCTTTATATAAAAAGCTAGATGATAATAGTTACATTTTACATCAAAATCAAAATTTTTTGAGTTAAGATTTGCATTTATGTGAATATACTGTGTGTATGGGGAAAAAGTTGGATATAATATATCCAGCATTATATATGGAGCTTTGCGTTAATACATATATTGTGGTACTTTAAAAAATATTATCCCCGGAAATAGCGTCAGTGTAGTTAGCTACTTATTGTTTAATTTTTAAAGAGCTTAAATTATGTGTAACTTGTAACTTTGGAAGCACAGGAAACAGCAAGAAAAGCATGTAATATTTATGTTCAGAACTAGAAATGGCATAAGAGAAAACGAGAGAGAATGAGACTGAAATAGAAGCCAGAAAAAAACAAGCATGTGTCCATGAGTGTGTTAGGGTGTCTGGAATGGTCAGAGGGGTTCGAGTAGTAGTGTCTGGGAGGGGTGGGAGGTTATAGGGATCTCTGTCATACTGGCTTACTCTGGTTTGCTCCGCATTTGCTTGGCTGTGCTCCAGGTGAGGGGCTCAAGGCAGAGATGGCGAAGGCGGCTCAGCTCACACCTTGTTTGTCCTTTTGTGTAACAGTCTTGATGAGGGGCAACTTCACTTGGTCCATATTGTCCTCAGTTTGGACCCCTGAGTCTTTCCTTCCCATTTTGAATGTCACGCCAGACTCTGGATTTCATATGTCCTTAGGGTATTTTTAAACAGCCAGTACCGACAGAGTACTGCAATTATACTTAATTTACTCTGTCAAAGATTTACATGGGGTGGGGGTGGGGGAGACAAGATGGTGGGGGGGTCAAAGAAAGTAGTCTACCCATAATATGAAGCTTTACCAGTAAATACGTTTCTAGCTCTGACTGATTTTAAATCATAATTTTGCCCATCCCTGAAACGGGTCATACAATTCACTTTATCTGAGCTGTTGAATTAAATACATGGATGAAGAACATAATGTGTTTAAAATGCATATACACAGTTCATAACAAACCCTCTTTAATGCTGTTAAACTGAATGTATGAAACAAACTGTTTTCTGAAAATATACACTAACTTAACAACACTGAAATAGGAGCATGCACTCTTGTGACTCTCTGTCTATGCCGCAAACTTTACATACTTCACATACTTGTGAAAATCCAGCGTTTAGTTGATCCTGATAAGCATTCATTGTCACAGTTGTAAACACAATGCTGGCTTCTTCCATAAGGGGGTTTGGCATCATGGCATCATTGTTTCCAGGCAGACTTTGTTTTAAAGAACGCAACAAACACGTCTCCCAGAAATCCTGTAGAATTCAACCGATCAGATGATAACTTCAAAACTCTAGAAGTGTTTCCAATTTTGTGTGCCATATACATCAGACGTTCAGCCAATGGTTTGTTAGGGGTAATGTCTCTGGTTTCTCTCGTAACCTTGGTTCCCTGAGAGACATTATGTAGCTACGCTATGGGGTTATCCTCCTCCTTCCTCAAATACTGAAGCCTGATTGCATCGTGCTGGGAAAACTGGCCAATGGCACTCAAGCACACAAGTTATGGGCGGAGCCCCCCACTATGTAAGCAACAATATAGATGTATAGTCATGACAACTTCACATGAACTGGCAGCTGCATCACTGGTGCCAGGCACATATGCAGCATATAAACAAATGAGTCGAGAATGAACGAAAGGATTCCATTCAGTCAGCATATTCAGGATATGAAAGCACACCAGATCTGGTCAAACCACCTTGCTCACGAAGGGGACGTGGCCAGGTGCAGATGAACAACTGATCCGGAATGGCTGCCATCTCAATGCACAGACAGAACAAGCGGAGGAAAAGATGGAACATCAAGGTTGTAAAATCTAGCAAAAGTGTTTTGTAAAGACTAACCTGCCACCAGACAAATATCCTGAATCGACATTCCTCTAGCCCAAGCCCATGAAGAAGCCACACTCCTCGTGGAGTGAGCGTGAACTCCAAAAGGACAGGTCTGGCATATGCCAGTGCAATCGCTTCTACAATCCAATGGGACAGCCGCTGTTCTGAAACCGGCAGCTCCTTAGTGTGGCCTCAGAAACAAACAAACAGTTGCTGAGACAGTCTAAAGTGACTGGACCTGTCCAGATAAGCACGAAAAGCTCGGACTGGGCATAGGGGATGCAGTGTTGATGGAGAATCCAGAGGAGCAAACCATTGCAGCATTATAACCTGTGCTCTAAACAATATTGTAAGCATTTTAGGCACATACCCCCTTCGGGGCTGTAGTCTAACCATACTGTAATCTGACCATACAGTCATCCTTACCGAACTCCATACAAGCAGCATCCATAGACAGTGTGTGCAAATCACCCACACTCTTACTACATGCTAAAATGAGCAAAAGCGCCATCTTGAATAAGAGCTTTCCAACCCAGCAACCATCGATGGGTAAATGGAAAGCCAAAATAGCAGCCACATACACCAATCAGGCATAACATCATGACCACTGACAGGTGAAGTGAATAACTCTGATTAGCTCTTCATCACGGCCCCCGTTAGTGGGTGGGATATATTAGGCAGCAAGTGAACATTTTCCAAGGAAGGAACAGTGGTGAACCAGCGACAGGGTCATGGGCAGCCAAGGCTCACTGATGCACGTGGGGAGCGAAGGCTGGCCTGTGTGGTTCGATCCAACAGATGAGCTACTGTAGCTAAAATTGCTCAAGAAGTTAATGCTGGTTCTGACAGAAAGATGTCAGAAAACCTCGGATCCTGCCATCCATGTGGATGTTACTTTGACACGCACCACCTACCTAAGCATTGTTGCAGACCATGTACACCCTTTCATGGAAACTGTATTCCCTGGTGGCTGTGGCCTCTTTCAGCAGGATAATGCACCCTGCCACAAAGCAAAAATGGTTCAAGAATGGTTTGAGGAGCACAACAATGATGTTGACTTGGCCTCCAAATTCCCCAGATCTCAATCCATTCGAGCATCTGTGGGATGTGTTGAACAAACAAATCCATGGAGGCCCCACCTCGCAACTTACAGGACTTAAAGGATCTGCTGCTAACATCTTGGTGCCAGATACCACAGCACACCTTCAGGGGTTTAATGGAGTCCATGCCTTGATGAGTCAGGGCTGTTTTGGCAGCAAAAGTGGGACCATCACAATATTACGAAGGTGGTTATAATGTTATGCTGCCTGATCTGTGTTTACTTTCAAAGTAGATGGCATGCGTCCAGCATCTAAGCAGTCTTGCAAAAATGATATAGTGACAGACACAGCACAACAGGCTGAATCCTCATTTCTCATTTTAAACAATGAAACGAAAACCTTCCAATTCCATATATACAGGCATCAAGTCGAAGGAGCTCTTGTTTCCTCGATTGTATCCAAAACCCACTGAGATACACTTAGTGCCTGTCCCTCGCACTGACCTGCCAAACATGCAGGCAACATAGCTCCGACCTGGTTTGCCATACCGTGCCTGAGATAAAAGATACCTCCATGACAGAATTGGCCACGGAGGAGCCGTTAGGAGCTCCTCTAGCTCCAGAAACCATGGTTGGTTGGGCCAGTTTGGTGCCACCAGAAGCACAGTCTCCTGTTCCTCCCTGATCTTCTGTAGCACCAGCGGCATGATCTTTACTTGCGCTTCTTGAGCCATTCCTGAGCGCTCGTCAGCGAGAAGTACAGTGGACAATGCGTGTTCTCATCTGAGGCAAACAAGTCGACCTCTGCCATCCCAAACAGACTCCAGATCAGATAAATCATTTGCGGATGCAACCTCCACTCCCTGCTGCCTCTGGACAGCAATTCTGACAGGGGTGCATGCCGGGGGTGCATTCTTGAAGACAGCAGAATCTGGGCCCTGTTGATCGTGGCCCAGACAGAAGATGCACGCATTGTGCACGTCAGAGACACTCCTTGAGCAACATCCACGTCTTCTTTCCGGATCACATACGGGGAACGGCGAGTGAAAATGTCCTCTTAAGGCTTAGTCAACGGCGAGAAGTATACAATGCTTGCTTCGTTAAGGAGAACGATTCTGAAGATTATTGCAACATTGTAAATAACAATCTCAGTTATAGTTACTGCAGTATAATATAATAAATTAATATGGGATCTTTAAACGCTGTAAGAAGACACTTTAAGATCACAATCACAATAATGGCTAAAACCAAGTTAGCACAGTTTTAATGTCATATGGTAGATATTTTAAAGGGATAGTTTTTGTTTGCAATAATGTTCTTTATGACATCACAGAACAACAAACCCCAGCAAATGTGAAAACTAGTGCATACAGTGCCACAGTATTCCAGAAGCTTCTAGCTGGCACAGTAAGCAGGACACGGGCATCTTTCTTCAGTTAGCAAGGGCAATATTCCAGACGTGTCTGTCCTGTGACCCTGCCTGCATTCTGGCTGTGGCTGCAGCAGCTCTTTGTATGTGCATTGTGTCAGCTGGGGGAAACAGGAGCTTGTGAAAGAGAATCCCAGCAGGAAGCAATGCGCAGCTGTTCAGGGGAACACAGGGTGTTTATCCTAAAAACTTGAGTGTGGGTTAACAGTTCTGTTAACATTTAAATTATTCTTATTTCTAAAAATTGAAAATGCATGGTGTTGATTGGGTCAAAGACCTAACAAATTCCAGTTATTGTTTTGTTTTGTTTTGTTTTGTTTTGTTTTGTTAGTTGTTTTGTTTTGTGGCAAGAAAGGAAAACAAAATGTCCAAAAATGCAACATGATTGCAGTCAAAAGCATTTAATGGAAAAATAGTTGGTCAAACTCTGCCATGCATTTGGAAGTTATTTTTTTAAATGAACCAAAACCAAATTTTTTCCTTACCTTTTGGACGTCTTTGATTCTTTTAAACCTGATGAAAAAGCAGCTCGGCCAAATGGCCAAAGGTTATAAATTAATTTGACATACAGAAGAAGCACAAATGAATGGCACCTTTAGGAACACTGGGTTGAAAAATGACCTCTGCACCTGGATGTGCTTATGATGACTTATTGAAGGAGGTCAGAGGTCCTAACCACCTCCCCAACACAACTTTAGATAACAGGCAATCTGTATAGAGCACCTTCATTCTGTCATGAAGGGCGTTGCAAACACGTAAATAAAAGGCAGTATCTACTTTAATTCTCTTGAACTCAAAACATCAATGCGCATGACGTCACCATTTTCACAAATTCGAGTTTTTCTAGTTTACACAAAAATATATGGGATAATATACAGCAAAATATATTGTGAAAAATTACATAATACATTTCCATATATGGGAAACCAGTGCTTTTTCAATATACTGCAATATATTAATTGACCGTGTAAGGCTATATATTGATACATATAAAATATTTAGAATTGAAGACAAAAATAGCATTACATGTAATATTCATAAAAATTCCTTATGTATTATTCAATATACTGTAATATATTAACACAATATATTATTATGTATATTTTCAAATATACCATTAAATCTTTTAATATATTGATCATTAATTTCTAGGGAAATATATTTTCTTTTCATAAGGGATGGTTAGGCCCCCAAAACGCTGTTGTTGAGTAAATGAATGGCCATAAAAAGTTTCCCGTTTTTAAAGGGTTATTTCACCCAAAAAATGAAAAATGTATTACTCACCCTAATGTCATTCTACACCTGTAAGACCTCCGTTCATCTTCGGAACACAAATTAGGATATTTTTGATTAAATCCAATGGCTCAGTGAGGCCTCTATTGCCAGCAATGTCACCAAACCTATCAAGATCCAGAACTCAAAACATATTTAAAACAGTTCGTGTGACTACAGTGGTTCAGCTTTAATATTATAAAGTGACGAGAATACTTTTTGTACGCCAAAAAAACAAAAAACACAACTTTTCAACAATATCTGGTGATGGCCGATTTCAAAACACTGCTTTGAAGCTTTATGAATCTTTTGTTTCGAATCAGTGGTTCGGAGTGCCAAAGTCACGTGATTTCAGCAGTTTGATACGTGATCCAAACAACTGATTTGAAAAAAAAAAAAAAAGATTCGTAAAGCTTCGAAGCAGTGTTTTGAAATCGGCCATCACTAGATATTGTTGAATAGTCGTTATTTTGGTTTTTTTGGCGCTCAAAAAGTATTCTCGTCACTTTATAATATTAAGGTTGAACCACTGTACTCACATGAACTGTTTTAAATATGTTTTGAGTACCTTTTCTGGATCTTGAGAAATTCTGTGACATTGCTGGTAATAGAGGCCTCACTGAGCCATTGGATTTCATCAAAAATATCTTAATTTTTGTTTCCGAAGATGAACGAAGGTCTTACGGGTGTAGAACAACATGAGGGTGAGTAATAAATGACATTATTTTCATTTTTGGGTGAACTAACCCTTTAATTGAAAACTGTGTCATGTAAACAGTCCCTGAGACCAGTGCAAAAACTAAACTCAGACCCCTTACAAGTTATAGATTTTTTTTATAGATTATATGGAGAATTTTATTAGAAGGAAAATTTGTATTGTTTTATGTCAGATGATTTTGACATTTGTATATAAACTAGGCTATAATTTCAAGGAAAATTTTAAATACATTTTTATTTTTACATTTTTATATATATACTCTGTATAGTTTTGCTTATTATTGTATTACTTTTTATCATTTATTTTATTTTAGGAAAAATATACATATTCAACATTTTTTCCAAGTTTAATACTTCCATAAAATACAGCACTTGTTTGAAAAGCTTCATTAAAGCAAATCAATTTGACCAAATCATTAAAAGGAACTGATTTAAAAGAGCGATTCATTCTCACTTCGGACATCACTGGAGTCTTGGACAGCACAAGTGTATTCTATCCCTGTTTTATGTCAGCAGCATATAGTTGGTGACACTAAAATACCAAAAGTGACAGTCTGGAATATTTCTTCCTTTCCTGATATGGACATGACTGCAAATTCTGAGTCATGAAATCTTAGAAATGTTTGTGAGACATGCGCATGCTAATCAAGACCTGTGACATCCCCATGACACGTTATAAATTACACACTGTGAAAAGACACCTGGACTCTGCAACCCCTCGGTCAGCTGGGATTAAATGGGGGTCCTCTTACACTTCCCAGTAATCTGTTCCATAGACCCTTCCAGGAGACGGAATGTCACCAGAGTGCTTGAGGGAAGTTCATGAGGTCCTACATTTGAATCAATGACACAGAGAGAGAGTGAACAGTCTTCTGGAAAGGCCCTGCGAGTCGGTATGCACTGGTTCAGACCGGTTTCTCTTCCACAGTGCAGACATGTAAATAGCGGCCTGGAAATACGCCAGCATTACTCACCATTCTCTCTTAGAGAGAGAGAGAGGAAGTGAGTGAGTGTGGGCGGGCTGACACTTCCCAGAGTCCATCAGTTTGTCTCTGTTTCAGCACACTCATGCTGTCAGATGCTAATATGCCTGTGTGCTGAGATGAGCTCATGAAGAGAACTGATTTGATCTGTTATAGCTTTGCCTTTTTTTTTTTTTTGAAGAAAACCTGATTTCAAAACTGATATGTATATATATATATGTATATATATATATATATACCTATATATATATCAGTTTTGAAGTGAACAAAATTGCGAATGAAAATTCTGTCATTAATTAGTCACCCTCATGTCGTTCCACACTCATAAGACCTTCGTTCATCTTTGGAACACAAATTAAGATATTTTTCATAAATTCCAGTGGCTCACTGAGGCCTCCATTGCCAGCAAGAAAGCTACTAAAGACGTATTTAAAACTGTTCATGTGACTACAGTGCACCAAAAAAACAAAAAACGACTTTATTCAACAATTTCTAGTGATGGGCGATTACAAAACACTGCTTCATGAAGCTTCGAAGCCTAACGAATCTTTTGTTTCGAATCAGTGGTTCGGAACGTTTAACTGCCATAGTCATGCCCCCCAGTGGTGAACCATTGAAATTTCGAAACACTTATGACGTAACGAAGCCTCGTTTACTGAAATCACGTTTGATACACGCTCCGAACCACTGATTCAAAACAAAAGATTTGTTAGGCTTCTGTATATATATTTTTGTAATCGCCCATCACTAGATATTGTTGAATATAGTCGTTATTTGTTTTTGTTTTTTTGGCGCACAAAAAGTATTCTCGTCGCTTCATAACATTAAGGTTGAACCACTGTAGTCACATGAACTGTTAAATATGTCTTTAGTAGCTTTCTGGGCATTGAAAGTGTTAATTGTCTTGCTGGCAATGCAGGCCTCACTCAGCCATCGGATTTTATGAAAGATATCTTCATTTGCGTTCCGAAGATGAACGATGGTCTTACGGGTGTGGAACCACATGAGGGTGAGTAATTAATGACAGAAATTTTATTTTTGGGTGAGCTAACTCTTTAATACCAAAAATAAAACAAAACAAAACAAAAAAAACAAACAATACACTTTGAGTGATTTATATTTAAGCGATTTTAAGTGATTTATATAAAGGAAATATCAAACAGCCCTTTTTGTAGTGTATTGCTATATGGAGAGTTAAAAATCATGTTTTTGTTATTCCAGTGATACATGTTTCTTTGACATGGTGATGTTGAAATAAGGAATGATTTGGTGTACAAGTCAGATTTATTCTGTAGGTTAACCAGGCTTCACCTATGAGGCATGTTGAGGCCTGTTTGTCATACAGAGAGATGAACCTGTTTAACAGGACCTCTGCTACACTGCTGATTCTCCACTGCTCAGGCAACATTTCTGAAAGGCCACTGATGATCTGTAGATTAGTCAGTTAGGCTGTAAACAAGTACCAGAAGCTATTGTTTCTGTAGCCATGCAAATGTTTAAACCCTGTCCTAGTTTGTACAGTAAGCATTTTCCCATGTGATCTGTAAAAAGCACTCAAGAACAAACATATGCACACAGCAGCACGTAACTGATGTCAATGTCAAAAAAAATGGGTTAATTCACTTTTATTCACATGCTCAAAGTTAAAAAACGTCAAAAGTTTCTCTTTGTGTTTTTACGATTCACATGGAGTGCCGGTACAGAAGTCTCCATGTGTGCACAAGCCGGTCTAAAGTGTGCCATGACCGTGTCACACTTCAGTGTAGTCAGCAGAACTGTCTATAGCTGCATACTCAGAACTGTCGCCCGACTCCCCCCATCAACCTCCATTGAATATGAGAGGTTTGGCCTTAATTCATTCCAATGGGATTCCTCAACCCCATATGCTACATATCTATTAGACATTCCCCTAGGACATTGATGCATTCATTTATGTCTCAAAATAGAATTGATGCTGGGACAAGGTGTTTTTTTTGTTACATATTGCACTATAGTTTAATTTTCCAGCTTTCAAATATATTAATATATAAAATAAATATATTAGTTAGAATGGAACAAGTGTCATGCCAACTGTTTCTGAAAGTTAGGTGTCAGTGTCTGTCTGTACTGCCCTTCTCATGACCTTTTATTGAGGGTTTCAGTAAACAGCTCTTACATTAAACCTTTAGCGCCCCCTTGTGATTCTTCAGTTGCAGTTACATTGATGTCTGCAAATTGTTGAATGGGTACTCTATAATAAAAACTCATATTTTGTGTGTATCACATAAAAGCAGAAAAACGTGTCTAGCTAACCAAAGATGTGCAAAACTAAACAAAAGCAAAAAAGTATATACAGTTTTCATGGCAATTTAAAGGGAACAATAATCACGATAATAATAATTTGCTTAAAGAAAATTAATTTTATTTTTTATTATATACATTCATGTTTTGTTTGCATCACATAAAAGAAAAATGTATGTAGCTAACCAAAGAAGAGGTGCAAAACTAACCAAAAACAAACAAACAAACCAGTATATACATCAGTTTTCATGGCAATTTAAATGAAACAACAACATCACTAATATAATAATAATTTGCTTAAATAAAACGAATTTTTATTTTGTAATAAACCATATTTTGTTTGCATTATGAAAGCAGAAAAATGTGTCTAACTAACCAAAGAAAAGGTGTAAAACAAAACAGTATATACATCAGGTTTCATGGCAATTTAAAGGAAACAACAACAACACTAATATAATAATAATAATTTGCTTAAAGAAAATGAATTATTATTTGTATAATAAACCATATTTTGTTTGCATTATAAAAGCAGAAAAATGTGTTTAGCTAACCGAGGAAAAGGTGCAAAACAAAACAAAAAGTATATAGGGTTTACATGGCAATTGAATGGAAATAATAATAATAATTTGTCTAAAGAAAATAAAGACTATTTTGGAACCATTATATGTTTATATATCATTGTAGTATTTTGTTTTACTGCCTTTAATTTATGATTCAATTAAAGAGAATCATCATTTTAAACAGTAAAACATCCAAATGCATCAGCTATACTGAGAATTTGGCAGCAAAATGCAATGAAAATACTACAACAATTTTATTAGAAAAATTATTTTTTTTAATTGTCTTTTTTGCCTTTTGATGTTTCAGTGAAATATGCAGATGGATCTCATGCTATTTACAGTCTCTAACACAGGACACAATTACAGTCCCTCAGGAGGAATGCAGAGAGATGACTCTACCTTATCATAGTAAAATAGTCCTTTGTATGTCACCTCACACCTGTACATATTCTTATGACTCCATTTATGAGCAAGAACTGAGTACAGTCCCACAGCAGAGAATGTACCTCCAGGCTCTCTTTGGACTTGTGGAGAGCTGCCATATTTTTTGAGGCCTGTCGCTCCATTCACCTTCCATGTGATCCTCACCATTTTAGACTGTAACCCAGTGATAACACACGCAAGTGTCACTCTCTCCGAGTGCTGCTTCTGAACTCCAACAGGAATTAGAACATGCACCTGCGGAGTTACCGGGCGTTCACCATGGACATGTGGAACTAAAAAAACATGCCAATAATATGATGATTAGTATGAAATGAACAACCAGGAGCAAAACTACATTTATAGACTTCCTATAGGGGCCGTTCACAAAGAACGTGTTTTTCTATTCCACTGCACTACTTTTCCATTATTTTTCTATATAAACACATGGTGGATGGACATGTTTGTGCCCGTATCTTGTGCCTTTTGCATCGTCTTGTTCATAACATGGCATTCTAAAAATGCGGCCCCCACACACATATATATATATATATATATATATATATATATATATATATATATATATGAACTAATGTGACTATAACAGAGTAAGTAATTGCAAATGTGTGAAATAAAACCATTTGCCAAATTCAACAACAATGTAGTTAAAAAAAAAAAAAAAAAAAAAAAAAAAAACAGCAAGGAAGAGGTTACACAAGAGTACAAAACAGACACACCCACTCTCAAACACACACTCACTTACACACACACACACACTATTATACACAAATGAACTGGTATGGCTGTAACAATATGGTAAAATTGAGCCAAAAGATTGGACCAAGATTGATTAAGCTGTGATTAAGCATATCTGTTCATTTTTGTTACATTTTTAATGAATTTTGTGTAACAAAATATCCTCCTCTGTGTTCAGGTTTGACTGTAGTAAAATGAATGCAAAAACTGACTCTTCAAATCAACATTTAAAAAATAAAATAAAAATCTAAACCTTGACAAAAAGTAGTCTTTGAGAATGTCTAAAGATAAATCCAAACCCACAACTTAATAAAAATAAGTATTTATGTCTAAAAAACACTAGAGAAATTATAAGCCACTTTTTATAGAACTATATAGGAATCTAGTGGTTACACTATGGCATTGCATAAGTTTTACTCCCACCAGATGGCACTAATCTACCTTCAAAAATTGGTTTTTAAATGTCTCTATTTTAACATGGAATACTGCTTTAATTAAAAAAAATATAAAGGTATAAATTGATTAAAATTTTAATTATTTTTTGAGTAAGTGTTATTTTTCAATGGGGAAAAATAGCTAATAAAAATTGTATAAATATTGCATAGTATCATAAAATTCCCTCAAAATTCTTAATAATAATTAAAAAATATTATTGAACAAAACTATATTACATTGGTTTTCCTAAAAAAAAAAAAAAAGGGCTTCGGTCCAGTGTTCATTTTGGCAGCCATTTTGATTTAGTCTTAGTTTTTATCTTCAGACAAAAATGCTCCTTAGTCTTAGTCACATTTTTGTCATTTTTGTCCTTCATATTTTAGTCTAGTTTTAGTCGACGAAAAGTCATTGCATTTTTGGCAAGTTTTAGTACACAAAGTACACAAATCAAGTACTTCAGTAAAAGTACAGATACGTATCATAAAATATTACTCAAATGAAAGTATTTAGTGCTCCTTTTAAATTTTACTTCAGTAAAAGTACAAAAGCACTTGATTTTTAATGCACTTAAGTAAAAAAGTACTGATTGATGAATGTTCATTTTGTAATATTATATAGGCCACTTATATAATTTAATTTTATATTATATATTTTATATAATCCTATTGTTCAAAATAATTATGAATGATTATGAATTTTCAAATAGCCAGCACTAGTCAGTATGGATGGAAGATTAGTGGATGCAGATACAAAATATGTAATGTGTGTTAGCAAACAATATAAAAACAGACTAAACATATAGGGCTAAATACATAACATTTTAAAAAATTGCTGCAGCAGTGGGGAAGATGAACGTGCATGTGTTATTTTAATTTGTGTTAGAGAATCAAGATTTTTATTTGTTTCTTTCAAATAGAGATCATGATTCTCCCATGATTCTGAATAGACAACTAAAAAAAAATTGCGTAAAATTATTTACTAGAGCACAAAATATGAATATGCAGTCTATTTAAAAATATTTAATTAAATAATTTTTAAAAATGGGTTTGAATTAATGATTTAATGACTCGCTCATAACTACTTCACTTGTGTCATTACTGGATGAATCAATGTTTTTGAACAAATCTTTTGAATGAATCATTCAATGCCAAATACATTTTAACAGTCACTTGTCGCCTCCTAGTGCCGTAATGATGTAATCAATACAACCGTTATTTGAAGCGGCAAGTTAGTTTTAAAATGTGATTTGATCTGTTTGAATCGAGATCGCGATCTGTAGACTCATTAATGTGGACGTGTCGCATTAAAGCATTTCAGTGGGCTTAAAGATAACTCCCTTTACAGCAGATTTAGTTAAAAAAAACAACTGACCTAAATATGATTTTCAGTAACAATAATTCCTCCTAAGATTCAACATTAGTAGGCTGACTTACTTTTCACCATCAGTCGTTTTCAGTCAGACTTCCTTCATTTTAAAATGAGAAGTAACGATATGTTTTATGAAATGTAGTGGAGTAAAAAGTACGATCTCATGCGTTGGAATGTAGTGAAGTAAAAGTAAAAGTTGCTCAAAATAAAAATATTCGAGTAAAGTACAGATACTTGAAAAACGTACTTAAGCACAGTAATGAAGTAAAAGTACTTAGTTACTGTCCACCACTGCTCTTTAGACCAACTCATTTAAGCTTATGAAAAATTTGAATCAAGGTAACAGGCTGTATTGACATTGCACTCTTAGCAGTAGCACTTGTGCAATTCTACATATCCCTTTTCAGTGGTTCTCAAACTTTTTAGAGTGTTGCACCCCCTGAGGGATTTAACACCCTGTGCACCCTCTCATATCCACTTACTGCAGTTACACCTTTTCCATTAAGGGACAATATTTGCCCTCTTAAATCGATTTTTTCGGTGCATTTTTTTTTTTTTTTTTACCTTTATAAAATAAATAATGCTTAAAAATGTCAATAAATACAATGATGATAAAAACGAAGTGATACTTTTAAATATTACATTAATCCGCCAGTAGGTGGCGGTAAGTCATTGTTTTTATGAGTGAATCATCAAGTCATTCATTCTTTCAGTATCAAAGCAAGCGGCTGTATTTATGAATCATTGAGGATTCATTCAAAGCCGCAGATTCGTTCACGAAATAGCTTGGGTGCTGCAGTTCTGCTGTAACTTTTGTTGCAAAATAGAGCAAAAATAATGACAATACTGTTTAAAATGTACATCACTTAATACCCTTTTGTTTGTTGAAGTGCTGTATGACATTAATGTCACATTTGAAATCATGTGGATATTCGGGAAACATTGCATTCTTGCTCGTGATATGATCAGCATTAAAAACAATAACTCACCGAAGGATATGTGTTTGTATCGAAGAGTTTTAATCTTAAATCTATATATGCAGTCTGTGTCTATATTTGTTCTCCAATCTAGTAAGTGCTAAATCCCCACTTTTACAAAGGTATATTGTCAAGAACAGCACTAATGTAGCGCGATTTGCTGGCGTGGATGCAGTCAGTTTTGACCACGAAAGATGAGGTAATTTGACTAAATGTCGTGTATTTATGGCATTTTACCTGCTAGAAACACATGCTCAGTTTTAATGTTATTTTAAGGTGGAGTAGGATAAAACGTAAGGCAAAACTCAACATTTTGTTCGCGTAAGTCACTGCTGGATATCAGCCTACACTTTGGTGCCAGATTTAGTCAGCAAACGAGCAGCGCAATTTAGACCGACTGAATGACACTTTAATTTAAGCAGAAAATCTCAAATGAAGATCGCTGAACTCCAGTTTGTCTGTGTTTTCAGATCGTCCGCGTTTCTTCCTCAGTGTAGAGAGAGCGCGCGAGCGTGGTTGCCAGATTGCAAAGATTAAGTAAAACGTGTTCTTTTAACAGAAAGGCTCTGATTGGTGGTTTAAATTCTGGAAATCTGTAATGTTTTGTCTCCTTTATTCGACAAAAACAAAAAGTGATTTCATAAGAGTGATTTTGGTAAAGTTTTTAGTCTTTTAGCCGCATTTCAGTCTCGTCTTTTTTCGTCAACGATATTACACGTTTTGATTTAAGCCGTGGTCACACTAGACTTTGAACGTGCGAAATTTCTTCGGATGCTGTAACGGTCGTGATATGACATCACGGTCTACATAATCTTTTTCATAAATATGAATTCAACAAATAACTTAAAGTAATACATTCAAAATGTAAAAATATAGAACCTACTTGACTTTACTGCGAAAATATAATTCTTTTCATTCAGCCAAGAGGTCATGCCGTGACGAATCGATCTTCTACTGGTGGCAAGTCTTAACATGATGCGAATTCGCAGGTCAGAGTTCACCAAACTTTTTCGCACAAACTTGCGTTTCCGGTCTGACGCATTCGCATGCGTTTGAATGGAAGTCAATAGAACAAAAAGTGCAGTGTGACCGCACCTTTAGTCACGATTTTTCGCCATAGTTTTCGTTAACTAAAGTTTAAATTAACACTGCTTCAGTCAACCTGGTTTCCCCCCATTTTTCAAAAGCAAAAACTCGTTCTGTGTGAACCAGCCCTAAGGCATTCTACTTTCTAGGATATTTAGCTGAAAGCACCTCTTACCCTCCACAACAAGTCGAAGTCCCCTGCTAAACATCTGGCTCATTCCGTCCTTCTCGCCTGAGGCAATGCTGTAATAGAAAAGCTGCTATGAGCCACACGATCAAGACATTGAATGATTTAATTGATTTTGTCTTTAAAATCTCACCTTAACAGAAGAAGAGAGATAACAATGATAATCACACCTGGTGCCTTTGCATTCAAATTCATTTCTGTTCTGTTTCATTTGCTTCCTTTATATATAATATTTATTGTGTGCTACTGCAATGTAATTTCCTTCCAGAGCTAGTGAAGCTTGATTTGTTTCAGTGTTGGCTCTTATAAAGTTGACACAGAGGATGACGGTTAAGGGAAGAATGTCCCATGTGCTCAAATGCCACGTGCAGATGGTCCATTAAAAAACAGTCAACCATGACACTGCTGAATCCTTCGCAGGATAAATGAATTGGGTTTCAGGGAATTATTCATATTATTTGATTTTATTTTCATATAGTATTTAGTTATTTTGTTGCCATAAAGGATTAGTTCACTTCTGAATGCAAATCTCTGAATAATTTACTCATTACCCCCATGTCATCCAAGATGTTCATGTCTTTCTTTCTTCAGTCGAAAAAAAAATTAAGGTTTACGAGGAAAACATTCCAGAATTTTTCTCCATATAGTGGACTTCAGAGGGGTACAAAGAGTTAAAGGTCCAAATTGTAGCTTCAAAGGGCTCTACATGATCCCAGACGAGTTTAGTGAAACGATCTGTCTTTTTTTTTTTTTTTTCCTAAATAAAAAATGTATATACTTTTTAACCACAAATGCTTGTCTTGCACTGCTCTGTGATGCGCCACGCATTACGTTTAAAGGTCAGTTTGGACCTTCCACCCTGTGAGCACCACTGAAGTCCACTAACTTATATAGAGAAAAATTCTGGAATGTTTACCTCAAAAACCTTAATTTCTTTTCAACTGAAGAAAGAAAGACGTGAACATCTTGGATGACATGGGGTGAGTAAATTATCAGGAAATTTTCATTCAGAAGTAACCTAATCCTTTAACAACTTGCTGGAATATTATAAATTTATTTTAGTTAACAATAATAGCCATTACGGGCAGGTTGTATGTTATTTTTTGCTGTTTTATTTTATGCAATATCTTACACTTTTGAAAATCACACTGAATCATTTATATTTCATCGATCATGCCACAAGTGCAAAAAAAATATAGTACACACTTGCTATTGTGTTTTATTAACATGCATGATAAACCTGATACATGAAAATAGTTTTTCTTATGATATACAGCATAGAGTAGCTTCGTGTTAAAAACATATTTGACTGTTATTCGGTTAAAAGGGATACAAAAACAGGAAAGAGCCGTTTACTGGCAGAGACAGATGCACATTCTATCACAACACAGCAGCATGTCTGCACACATCTCCTGGGAACCAACTAATCCAATTAGAACAAAGTTTGCAGGTTTTGCAATGCAAGACAGACATATTTGAACATTAAAATAACAGCTTTCATGATGGAAAATAGAACGCCTGATATAGTGTAAAAAAAAAAAAAAAAAAAGCACAGATATGCATTTAAGATATGTAAAATATCTAAAACATAATGGCCCGGTTTTACAGACAGGGCTTAGATGAAACCAGGATAAGGCCTTAGTTCAATTAGGGCATTTAAGTAGCTTTTATAAACATGACTTAAAAAACATTACTTGTCTGCAAAACAATGGCACCAACATATTTTAAGATATGCCAGTCCAAGTTGCTTTCAGTTAAAACAGCTCAAACATACATTTTAGTTTCAAGCCTTTTCTGTAAAACATGGGAGAATACAGCATTCAAGCATTTGCATTCAATCGCGTCACGTTTTTGACTGAAAACCCGCAAAAATAAGTGCCAGTGTCATTTTGCAATGTTGTAAAGATTTGTAAGAGGTGACGGAGCTTTAACCCTTCCCTGGTTAAGATGGCATATCTGCTCTGGTCCAGTCCTGTGCCATAGCGCACCTCTAGAGTGTCAGTCACATTGTAGGAGAGGATCAACTGTGGCCCCTGCCCGGGAGTCTGTTTGTACCAGCTCAAAACCCCCTTACTGCTGCTGGGCATCAGTGGGCAGCTCAGTGTGACATTTTGACCCTGCTGCACAGAGACATTCAATGAAGTCTTCCAGAAAAAGCCTGAAATTACATGCACAGTGAAATGTTTAGTCAAAGTGTAAATGAAATGATCATGAATGTTCTCAATATTGTTAGTGTTTTAATAAAAAAAACAAAAACAAAAAAACTCATTAACATTATAATGAACAAAAAGCATATAAAAATAAATAAGCAATATGTTTAAGTTTATTTAAACATCAAATAACAAACTAAATATATATATAAGGAGAAGATATGATTTTGAAACACTTACAGTGCAGTGCAAGACACAGAAGTGAAAACAGCTTTATGTTGCAGCTTGTTTGAAGACCCATTGTTTTATTATCTATACAAGTGAACTTAGTCGAGTGCTGATGATAGTCTGTATGACTATGATGCCACTTTCTGTAGGAAGATGAGTTCAGTCCTTAAAGTCACGAGTCTCTCAGGAGAAATGAACCCGTTGAAGGGAGGTTTCAGTGCACGTCAATATCTGCCTATGCTTTATTTGCATTAGATGTGAATCTTTCTGTACAAACTAAACCTAAAACAGAGCCATAAACCTTCATCCAGTGCAGTGGTTCTCAATTGGGGGTCATGACCCCAAAATTATACATGCAATTAAAAATAAGACAATACAATCATACGTAGTTTGAAGGGGAAATAACTAGGCTTTTTAACATTTAAGTGATGATATACACTTCTTATGCAGTACTGTATCTTTTAATTTTAGACTTTAAAGGCTGTGCATCCAATCAACTATATTTTGGTATAAAATAAACAATATTTAACAACATAAATATGAAAAAGAATATTGTCATGGTTTTTGTAATACAACTAAACACTTCAACAGTTGCTTTTGAATGTCTATCAGTCTTTAACATAAGGAGCAGGACAACGGAGTAGGAGATCCATGTGCAGGCCTAATTAATCGGATGAGCGTGGTCGCACAGGCAGAGGTCAAACACCAGCAAACAGATACAAGAGAGCAAGGCAAAAGAGTAATCCAAACACAGGCTATGGTCAAGGCAGGCAGCAAACGATCTGTAGTTTTAAGTTTTAAGTTTTAGTTTTAAATATGTACCACCTAAGCATTGTTGCAGACCATGTACACCCTTTCATGGAAACGTTATTCCCAGGTGGCTATGGCCTCTTTCAGCAGGATAATGCACCCTGCCACAAAGCAAAAATGGTTCAAGAATGGTTTGAGGAGCACAACAAATGAGTTTGAGGTGTTGACTTGGCCTCCAAATTGATCCAATCGAGCATCTGTGGGATGTGCCGAAAAAACAAGTCTGATCCATGGAGGCCCTACCTCGCAACTTACAGGACTTAAAGGATCTGCTGCTAACATCTTGGTGCGAAGAGAATACTTTTTGTGTGCCAAAAAACCCCCCAAAATAATGACTTTTCAACAATATCTAGTAGTGATGGCTGATTTCAAAACACTGCTTTGAATCTTTTGTTTCGAATCAGTAGTTAGGATTGCGTGTCAAACTGCTGAAATCACACGACTTTGGCGCTCTGAACCACTGATTCGAAACAAAAGATTCGAAGCAGTGTTTTAAAATGCCCATCACTAGATATGCCCATGCACAAAAAGTATTCTTTTCGCTTTATAATATTAAGGTAGAACCACTGTACTCACATGAACTGTTTTAAATATGTTTTGAGTACCTTTCTGGATCTTGAGAGGTTTGGTGACATTGCTGGCAATAGAGGCCTCACTGAGCCATCGGATTTCATAAATAATATCTTAATTTGTGTTCAGAAGATGAACTAAGGTCTTATGGGTGTAGAACGACATTAGGGTGAGTAATAAATGACATTATTTTCATTTTTGTGTGAACTAACCCTTTAAGTATTGTTATTTCATTCTTTACAAACCAAAACGAAAAAAAATTAATTATGTAATCATGATCAATTATCATTCAGGAAACATACAATATTATATAAACCTTTCAAAAACGTTGATTTGTGTACAGAGAGTATTTTCTGTGAATATTCCATATTTCTTTGAAATATGAAACTGTTATTCTTGGTTTTACATATTATGAGAGAAAAAAGTCTGATGATTTAATGAATGTTTTTTTGTTTTTTGGCTAAATATTGGGAGCCAATATAATTTCTGATTCTTCAAATAATTTTCTAATAAGAAAGCTGTGAAAACTATAAAGGTGAATGACCTATGAATATTCTTTTAATATCTAAAAAATCTAAGCAGCACAAACGAAAATTTTTACAGCACAAACCAGCACAAACAGAGCACAAACAATTGAGACTGTTTTACTGACGTTTTGCGTTAGGTGGGGGTACTTAAAAGCACTCAAAAAAATTAGACCATTTCTGCCACAAGTTATTTCTGTTAATGTTAGTGGCACAATGTCTCTCATGGTTTCCAGATTGCACAGCGCTGGGAAGAAAGCTCTTGAATTCACCACAGATTTAATAACATCGCTGTGAAATCTTGCAAGAAGCATTAATCGCAGAATTCTATGTTAAACCACAGATATCAGATCAAACAGTTTCCACGTCGACAAAGTGTTTTACTAGTTCACATATCCATATAATTAAATAATGTTATGTGTATCAGAATTTTGAAACTGACAATGATTATCTTAAATTGTACAATGTGATTTTCTTATTATATTTTGTGTTTGTTTGGATTTATACAAAAGTCTGTCCATGTTTTATGGGGACATACTAGAGACAAAATTATTTTTATACTGTACAAACTGTATATTATATCCCCTAACCTTAAACCTACTCATCACAGAAAACTTTCTGCATTTTTACATTTTCAAAAAACATCATTTAGTATGATTTATAAGCGGTTTTCCTCATGGGGACCAAAAATGTCCCTACATTGACAAGGATTTCGGATATTGCCATCTTTGTGGGGACATTTTGTCCCCATAACGTAGGGTTTACCTTAATCACACACACACACAGGTGCGCGTCTCTCTCAACTGTAAACAAGCACGACCTTGTTGCCGTCAACATATCAACCATCATCAGTCGTCGTTTAGATCAAATGTAATTAAACCTGGATCATTCACAACATTTTAGATCCGGCATACTTTAGCTTTATTGCAGTTCACTTAAATATTTATGAATTCTGCCTTCTCTGTCTTACTGTGAATGAAGCACTTGTTGTCATATTTCTCATCTTCTCAGTTGTGTAGTTAATAATCATTAACAGAACATTAAATAAGAATGTGTGTAAATAAAACTCACTCTTGGTTTCTCAATCTGGAATCTGAACCTGATATTTTCTGCCCAGAATAGTCACAAATGGAATCTAGAGCTCTTCTGGAGTTCAAATTCATTAGGTTAGTGAGTGAGTCAGAGCACTGGTGCAAAATGCTTGTCAGAGTTCTTTGTTATTGCTGGCTGGGTTTACTGCATAGGGTAGATCTTGACATTGTCAATGTACACATGCAAATTTTCAGGGCAAACAAAGAACAAGAGTAATGTGGAAAGCCTGTTGGGTGTTAAGAGACCGCCAACATTTGATATATTAACCCTGTAAAGCCTGACATATGAAATATAAATAGAACTTTTTGAAATGGAACAGTTTATTGAACCTTTAGACAAAACCTAAAAAAAAATGCATGTGTTTTTCTGTATCATATTTAATACATTAGACTCGAGGAGGGGAAAAAATTATATAAATTATATAGAGGCCCAAACTTAGCAAAAATATGCAATGTGGTGCTTTTGCAGATAATTAAATGGCCAAAAAGTACAACGTAAATCAATGAGATCTTTGCTGAGATCTTGCTGAGAAGTCACCTTTATTTCTTTAGCACTTTTTACTATTAAAAAGGAGATTGTGTGCTGGTCAAAAATCTTGCAACGACTGGGAAACAAAAATAACAAGATCGATGGAACTCAGTACCTTAACTTGTCCCGGAGAAGTTGCAGAATCTGCCTGCGTACAGGGTGAAGCCTAAGACAGGAACAGGAGGAGTGAGAACACTGCACCGGGATCACTTGTTGCCAATTGGAGAAGAAGTGAGGATAAACTTGCCTGCTGAAAAGGAAGAAGTTCCACGCCACATGGTGACCAGATCCAAAACTGTGAAAAGAACACAGAAGAAAGCAATAAGAGGGTAATAAAGGGTATTGTTTCAACTATTGGTTTTGAGACAAATATTTTGTATTGATATTATTGGTTTATTTGAGGTATTAAGGAAGTGTTGATCTTTCATTTAAGCTTTGTTATTTTATTTGTTTGTTATTTGATGGTTTAAAAACTAATCTGGGGAATGTGAATTGATTATTTGAATTAATTGCATATTTTTTCCTCAAGGGAAAAGAAAGACACAAGACAAGTGTATGGTTTAATTTGAAGTTTAACATTTGAGTTTTAAATGTATATTTACTCATTTATTTATTTTATTTTACTGTGTATAAATAAACCTAAAGGTTAATTTTGTTATACTTACCTCACTGTGTTGATTGAAGTCATTATACAGAGACATTTCCTAGCTGAAATAGGGGGAGGATAGCGTTAGTGCATAATCGAGAGACATTTTAAGAACCCGGCGCGCTGCTCATGGTTACAGTCAGGGCATGGGGGCGCTACAACATGTATTGCACTCAATCTTAATACTCTTTTAAGTATTAAAAGCGCCTGTGGGGGATTCTGTAGAGACGAGTTGAGCAACACTCCCCATTAAAGATCAGGGCATTTAAGGAGCTCATCATCCAGGAGTTAAACAGGACAGATGTGACAATTTGTCATGAACTTGTACACTCCGTGCCAAGAAGGGTCAGAGCAGCAATTATGGAGGACATACTAAGTACTAGAATATTATACATTTGTTGAATTAAATCTAGACTGTACTCATTTCTGCAATCCTTAATTTAAACTAAATGTACTTATTATATGGCTATTAATGACATATTTCAGTTTTTATTATGTACATATGTTTAATACATTTTAGTTTTGACATCTTTCCATGAATTGTATTAGTGATCATAAATACATATTTTGTATTTGTTCAGAGGGGGTGTACTCATTTATGCTGTGGACTGTATATACAGAAAATACACATATTAAATAAATAAAAAATAAAGTGTACAAATATAAAAAAAAAAAATAGTAAGAGTCAATATTCATACACATGAACCTCGTAAGAGTAAATAGACAAAGTCGAGAGAAAGCATTTAATACAACTAAAGGTCATATAAAAAAAAAAAAACAAGATCTTAATACAACAGATGAATAAAGAACTCCCTCTATAAAAAAAGGTTTAATATCAAAATTGTCATTCAACCCTGATGGTGACAAAGTATTTAGTGTGTAAATCCAAAAGCATTCTCTTTGTAACAACTTCTTCTCATAATCACCTCCTTTAAATGGTTTTTGATACTAAACCTTTTTTTTATAGGAATTAATCTGCTGTTTTTAACAATTAAGATCTTGTTATATTTTTGATATGACCTATAGATGTATCAAATGCTTTCTCTCGACTTTGTCTATTTACTCTTACGAGGTTCATGCGTATGAATATTGACTCTTACTACTTTATGTTTGTACATTTGTGCACAATTTGTGCATTTGTAAATTTATTTATTTTTCGTTTGAATATTTGTGTATTTTCTGTATATATATAATTTTTTTTAATTTTTTTTATATTTGTGTATTTTCATTTTTTTGGGGGGTCACATGAGCTATATTATGTGTCACCTGTTTCTTGAGTCAGTTTGATTAAGCTGAACACCTGTATAAAGAGTTGAATATATTCCACATATTGTGCCTGATGAAGACCTGTTGGTCGAAACGTTGCCTTGAATAAATAATTTATTGAAGCAGTTTTTTTTATTGTGCAGACTTCATATTTCTTTTTTCACCACCTCATTATAATGCCTTGGCATAGGATACAAGTCTATAGAATAAATAGCATATTTATTTTCAGCCACTCTTAATCTCAATTTCCTTTTTGTTTGACTTATATAAATATGTCCACATTCACATTCCAACCTGCAAATTACATAAGAATTAATAAAAGACTCAACTGGATACACTTTTCCAGAAAACACATCAGTTAATGTTTTTGTTTTTACAGTGTTATCACAAAATTATTATTAGAGAGATTGAACTCTCTCTTTGGATGTGGCAATTGTTAATAATTTCGATTTCGAAATTATGGGCTACCCCCTCTGTCGAAATCTAGTAATCACAGACATTGAATACTCAAGGCTCAATTTCAAATTCTGATTTGTACAGTTAACACTCCCCCAGGTTAACCAGTTGTTTTGATGACTCACTATTTGCTAATAGTTAAAGAATGCTTGAGTGAACAATGGATGTGCATCCTGAAGAAGGTAAATGTAAAGGCCCTTTCATACAGAGCCCTGCACATGACATGCAGGAAAAAAAAAAAATTGTAGGCTAAATCGTGTGCACGATTTACTAATTCGTTCCCTCGATTTGCTAAATCATGCGCACGACTTATAAATCAAGGGAACAAATTAGTAAATCGTGTGCACAATTAACTTTTTTTTCCTGCATGTCATGTGCGGGGCTCCGAACTTGCTCATAAGTGAAATGAATAAGCAAAATGCAATGCAAAGGAAATGCAAATTCACATCTGTACAGTAGAGGGTGCAGCTCAAACAAACATTTCAGCCGAGCTGCTATTCTGGATTGCAGAAGAATAGGACACAGGGGAAGTTCAACACTCTTACTTCAGCAAAATATAATGTTTATCTAAAGTGATCATTGGATCATAGGTCAGCAGCAAAGACATTGTTTAATAAAGATTAAATACATGAAGGATATTTAATTATTGAAGGTTTGTGTAATATTCTGAGTTTGCATTTCACTGTTTTTATTGATTTTGAGGAATACTGAATTGACATGAAATGAGTAAACTAAAATAACCCTCATGTTCACACAGCGCACACCTCTGCACTTAAATTTCTCTCAACATAGGGACAAAAGAGCTGTCAGTAAATGGGAAATTGAAAAAACAAAATATATTTGTTAATTATCTCTGAGTCAATTGTTTGAAAAATTAAGTCATATATTTTGTTGTAAATTTAAATGTAATGCATTACTTTCCTAGTTACTTAAAGCTGCTGTCCGTAACTTTTTTTTGGTTAAAAATGATCCAAAATCAATGTGGTGACTGACACCAAACATTAGATTCATCCGCGCTGAGGAGCCGTGCCGAGGCACAATGCACATACAGATAATAATTCTGCAAACAACTGCAATTATAGGTTGCAAACAGAGATAGTGACAAAGTGGCAAAACTATGGGCTGCAGCTTTAAAAAAGTAATCTAATTACATAACTTACATTGCCTGTAATGCATTACCCCCAACACTGTTGATAATTTAAAGGCCTTAGGGATTTGCATATTAAAGCTGCAGTCCATAAGTTTTGCCTCTGTCGCCATCTCTGTTTGAAACCTGCAGTTGCAGTTGGAATTATCATCTTTATGTGGGTTGAGCATCGACATGGCTCCTCAGCGCGGATGAATGAATGTTTTGAGGAGAATGTGTGGCTGTCAGTCACCGCACCGGTGGATACTGTACTTCAGAATCACAGACTGTAGTCATAGAAGTATGACCAAAATAATCATTTTCACTGGAAAATGTCATCTGAGCAAGTAAATAACAAATCTGCCACTTTAAATCACGCTACCAATGGTGATTAAATCTAACAATCGCTCAGAATTGACATCAAACAGTCATAAAAAAATTATTTGTTATACTTCATTTTCAAATTATTAATGTTAACAACATCAGCATTGCGTGACTATGTGTATTTAGTGTGTATTAGCGTTACCTGTAGATATCAATTTCTGTACAGTCTAATCTCTAATGATACAATCTGCCATCAAAATGATAAGTTTAATTATTCCAGCTGCTAAGGCTATAAATGATTCATCACCTGCAGCATCCTTACATGTGATAGCCTACTAGCTGGGACTCCTTCTTTATGTAAACAGACGTGAAGTAATGACGCAAAGACGAACGGTGACATGCTCAAATTTTCCTGTGGAAACCTACCAGTACCACTCGAATTAGAAAACATTATTAAGCTTACCGATGTGAATCGGGCCAAGTTAAGGAGATAGTTTTGAACACTGGCTGGTTATGTAGTTGCTCAAAAATTGATTTTGGAATAGTCTACCCAGCCAAGCTGTGCCTGACAACTATATGGACAGACCCGTGAGTTTGAGGACCCAGTTGATGCAGAAAAGTTTATACAATACAAAGTGCAGGTGAAGCGGAGAGAACCTAAAGTGTCGCTTGTCACACTTTGAGTCCTAGCAAGAAGCAACTTGGATTTATATTTTTTAGTACAATTCTTCTTTTTTTTTTCTCTTTCCTTTTTTGTCTCCTCAGCTGGGTAGGTTGTTCTCACTCTTATTATTATGTACTATTACTAGTGTATTTCTAATATGTGGTTGATATGTCACTGATGGTTTGATTTTATTTTTTATTTTATTTCCCATTTAATTGTTTTGGAGTTTTTCTGACGGCATTATGGGGAGGCTTATTTATTTGAAGAGATCGCTAACCTGTTTTGTAATTTATTATTTATATTTTATTTATATTTTTGAGTATAAAACGCATGAAAAAGCCAGGTGATTCGCACATTTTCTGTTTGCTTTATGGTTTCTTTTATTATTATTATTATTATTATTTAGGGGTGGCACGGTTCACAAAACCTACAGTTCGGTTCGTATCGCGGTTTTAGGGTCACGGTTTTCGGTTCTGTATGGTTTTTGTTGTTATTTTTTCTTTTAATCTTTAACACTCCAGAAATTTCCTTCAGCATATGATATATAGCTAATTGGCTTAATTATCCACAATTTAGGATACAGTATTAACATTTTTGTAATGTAATCAGGCACCAACTGAATTTGACTTGACTTTAAGCACATTATTGGGACCATCTCTGAGTAAAAGCTAGTTAAGATTTTGATACAGCAAGAGAGAAGACATTGATGATGACATGCTTTTCGTTTATTTGGCAAAAAAAAAAAAAGAGGAGAATGTGTATTGTTATCTCTACAGGAACAAAGATTAAAATTAACTTGCATTTGTCAAACTGCCAACTTCAGTGTAGCTCTTACAAAAAAAAAAAAATATATATATATATATTTTAAAAGAAAAAGAGAGGAACTCTTAAAGCTCTGTCTTTTAAACAAGTCAAAATACTTTAAACATAAATATATAATATAATGTAATAACATAATATAATGAGGCTATAACAATAGCAAAGGCCATAATCATAAAGTCAAGCATAAGTTTAACCACCTTAACACAAAAACAGTATAAACAATGCTTCTATTCCCTGAGAGTGAGGATATATTTCTTTCACTTGAAATTAAAGTGCAGTTTTTGGAAACTAGAGATTAAAGTGCCACTGTATATATTTAAATATTAAAAACAAAAATGCTGGCTATCAAAATTGCTATAAAATGTTGCATAAAAAAAAAAAAACACTCCTCTGTTCACTTAATTTTCATATTCTTCTGCAAGAATATCAGTTTGTCCATATTTTCTGCCAAGAGGCGAGACCTACTTGCAGAGACTATGTCCCCAGCCGTTGAGAAAACAAGTTCGCTTTGCACAGATATACCTTGGACAGCGAGGTTACGTTGGGCTAACTTAGCAATGTGAGGATACTTATGCTCATTGCTCTTCCACCATGCGAGTGGGTCTTCATCCACAGAGATGTGGCCTTGTATGAGGTGACCTCTTCATGAATGATGTCTGACAAAGGCTTTGTTCTTCTTTCCTCTGTTTTAAAAAAAAATCTGCAAATACCATTGCGAAATCCTTCACACTCAATCACGCTGCACGGTTGCATATCTTTTGCTATAAACATCCACAATGCTTTAGTTATGGCTATTGCCCTGTTCGACTTATCACTGAGAGGTTGCTTAAATGCTGCGGGCAGTAGAAGTTGTTTCCTAACCGGCTCTCTCCTGTTTGTGCTTATTGGCACAAACACATTGGCGTGATGTCTTCTCAAATGAACTGTCATATTAGAAGTGTTTCCATTAGCATATTTGAATGCATTTTGCACAACGCTTGCACACAGTCGCAGTTCTATCTACAGTTTCATTTCCGTTGTCATCGTATGAAATCCAAAATGTTCCCACACACCGGATTTGAAGGACGCGGGCGCATCCGCCAACTCCGGGCAGCCTTCATTGTCTTCTCCACTTGCCATTTCTGCAGCACTCCTTACTCCACTTTTACTGTCTATATGTATGTTCGCGCGAAACTTGTCTGAGCACGGGGCTACATTGCGCATGCGTCGAACCGTGCGACGCACACACGAACCGAACCGAACGGTTCGGGTGTTTTTTCATTATTATTGGGGGTTGTCAGGCTGTTCAGTTTGGTATAACAGCTAAGGGGGGTGTTCATGGCAGGTTGTTGAGTTGTTAATTGGCTTTAATATTTTGTATACTACCTCCTTATTTTGGCTGATCTTTTTTTCCACATCGAATGACTATTTCCTATATAGACTATTGTTATGCGGAATAATCTGAAGTCTTAAAATGAAATAAAAATGTTCCAGATAAAGAAGTTTAAATTTACCTCTTGGAATGTAAGGGGTATGATTAAAACAGTTAAACTTAAGCAAGTGATGACGAGGATTAAACAGCTTGAATCCTCTATAGTATTCCTTCAGGAGACTCAAAGACTTAAAGAGGAGCTCCAAAAGATACAAAAAAGATGGGCAGGCCAGGTCTTGGATTCTTGTTTTTCTTCTCACTCTAGGGGAGTTATGGTGCTGATCCATAAGTCTGTACCCCTCCAATTAAATAAGAAAATTACGGACAGGGCTGGTAGATATCTGATAATACAAGGAACTTATATGAGTAAAATTTTTAATTTGGTTAATATTTATGCTTCAAATGAGGATAATCCTTTTTTGAAGATCTTTTCTTATTTATTGCCTCACTACCTGGAACAGTTATAGTAGCAGGTAATTTTAATTGCACGCTTGACCCTGAGCTTGACCGCTCTTCAGGATTAGATAGCTCCCACTCTCAAGGTAGAAAGAAAATCCGACAAGCTATGAAAGATTTGAATCTGTGTGACCCTTGGAGAACATTTAATCATTTAAAAAGGGAATACTCATGTTTCTCTTCTTTATCTAAAACCTCCTCTCGTATAGATTATTTCTTAATTTTGGTTTCTTTACTGTCTAATATTGAAAGTTGTATATATGATAGTGCGGTTCTGTCTGATCATTCTCCCATCTCATTACTTTATATAGAATCTCAACAAATAAAAGTCCCCCTAGATGGCGCTTACAGCCTAGATGGCTGCAGAACTCTGAATTTATCAAATTTGTTGGTGAGCAGATAGACCTGTATTTTACAATAAATATGGATCAAACTTCGGCAGCCATTAGATGGGAAGCCTTTAAGGCATTAATTAGGGGCCAAATGATTAGTTATACTAGTTCCAAATTTAATAGAGATAAACAAAAGTTGCTTGAATTAGACACTGAAATTAGAGATTTAGAGAAAATAATAAACATAGATAAATCCAAAGTAAGCAAAAATTATTAGCCTTAAAAGCTGAATACGAGAAACTTTCCACACTAAAAGTAAATTACTGGCCTGGCAGTTTAAGAAATTAACTTCAGAAAGAGCTATTAATGAAATTAGGAATGGGAAGGGAGAAATCACAACAGATCCAGCTGAGATTAATGCTACATTTGTATCATTTTATAAATCTCTTTATCAAACTGAATTTCCTACAAGCACCTCCACTCAAAATGAATTTTTGGATGGGTTGGATATTCCTTCTATTTCTGTAGAGGCTAGGCTTGAGCTAGATAGGATGTTGGAGTTAGAAGATGTTTCCAATGCTATTCTTAAAATGAGGGGCGGTGAAGCGACGGGTCCAGATGGGCTCTCAATTGATATTTATAAAGAATTTAAAGATAAATTAATAGGTCCCTTACTAGATATGTATGTAGAAGCTTTTCAGCTTCTCCCTCCTTCGCTGAAAAGTGCTCTGATCACTCTTATTTTGAAACCAGGAAAGTCACCTGTAGAATCTGGCTCATATAGGCCAATATCACTTTTCTTGACCATTATTTATATAGCGCTTTTTACAATGTAGATTGTGTCAAAGCAGCTTTACAGTGATAACTGGTACATTATTTTGGCTGCACAGCAGCTCGTAAGGAATAGTGTCAATGCAGGCAGATCAAAGCACTGTTGAATATCAAATGTCAATTGTCAAGTGTCCCCAACTAAGCAAGCCAAAGGCGACAGCGGCAAGGAACCCAAACTCCAACAGGTGACATCAGGTGGCAAACAGGTGTTAAAATGGAGAAAAAACCTTGGGAGAAACCAGGCTTAGTCGGGGGGCCAGTTCTCCTCTGGCGAACAGTGCTTTGTTACGACTCAGGTTGCTATCATAAGTCAGATATGATCGCAATATTCAAAGTGTTTAATTCAGTTCCATCCATTTGAGGATCGTATTCATCACACCGGTATGGACGGTTGTTGAGGAGATGCGCCACTGGTTGTCATGTTGATGAGGCCTTCACAGTGGATGATCTAGTTGACTCAATCTCTGCTGATACTTCAGGGCTGTGTTGTGGTTGTGTCATGGTGCAGGTCCTCGATCTCACCCGGATACGGCCCGGATCCGGCTGACTACAGTAAACCTCGGGATAAACAGAAAGACTAATATTAGCGTAGATGCCATTCTTCTTCTGATGTAACGAGTACATCTGGTGTTATTGGAAGTGTTCCCGGTTCCGGCTGACCTAATTTATGCAGCCTAATAATCCTTTAACGGATTTGAAAAAATAAATTGATAATGTGTTATGTGTATGCCAGGTTAAAGAGATGTGTTTTTAGTTTAGATTTAAACTGACAGAGTGTGTCTGCTTCCCGAACAATGCTAGGAAGATTGTTCCAGAGTTTAGGTGCCAAATAGGAGAAGGATCTACCACCTGCAGTTGATTTTGATATTCTAGGTATTATTAGCTGGCCTGAATTCTGAGATCGTAATAGACGCGAAGGACTATAATGCATTAAGAGCTCGCTCAGGTACTGGGGAGCTAAACCATTTAGTGCTTTGTAGGTAATTAGCAAGATTTTAAAATCTATACGATGTTTAACAGGAAGCCAATGCAGTGTTGACAGAACCGGGCTGATATGGTCATATTTCCTAGTTCTAGTAAGAACTCTAGCTGCTGCATTTTGTACGAGCTGTTGTTTATTTATCAGGCGAGCAGAACAACCACCTAGTAGAGCGTTACAGTAATCTAGCCTTGAGGTCATGAACGCATGAACTAACTGTTCTGCATTTGTCACCGAGAGCATATGTCGTAATTTAGATATATTTTTAAGATGGAAGAATGCGGTTTTACAGATGCTAGAAACATGGCCTTCAAATGAAAGATTGGTATCAAAGAGCACACCCAGGTTCCTAACTGACGACGAAGACTTAACAGAGCAGCCATCAAGTGTTAGACAGTATTCTAGGTTATTACGTGAGGAAGTTTTTGGTCCAAAAATTAGAATATCTGTTTTTTCTGAATTTAGTAGTAGGAAATTACTGGTCATCCAATTTTTTATATCAGCTATGCATTCCGTTAATTTTGTGAATTGGTAAGTTTCGTCAGGGCGCGAAGAAATATAGAGCTGAGTATCATCAGCGTAACAGTGAAAACTAACACCATGCTTCCTGATGATATCTCCTAAGGGTAGCATGTACAGAATGAAAAGCAATGGTCCTAGTACTGAGCCTTGCGGTACTCCATATTCAACTTGTGATCGATATGACCTCTCTTCATTTACTTCTACAAACTGATAACGGTCAGATAAGTATGATTTGAACCATGACAATGCAATTCCACTAATGCCAACATAATTTTCGAGTCTATTTAAAAGAATATTGTGATCAATAGTGTCAAATGCAGCACTAAGATCCAGTAACACTAATAGAGAGATACAACCACGATCTGATGATAAGAGCAAATCATTAGTAACTCTAATGAGAGCAGTTTCAGTACTATGGTATGGTCTAAATCCTGACTGGAAATCCTCATAGATACTATTTCTTTCTAAAAAGGAACATAGTTGTGATGATACTGCCTTTTCTAGTATTTTTGACAGAAAAGTGAGATTTGAGATTGGCCTGTAATTGACTAATTCTCTAGGATCAAGTTGTGGTTTTTTAATAAGAGGTTTAATAATAGCCAACTTAAAAGTTTTTGGTACGTATCCTAGTGATAAAGATGAATTAACGATATTAAGAAGAGGATCTATGACCTCTGGAAGCATCTCTTTCAATAGCTTAGTTGGTATAGGGTCTAACATACATGTTGTCGATTTTGACGATTTAACAAGTTTAGACAGTTCTTCCTCTCTTAAAGGAGTAAATGAATTGAATTTTTCCTCAGGGATACTACAATGCACCGTCTGACGCAATACTGTAGTAGACGGTTGCGTGGTTATAATTTTTTTTCTAATATTATCAATCTTGCAAGTAAAGAAGTTCATGAAGTCATCACTGCTGTGCTCTTTGGAAACATCAGAAGTTGAAGTTTTATTTCTTGTTAATTTAGCCACTGTATCAAATAAATACCTAGGGTTTTGTTTATTTTCTTCTAAAAGTTTTGAAAAATAGGCAGATCTAGCAGATTTTAAGGCCTTTCTGTACTCAACCATTCTCTCCCTCCACAAAATGCGAAATACTTCTAGTTTTGTTTTCTTCCAGCTGCGTTCCATTTTTCTGGCTGCTACCTTTAGGGCCTGAGTGTGCTCGTTGTACCATGGCGTTTGATTAATTTCCTTAATCTTTTTTAAACGCAAAGGAGCAACTGAGTCTAATGTGCTTGAAAAGACAGAGGCAATAGTTTCCGTTGCAACATCGAGGTCTTCTAAGCTGTCTGGCATGCTAAGGCGATGAAACTGATCAGGAAGATTATTTATAAACTGTTCTTTAGTGGTAGAAGTGATGGTTCTACCAAATTTATGGCAGGGAGGCAGTTTAGCTGTTTTGACTAAATGTAGTATACACGAGACTAGGTAATGATCTGAGATGTCGTCACTCTGCTGCAGAATTTCAACGGCATCAATATCAATTCCATATGACAATATTAGATCTAAGGTATGGTTACGACAATGAGTGGGTCCTGACACGTGTTGTCTAACACCAATAGAGTTTAGAATATCTGCAAATGCCAATCCCAATGAGTCTTTTTCATTATCTACATGGATATTAAAGTCACCAACAACAAGTACTTTATCTGCTGCTAGTACTAACTCTGACAGAAAATCAGCAAATTCTTTGATAAAGTCTGTATGGTGTCCTGGTGGCCTGTATACAGTAGCCAACACAAATGTCAACTTACATAATGTTACGTAAAGTACCATCACTTCGAAGGAATTATATTTGAGAGACTTTTGACTAATACTATAAATATTACTATAAATTACAGCAACACCTCCTCCTTTGCCTTTCTGACGAGGATTGTGTCGATAATCATAACCTTGAGGGCTAGACTCATTTAAAGTAATGTAATCGTCCGGTTTTAGCCAAGTTTCTGTCAAACACAGCATATCTAGATTATTGTCTGTGATAATATCATTTACAATAAGTGATTTTGATGAAAGGGATCTAATATTTAACAACCCAAGCTTTATCATTTGTTTATCATTACTATCTCTATTTTTTATTTGTTGAACATCAATTAAATTTTTACCATTAAATGGGTTTGGAAGTTTTTTGTTTTTACTAATTCGGGGTACAGACACAGTCTCTATGTGATAATATCTAGGTGTAAGAGTTTCTATGTGTTGGGAATTATCTGACTTCTGTAACGTGAGGCAGCTAGCAGACGGTCGGTTTAGCCAGTATGTCTGCTTCCTGACCTGGGCCACAGTTTGTCATGTTTCAGCTCTAAGACTAAGTGCCATATTACTAGAGAGAAGAGCAGCACCATCCCGAGAGGGATGAATACCATCTCTTTTCAACAGGTCAGGTCTGCCCCAAAAACTTTTCCAATTGTCTATAAAACCTATATTATTTTGCGGACACCACTTAGACAGCCAGCCATTGAGTGATGATAATCTGCTAACTATCTCATCACTCCGACGAACAGGAAGGGGACCAGAGCAAATTACTTCTCCTGACATTGTATTTGCGAGTTCACACACCTCTTTAATGTTAATTTTAGTGATCTCCGACTGGCGAAGTCGAACATCATTAGTGCCGACGTGAATAATAATTTTAGAGTATTTACGATTAGCATTAGCCAGCACTTTTAAATTTGCTTTGATGTCAGGTGCTCTGGCTCCCGGCAAACATGTGACTATGGTGGCTGGTGTCTCTATTTTCACGTTCCGTGTAATAGAATCGCCAATAACTAGGGCACTTTCAACAGGATTCTCAGTGGGTGCGTCACTGAGTGGGGAGAACCTGTTTGATGTTATTATTGGAACGGAAAAGTGGTGTTTTCCGCGGCTAGGCCGCCTCACCGTTACCCAAGTGCCCTGCTGCACGGGCTCTACAGCCGGAACCGAACAATGTACAGAGTTCACTAAGCTAATCGCATCCAAAACAGTATCTGAAGCCCTTGCGTTCTTACTATCCTCGATTAAAGTTTGGATGCGTGTCTCTAATTCTGAGATTCTCTCTGTCAGCCTGACTATTTCCCTACATTTATGACATGTAAATCCCTCGTCGCTGACAGAGAGAGCTATACTGAACATGTGGCAAATGGAACAGGTAACAATGCTAGGAGAGGATGACATGACTCACCGTGTTTGTAGACTGATCCGAGTTACCACAGCTGTTTGATGAGCGCGTTGAAAACTTTTAACTTTTAAATACGGATGCAAAAAATATTGCTAAATCTTTGGGAATGAGACTTGAGAAGGTCCTGCGAAGGTATAAATTGGTACATTCAGACCATTCAGGCTTTGTTAAGAACCATCAAGGGTTCCACAATGTTAGGAGGGTGCTCAATCTGGTACATGCCGGGGATGACACCCGATATGGCCATCCTGTCGCTCGATGCCAAAAAGGCATTCGACAGACTTGAATGGCTGTATTTGATTGAGGTGCTTGTGCGGTTTGGTTTGGGTGACAATTTCCGTAGATGGATGGAAATTCTATTAGTTGATTCTACTGCAGAGGTACTCACTAACAACCATGTCTCGCAACCATTTAAATTAAGTCGTGGATCCCAACAAGGCTCACCACTTTCGCCTCTACTCTTTGTTTTATCCATGGAACCGCTAGCAATAGCAATTAGATCACATCCTATAATTTGTGGTATTCATTCAGATGTTTTAGAACATCGTATTGCCTTATATGCTGATGATACCATTGTATTTTTTATCAAAGCTTGAAAAATCTATACCTTCCCTTTTAAAGCTTATTTGTTTGTTTAGAGATTTTTCTGGTTTTAAGGTAAATAAGGATAAGTCATCAATTACGTTTCTAAATGAGCGAATAAATAAAGAGAATAAATCCAAAAGTAGTACACCCATTTGTTAATGCTGTTAATGGTTTTGATGATTTAAGAATTAAAATAACCCCAAAAATAAGTTCCCTCAGTTCAGCTAACTATGAACCTTTATTGTTGAAGGTGTCTGAGGAGACGACTAGATGGATGACGCTGCCCCTGTCTTTAAAGGGAAGAATAAATGTGATTAAGATGAACATATTACCGAGATTTTTATATATCTTTCAGTTGTTACCACTTGCCCCTCCTCCCGCTTTTTTCCACAAAGTGAGTAAGCTTCTTTCTAATTTTATTTGGAGTATTAGGAAGCCTAAGCTTCGACTTTCCCTTCTGTACCTGCCTTATGACAGGGGAGGGTTACAATTAACAAACTTATTATGGTATTATTGGGCTGCTCAAATGAGGGCTGCAATGTTCTGGTTCTCAAAAGATACGAATATACCTTGGTTACAGGTTGAAAAGTTGGCCACAAAAGGCTTGACACTTGACAGCTTTTTATATTCAGCACCCCTTAAGGAACTAAAAAGAAAGAGACAATCCATTTGTGAAAAATACCATTATGATATGGTACGAAGTTCATACATTTCTCAGAGAGGCCCCATTATTGTCTTGTTTTTCTCTGATTTGGGGTAATGAATATTTCAGCCCAGCTAAAAATGATATGGGTTTTAAATTATGGTTAAATAAGGGTATTGTTAGATTGATGGATTTACATGAAGACAATATTTTAATGTCATTTGACAATCTGGTGTCAAAGTTCCATATACCCCGGAAACATAAAAAATTCAGGACAACACCCTTCATTATCCACATTGGAAACCTTTTCCACACATGACTGTTTCAGTAAAGGGCGAATTACCCAGTTATACAATATACTGGTACAGAATCATAAAGAAAGTTCTGAAAATAAAAGACAAGCATGGATGCCAGATTTAAATAAAGACATTTCATTGGATGAACGGGGCACAATATGTTTGAAAGCGCAAACCCAAACTATAAACACTCGATTGAGACTCTTACAATATAATTGGATAATGAGAACATATATCACTCCTGTGCGACTAAATAAATTTAACCCTAGTATTCCGGACTTATGTTTCAAGTGTAATATGTTCCAGGGTACATTTTTTTCATTGTGTGTGGGAATGTGAGGAGATGCAAATGTTTTGGAGTAAGGTGACTCAGTATGTATCTCAGTTTACTTCCTCTCCTATTCCTTTAAGCCCTGTAATATGTGTATTGGGTATTTATGTGGACAATTGCTCCCTGCCCATCAAAGAAAGAAAACTGGTAGATGTGTGCTTACTACAGGCAAGGTGTTCAATTGCTGGAAGAATATTGGCTGTCCTTCCCTTGGGCTTTGGCTGAAAAACTTGATATCCAGTTTGGCCCTTGAAAAGCTTACATATGTAATAAAGAGGAAGTCTTCTGAATTTTATGATATTTGGGAGATATTTTTGGAATTTGTTAAAAGAGATGATATTGAAGAGGCTATAGATGTGTGAAGTTATTATATGTATGTATGTATGTGTGTGTGTGTGTGTGTGTGTGTGTGTGTGTATGTATATGTATGTATGTATACATAATGTTTAATAGGAGTGTATAATGTTTTTTTTTTTAATTAAAAGACTGCCAGGGTTATTGTGGAGGGGGAGGGAGGTTTGTATTGAAGAATATATTTTATGTTTGTTTGTTAAATGTGCTGTAAAATTCAATTAAATTATGTATAAAAAAAAAAAAAATTAAATCAGAAATAACCCCGACCCTCCATAGAACAAGTGTTTTGGAAAATGGATGGATGGATGACACGACAATAAATAATCGTCCACCACCAGAACTGTGCAAAACCACCAGATGCTATTAATCTTCCCAAGTGTGACAAAATATATTTCAAAATGCACCAGAATCTTGCAAAAGTTCATAATTCAAACACAGGAATTTAATACAACAGGGACCGTGGCCCATGGAAACAGCCGCAAACCTTCAGCATAATGTAATCACCCCCCCAACAGATGACTCATCACTCACAGGAAACATTGAGCAGCAGAATTTCGAAGGTCTGTTCTAACTCAAACTAGCACGCACTGCTCAGAACTGCTGCTGTTTAATGAGCATGACTCTTGAGCTTATATGTGCAGTCTATGAAGATTCAATATCTATATACCAGTACATATATCTTTATAAAGAGGAAGTGAGCGACAGATATTATTTATATAGAGAAAAATAGATGATTTCCTAAGTTCAGTTCTAACTCTGAAAAGCTGCTGTATGTGTTTGTGTGACTAAAAGGGGAATGGACACTCCATGCTTGGCAAAAGTTCAGGAAACACTGAGTTGCTTAAATGTTTAAAGAAGAAAAAAAGACCTAGCAGAGGTACCGCTCTGCCAAGAGCCAGGAACCCTGCCAAAACACTCCCCAGAACCGAGGAATGGAAACTGAAACACACTCTTTCACTAAAAACAGGAGGGAGGTGACTTTTGGTTTTCTCAGTAATGGCGAGGATAACCTCTAGCTGATGTCACGTTGCAGCAAGCTGTGTGTTTGGAGTGCTGAGAAACTGGGCGGCAGGTCCCTACATCAGGAGCAGAGCCACTCCCCTTCCCTGAGCTGAGCTTGGAGGGGAAACCCAGGCTTTAAAAGTTCATTTCACTTAGAAGAGAGTCTCTCGCCGGACTCACACCCACTAAACTACTCTTTTCGGACATCTCCAACCTGAAAGTGACCGTGTGCCTCAGGATGGCAAACTCCAAATCTTCTCAGACTACTCGTAACATTGTGATCGCCTGCCTGGCCCTGTGGTCGATCATCTCGCTTATTATTATTGTGGTATGGGCCACTTCGCCAGATATGAAAGGAGCCAGTCAGTGTCGCAAGGAAATGCAAGCCCTAACGGAGAGGCATGAAGGGGCAAAAGTCGTGTGGACCAAAGACCGAAGAGCTCTCGAGGATCTGGTGAGACAGGGATGGAGGAACCAGACTACCCTACAGAAGCAAATCGACCAGTACAAGGAGCAAATACAGATTCTGAATTTCTCTTTGAATGACAGCCTGCAAGAAAATGTGAGTTAATCTTCTTGTTTTGTTTGTTTTAAAAACTGTTTCTTCTAGTCTCAACCTCAGTAAGATAACAGATTGTGGAGTTATAATGACCATGCCACATGCCTTTTAAATTTCATTTTTGAACATTTTATGAAACTCAGACATGAAACTGGCTTTGTTTTACATAATGAGCCCTTAACAGGAAGTTGTGAACAGGTCTGTTAAATCAGAACAGTTATGCAAATATCTCCCAAATCAAATGATCTGAACATTAAAAACAGCTCTTGACCAATGAGTGGGCAGGATATCAATCACAGCTCTTCCTGGAAAAACTTTCCTGATAATGTTCACATTGTCTCTGGGGTTATTTCTGCCAAAATATTTTTCTTTTATTTAAGGGCGTTACATTGTATTAAAAGAGGTTTTGTCTTGATTTTTTTGTGGCCAGGTTTAGGTCAAATGCCGTTTTTGACCTCTGGAGGTGGTGGCGTTCACTCACACGCCTGTGAGATCTGACAGCCACACCTTAATGTCTTAGTGCGAACATCCACAGCCGAACCTCACCCTGGTTATGAACTTATGTTTAATTAACCTTCTGTTTCTCCTCAGGCCATTCTGAATGGAAACATCACAATTTTGGAGAGCAAGATTGAGGAATACAAACTCATCGAGGGAAACCTCACTGCAGAAATCAGCCTGCAGAAAGGTAGGAAAATTCACATCAGAGTTTTTCCTCTCATCAGAGAAGCCATGAAAGGAGCGCTCTCTCCCTCTGACGATATTCTTAGAAGCTTTTTCCCATGTAACCATAGAAACTCAGAAGAGACAACAAATAGGCAGGACTTGTTTGTGAGATGGAATTATCTACAGTGGCTGTTATAATAACATGAAGAGAGCAAACTAGCGGTACCATTCCTATAAAACTCTTCTATTTTTGGTTAGATTACTTGTGCTCAAATGTGCATTTAAGTATTATGTTCGCAGAAAAATTTGTCAAGTTCAATATAAGTAAAAATTACACTGCTGTTCAAAGTTTTGGGGTCAGTAATATTTTTAAAGATGTTTATGATATAAGTCTCTTATATTTGAATAAAAATAGAGTAAAAAAGTAATATTCTGAAATATTGTTACAATTTAAAGTAACTATAACTTTATTTTAAAGTACTTTCACTCTATTTTAATATATTTTAAAATGTAATTTAAAAGCTGAATTTTCAACAGCCATTACTGCTGTCTAAATCATTTAATATGCTGATTTGGTGCTCAAGAAACATTTATTATTACCAATGAAATTATAATGAAAACAGTTGTGCTGGAAACCATGGTGCAATTTTTTTTCCCCAGAATTTTTTTAAGAATAGAACGTTTAAAAGAACAATTTATTTAATTTTTTTTTTTTTTTTTTTTGTGAAAATGTAAAAGTCTATAATGTCATGATTGATCAATTAAATGCACCCTTGCTGAATAAAAAAATAGTAATTTCTTTCTTTCAAACAAACAAACAAACAAACAAAAAAACATTACTGGCCCCAAACATTTGAATGGTAGTGTACATGTATTCTACAATTGTGTCAGGATAACAACATTTAAAGGATTTTGCTGCTCCTTCTATCATTATTTTGGTATAACCCCTCTGAAAAACCCAGCTTAATCCAGCCTAAGCTAGTTTGCTGGCCTTAACATGTTTTCCAGACTGATCTGTTGGGTGGTTTTCAGCTGGACAGAATGGGAGACCAGCTGGCTGCCTAGTTAAACTAGCTAAAACCCCTGCTTGATCTGACTTGGACAGCATCTAGCATAACTTGCATAGCTTGACCAGGGTGGGAACTATCTACAACCAGACCAGGCTAGGAGACCATCTTAAACTAGTTAAGAACATCATAAACAGACTTAGAAGTTAGCTACGATCAACTCAAATCAAATTGGACCATTACATATTTGAAAAGAAAACCATCTAAGGTTGTTTTTCTCAGCAGGGAACAGTCGTGTTTTATCAATTTATATTAAGAATTTCAAGTCCAGAATATTGTTTAATTTGCAAAGGATTTCCTGGCCCACTAAACAACTCCAGGAAACGACTCCTGAATGCATGAGATATGAAAATAACTGGGAATACAAAAGCGAGAGAGACTGCACTGATTAAAATCGCCTTGCTCAACCCTTTTACCCACTTGATAAAGTGGATCAAATAAAGTTTATCTGGAAAAAGTTAGTTGGCTTTGGAAAAACTTTTCACAAAACAGGATAGGTGTGATGTCTAAAAAAACGTTTCACACCAAGGCCATAATTTAACACCAGTGTCAAATTTGAGACAAAGCAGCAAGCGCACAACACCAGCCAGCTACCAGCTACGACTCAAAATAGTGCTCTGACATCATCAAGGCCCCTTTTAAGAAACAAACTGATAAGTTACATTGTGCCTAGACATTGCCTTATAAGCCAATGGATTTTTGTTTTTTCAAAGAATGTTTAGCATATTGTTTGAGGATTTTTTTTTTAAGAGGAGTGCTAACATTGTGAAGAGCTACAAACTATTGGCATTACATAAAAGAATTGAGTACAAAACATTATGAGTTGCAGCCTAATGTCTGAAGAGAATTTTTCCATTATCATTTCAGACCAGATTGAAGCCCTGGAGCACAATTTGACCCTGAAGGCCCAGGAGTTGGCATCTTGTGAGGCTTTACGCCTCGCTTCCAAACAGCTCCAAACTGCTGCAGAGAGACAGACACAGGCCTGCGAGACCACCAAGCAATATTTACAGAAGCAACTGTAAGTCATACAGCATCTCTTCCACTGCTTCTAACCTCATTTCATCACTCTTAGAAGAGTTCTTGTTTTATTAAAGCATTTGTTAAATGTCTAAATCAGAATATAAAGCATGCAGTGTGAAAATACTCTAGAAAAATCTTGCATTACAGCACATTTATTGTTGCTGATGAGATTAAACTACCACATTTTGTTGCTGAAATGTTTTTTTGTCATTTGATCACAGCACAAAGTGCAAAGACATTGAGCACCATGAACATGAATATGTTCATGTTGACCTCAGTGACAGCGGAGTCCAAGGAATCACCACAAGTCCTGTTACACTGGCCATGATTGTTTGCATCAGTCTGCTTTTGGTACCATGTAAGTTTAAATGAGTCATATTCAGAATATTTAACTTGATTATAGTCTCTGTTGTTTCTGTGTTGATAAGGAATCAGTATCCTGTGTGTTAATGAGACTCTGGTTTATTCTCAGAGACGAGAGGAAGGCTGGATGATGGATTATTTGGGTACATGTTTTGGTGCAACACTGTTCTGAGGACACTGCTCAGGTGCACTTGTAACCCTGGACTTGAAGCACATTTAAATCTACATTTGGAATGCGAAGTGACGATGCAAAATTCATGATATGTAGTCAATGAAGGTATTTGTGTTGCAAAAATGTTTGGTGGCATGTAAAAATTATTGGTTGACCACATGGACAATTTATTCACCTTATTCAACAAATGTATGCTGTATTTCATTGGTGGTAACTTTTTTCTTTAGTTATTTTTTATAACAAAAAATATATGGATTTTACAGTCTAGATGTTTCAGAATTGTATTTATTTTTGTTTGAAGTAACCAGGCTAATATGCCAAAGAGCTATTTGGAAATTTGATCACACTGTTTCACCACTGTCTATTTTTTTTTTTTTTTATGAAAAATTCATGACTTTTTGAAAGCTATTTTTGAATAAAATTACAATGTTGACTCTTTAATTTTCGCTTGATAAAAGACAGCCTTTAATGTGAATAACCTTTCAATCATCACTATGTCGACCTGTTTAACAAACATCTGATGAAAGAGTTTCTAGAACATACTGACTAGAGAGGGAGGGGAAAAAAACACACAGACGCACACAGAAGTTACACACGATTTTCAAACAAACAATCAACCAACAAAAAAATAGTCTACCTCCAAACTTAACTATAAAACTATGAGGTAACTTGGTATCATACTGTCAATAAAATTAGAAATGGAACAACTTTACCTTTTTTTCCTGAAAGCTACACTTTTTGAATAATATATATTTATTTTATTTATTCATTTTATGGTACTGAGGTAAAGTGAGTAATATTTGACTGGTCATGAGATCTCAGCATACTGGCCACCATGAGGGGGTGACCCACCCCTAGCTCCCTAGCTGTGACCACTGTTTTTCAGACTTACCCTTAAATAAATGCTGTACAAACTTTATATTGTTGTGAAAGCTCTTTTAAAATAAAGGGAGTCTTTAAGAGCAGGGACAAATGTTAAGGCAATTTATCAAGGTACTGCATAATGTTACGGCTTGGTTTGCTGAAGGGATGAGGTATGCACGGATTTCCACAGAATAGGATATTTAATAGATGAAAGGGAACAGAATAACCAAAAGCACGTATAGTTTAACAATAATGCAGCAATAAGAATAGACAAGGAGTGAGAGGAGTGAGTCCATTATAAAGGGTGTGCAGATGATGAGGTCCAGGTGCAGGAGATGAGTGCTGATGGGGAGATGATGAGGAAGTGAGTGCAGGTGTGGAAACAAGGAGGATCATGGGAAATGGAGTCCGGGAATGCAGGGAACTGTGACATTACTTCCCCCTCCCGGTAGGCGCGGCCTCGCGCCGTAGAAGGAACAACCGGGGAGGGGGGGGTGGGCGCCCTGGAGACCTTCACACAGGTGCAGGGAGAGTAGCAGACGGGAACGGAGATCTCCAGGGCGGGTCAGGGGCCTTGGAAGGCCGAGGAGGGTCAGGGGCCTTGGAAGGCCGAGGAGGGTCAGGGGCCTTGGAAGGCCGAGGAGGGTCTGGGGCCTTGGAAGGCCGAGGAGGGTCTGGGGCCTTGGAAGGCCGTGGAGGGTCTGGAACCCCGCCCATGAATTCCCCACCCACAGGTACATGGCCCCCCCCAAAAATTTTCTTGGGGAGATTTAGGGAGGACTGGAAGGGGCCATGGCACGGAGTGAGTTCGTGGGACGGAGCGGGCTCGTCGAGGGCAGGAGCGGGCTCGTCGAGGGCAGGAGCGGGCTCGTCGAGGGCAGGAGCGGGCTCGTCGAGGGCAGGAGCGGGCTCGTCGAGGGCAGGAGCGGGCTCGTCGAGGGCAGGAGCGGGCTCGTCGAGGGCAGGAGCGGGCTCGTCGAGGGCAAGAGCGGGCTCGTCGAGGGCCAGAGCGGGCTCGTGGAGGAAGTCCGGAGCGGGCTCATGTAGGAAGTCCGGAGCGGGCTCATGTAGGAAGTCCGGAGCGGGCTCATGTAGGAAGTCCGGAGCGGGCTCGAGGAGGGCCGGAGCGGGCTCGTGGAAGGATGGGACTGATGGTTCCGCCCAAAAGTCTATTAGCCAGGGGTCTCCCTTGGGTGAAGGCTTAGGCTGGCTGGCAGACTCACTTGGGAGTTCCGGTGGAACTTGGAAGGCCGTGGAGGGTCTGGAACCCCGCCCATGAATTCCCCACCCACAGGTACATGGCCCCCCCCAAAAATTTTCTTGGGGAGATTTAGGGAGGACTGGAAGGGGCCATGGCATGGAGTGAGTTCGTGGGACGGAGCGGGCTCGTCGAGGGCAGGAGTGGGCTCGTCGAGGGCAAGAGCGGGCTCGTCGAGGGCAAGAGCGGGCTCGTCGAGGGCAAGAGCGGGCTCGTCGAGGGCAAGAGCGGGCTCGTCGAGGGCAAGAGCGGGCTCGTCGAGGGCCGGAGCGGGCTCGTCGAGGACAAGAGCGGGCTCGTCGAGGGCCAGAGCGGGCTCGTGGAGGAAGTCCGGAGCGGGCTCATGTAGGAAGTCCGGAGCGGGCTCGAGGAGGGCCGGAGCGGGCTCGTGGAAGGATGGGACTGATGGTTCTGCCCAAAAGTCTATTAGCCAGGGGTCTCCCTTGGGTGAAGGCTTAGGCTGGCTGGCAGACTCACTTGGGAGTTCCGGTGAGGCAGCGGCCCTCCTCCTGGGCCGTCTGGACCTCTTTTTGGGTGGTTGATTTGGGGCAGGCAGAGGAATAGTGGAGTACCCACTGGAGGGGTAGGCGAAGGAAACCGGCGGTTGCCTAACTGGCCAGGCCACTTGTATTTCTGTGGGCACTGGACGAGGAATACACGATTTTTCTAGAACCTCTTTAATAACAAAATCAGAACAGTTCAGAAAGAGAATCAGATTAATTGTCTCGACTAGGGAAAAAAAAGCAGGTTCACTAAATCGAATCGTGTCCTCGTCCAGACCCGCCAGAAAACAAGCGTTTAACGGGGCATCTGGCAAGTTCACCAAATAGGCAAGTTCCGTAAATTCCTCCACATACCTCTCCAGCGGGCGACCATCCTGCCGTAGCCCACACAGACGATCCTCCGCTGAGGTTTGTTTGCGGGACACTGGAGACACTGGAACCAGGAATAATCCTATATTCTTTAGTGGAAATCCAACGGTTTGGTCTGTTCTTCTGTTACGGCTTGGTTTGCTGAAGGGATGAGGTATGCATGGATTTCCACAGAATAGGATATTTCATAGATGAAAGGGAACAGAATAACCAAAAGCACGTATAGTTTAACAATAATACAGCAATAAGAACAGACAAGGAGTGAGAGGAGTGAGTCCATTATAAAGGGTGTGCAGATGATGAGGTCCAGGTGCAGGAGATGAGTGCTGATGGGGAGATGACGAGGAAGTGAGTGCAGGTGTGGAAACAAGGAGGATCATGGGAAATGGAGTCCGGGAACGCAGGGAACTGTGACAAAAAAGTGGGTGGGACCGGAGTGTGGTGAGTGGGTGAGTGTGAGTGTGTGTGTGTGTGTGTGGGGGGGGGTATCTATGCTATATCAGATATGTACAATAATTGATGTTCAATTTCAATAGTAGGCTACACTGAATTTTATTTATTGACATAGAAGTCATGTTGAACATTATAGTTTCATCCTTAAAAATAAAATCTACTATAATACAGTATATTGTTAGTCCCGAGATTCTTCTCGTCAGTGAATAAATAGGCTACATGAAGGCTACTTGACTTCCCACCCGTGACCTCGTACTAGATCAATGTACTCTCAGTTACGGGTTCTGACGTCACATAGCCCATGAAACAACAATGGCAGCCCTTACGGATGTGGTGTTTATGCAAGTGCACAGTAAAATAACGTAAAATAAAAGGTATAACAGCTTCTCTTGCCTTATGCGCCGTTTTCCTCCTCCGTTTCCCTCAAATAAGCAAGGAGTAAGCACCTTTGGCGATAGAAATAATTGTTAATGAGCATAAGCCCTGTATGGTCCGCCATGCTGGTTTGTTTATACTCAGGCAGTTTGGCGTGACTTACCTGGAACGCTACAAAGTCGTGAGTCGTGGTTTGAAGTCGTGACTTACGGGCTCAAAAACCTGCCTGGAACGCAGCGACCAGTTTTAGCTACTTTTGTTACTACTTGTTTACATTAAGAAGGAGTCTTAGCTAGTAGGCTATATGGCATGTGAGGATGCTTTTATAGCCTTTTCTCATAGCAGCTGGAATAATTAAATTGATCATTTTGATGTGTAATCCAGATTGTCATTTTGATTGTAATCCAGAAAGGTCCAAATGACAAGTTATACAAAGTATAACAATTAGCCTATAATAATTTGCATGGTTTGACATGATCCAAGCTAAGCGATTGTTAGATTTAATCACCATTGGCATCGTGTTTGTAATTCTTTTTTTCCTCAGTTGGTCAAAAAGTGGCAAAGAACAAGAACAAAAGTGGCAGACATGTTACTTGTTCAGATGACATTTTCCAGTGAAAATTCTTATTTTGGTCATACTTCAGACATAGAATCTGTGATTCTGAAGTACAGTATTCACACCAATGTGGTGACTGACAGCAAACATTAGATTCATCCGTGCTAAGGAGCCGTGTCGATGCACAACCCACATAAAGATGATAATTCCACAAATAACTGCAATTGCAGGTTTCAAACAGAGATGGCGACAAAAAGGGAGACTGCAGCTTTAACAAACGAACAAAATGAATATTGTGCTAGCCAACTGTTGTTTCAAAGACATAAAAAAAAAATGCAATAAACATTAATTTAACAACATTAGACATAACATAAAACCCTAATGTACATAACTGATTAGAAAAAAAAAAAACTAAGAAGAAACAGTTATTTCAACGAAAATACATCAAATGTGAAGTATAACGCAGGGAATTCTGGGAATGTCAATTTATGTTTTTTTTACTGTAAATTAAACAATGTTCTTTTTCACTTCCAAAAACATTAAAGCTAACATATTCTTGCGCCGCTCTGCTGCACTTCATTACGCAGCACTCTGTATGTTAGAATGTCAAAAAGACTTAAAAGTTACATTTTTAGTCTGGTCTGCCTCAGTGGTGTAACAGCATTTGAAATGGCCAATCAAATCAAAGTAGGTGGGGTTTACATTCTCTTTTGGCATGTGCACATAGACGAGCGCATCAATCTGTCGCTTAATGCCGTTGTGGTGACACTGTTCTTTCCAGAGAAATCACAAAACAAAATGCACACAAACATGTCCCTGCTCTCGATATACAATCATTGATGAATATCTTATATAAAAACCTATACGAAGGTGGATTAGATCCCGGAACCTTTGACACGGTTAACAAAACTTCTACCACTATTATGCATTTATTCACTAACATGAATAATCTCAGGACTAACAACATATTTAATGCAAATTAATGCAAATATTATTTGCAAATAGTTCCAAAATGATTATTTCCCAACTAGAATTAGACCTAAAATGTCCTTCACTGTTCTTTTTCTTTATGCTTTATAAAACAAAACAAAACAAAACAAACAAACAAAAATCGGTCACCCCAATGTTCAAAACATAGTTACAGCCTTGGTATATGGAAACTCCCTGTTAAATAATTTTTTTTTTTTTTTACCATAGCATTTTTACAATCTTTTACTGTTAAAATCATAATAATTTTTTACAGTGTTTATTTCCTTTTTTCGCTTTTTACAGGAAAAAATATGTAAAATATTAATCAACATTTTATGTAAAATTACACATTACTCTGTAAACATTTTTTTATTTTTTTTTATTAATAGAGTTCCCGAAACCATGAACTTGGTTTTGCTAGCTTTATGCTCTACCAATCAAGCTACAGGTTGTGTGCAATATAACAATTACAAATCCTGGTCTTCATATATGATAATCTTGTTTTTGTACCAATTTCTTTTGATTGTTTTCAAGTTCACTGTTGAGTTTGGCCCTTTACCAGCTATTGTTTTTTCGGCTATAGAAATAGTATAAGAGGCCCCTGGGTGGAGGTTCTTGATCCTGAAGCTGGTTTCATTTGCTGGGACTTTATGGAGTGCTGAAGCAAGAGCAGTATTATAATTGATATGTTTATAATGGATTATTTTGTTGGTTATTATAAGTAAAAAACTTTTATCTACAGTTTTGACAAAGGATTCATAGCAAATAGATGATCAGTAAAACTACAAACTTTGGACTTACTCATTTTTCCACAGGAATGGAAAGCCAACTCACCACAGCTGATTCGTGTGTCAGTTCAGAAATAATCACATTCCCTGGACCTTTAATCGGTGCTGAAACAAATGCAAACATTCCATTGTGAAAATTAGAGATCGTTCTGGATTATATCTTATATTGTGGTCTACGTGTTTCAATAACCTAACTAGACTAAACAAGGGATGCACGACATATCGGTACCATATTGGTTATTTATGAAGCCCCTAAAGGGACATGGTGATGGAAAAAAGATATTAGATGAGAGGAAAAATGATATGTCAGTGCATTTGCGTTCACTCACAAATGTTTTGCCTTCCCACAAGAAACTTTGTGATTGCTTGCAAAATGTTTGCATTCCCCCAAGAATCTCTGCATTTGCTCATAAAACTTGTGCATTCCCATAAGAATCATTGCAATTGCTAACAAAGAACACAAAAGTTTTGAAAGGGAAAACAGAGGTTCCCTTTCAAAAGGGAACTCAACACTCTGTGGCGCGGCAGGATTTTAAACAACTTCCTGGGGCGCTGCGGACAGGCGAATGTCGCTGCCGGTGTGCGTACACTCATAGAAAACAATGCGTTCGAATTTTAAAGATGTGGCGCGCCGCTGCACGGCGCTGACCTTCGCGTCCGGTGTGCGACCCCCTTCAGACTCCAGAGGGTTAAGCGTCGGCTTTCGGGCCGCCTGACATTGTTTTGCTTGGGTTGAGCATCGCTCCTCTGAGCTCTTGATTTACAGAGTTAGATTATCAGAGTTGCCTCCTCTCTATATTTTGAGAGTCTGTGTTAGAGGCTGCTGTTTTTTAGCCCCAGGCAGATCTATGCTTATGTGTGGCCTTATAGGCCCACAGCTATAGCTGGCCTAGGCTAGAACTAGGGTTTAGGTCAGTGGTCGGCAATAGACGCCTGCAGCCAGATTATTTTGATAGCGGCTGGTTCTGAAATAGATCTGTCTGGAGCGCAGTTCATGGTTGCATAGCAACGACAGATGCCACGGGAGCGCAAGCGCTTTGGAAAGGAAAGAGGCGTGGCCGCGCTTTCCGCGCGTTTTTAAATGCGACATGTTAACGGTCACATCTTTCAATTGCTTCCTGCTGTAAGCATACACACTGGATTACAAATTTAAGAATCTGTTTAAGATCTGCTCATCCAACATCCTGACATAACATTACATGAAATACTAAGGTGAAGTACAATGTATTTAGCATTTTAAGGTAAAGATGATGACATCAGATGAATGATTCTGTTAAGCAACGTTTCCAGCAAGAGTTTTAACAGATTAAGAGAATAAGGACTCTAACCTTGGATAGAGCTGTCTTCAGTTTACACATTATGTTAAACAGATTCCCTTCAGTATATGAAAATATTAGATTTTCTGAAATTTGGAGCCTCTCTCCCTCCATCTGATCTTGTATATAACACTTTTGTTATCCTTTGGTTTGTCCAGTGTGAGATTCAGGATTCCAGCTGACCTTTTCATGCTGGTAATCTGAGGTTCACTGTATTTGACTGTTGACAACATGAGAGTGACACGTTATGGGCAACATGCCATGCAAAATGTTATTCTGATAATAAAATTATTTACAATTAAATGTATAATATATAATTATTAAAACAATGCATTAATTAATTATACATTTAAATATAATGTAATATAATATACCATATTTACCATATAATATACCAGTTCATTAGAAACATGCTACAGAAAAAAGAAAAAAGCAGTTTGAATAGATCTACTGTGTTCTTACCCAAGCATTCAAGAATGACGGAGATTTTGCTAGAGTTGCAGGTGAGGTTGCCCACTTGTGTCTGTACCCATATGTCTATCTGTCTTCTTATAGTGTTTCCTAGTTCCTCCAAGGGAAGGTATCTTGTGATATCCAGTGTTCACATGCATAATAAGATTTTTCTTTTTACTGTCCCTGTGCACATCAGGAATTGATAGATTCATGCAGACTGACATACATTATCAAGCCTCTGTATGTTGTTATTTAGTATAGTATAGCTGATAATAGAAACATGGTGGCAACTCAATTCAATCAATTCCTCATATAAAGGAATCGAGTCTCCAGAAAATTTGGGCTAAACCGCTCAATTCATATGGATTAGTTTTACAATCTCTTTTTGAACTTTTTGAAGCGTCAAAGTGGTAGTTGCATAGACTGTCAATGGAGGGAGAGAAATCTCTCAGATTTCATTTAAAATATCTTAATTTGTGTTTCGAAGTTTAACAAAAGTCTTACAGGTTTGGAACAACACGAGGGTAAGTAGCCTTCTTGATGGCCATTTTTTCATTTTTAGGTGAACTAACCCTTTAACTTTCAAAAGTAATCCCACTCAAAGAAATAGTCACTATTCAAAAGTGTGACAACTAGCCCCGGTCTCCACAGTACTATTATGTTTTACACATATGTGTCACATTCTTTAACTCTGAGTTTTACTTTGTTTTATAACTGTAAAGACAGTGTGATTTGTTTGTGTTACTTTCAATGTTGATTAAACTCACTGTATATAAAGAGTGTGTGTCTGATTCTCCTTTCTCTTATCGCATTCACACATAAAGTCCTCTTCTTGGTGAGTTGAATTTTTGTAACAGCGTGGACTAGTTGTAGCTGTACATCCTGCTGCTTTAAGAACATTTACATCATGGAAAAAACTAAATCTGTAAGTTTGTTGTGTAAATTTGACTGTTGTAACTCACCTGATCCCACTAAATAAGTTTGTTAAAGAAGTTTATTATGTTCACCAAGGCTACATTTATTTAATCAGAAATACATTAAAAACAGAAATATTGTGAAATACTATCACAATTTAAACACACTGTTTTCTATTTTAATCTTAATTTCTATTTTGATTTTAAAATGTAATTTATGTGTGTGACAGCAAGGCTGAATTTTCATCATTTAGTGTCACATGATCCTTTAAAAAAATGTTTTTAAAGGAAGCAATATTAGTCAAGGATGCATTAAATCGATCAAAAGTGACAGTAAAGACATTTAAAGACAAGCTAATCTCAATATTATCTTCCTCTGTGGTGTTGCATATGTGCCGTTTGCACTGATACCATCAGTCATGACAGACAAAAGTGAGTGGCAAAACATACCTTCAGTCAAACTGACAGAAACAACAAGAAACAGCACAGCCACTCTCATCCCCGTCGCTTCTAGTGTTCAGAAAGGTCCTCACTCCAAAAAGAAAAAAGTATAACAATAAATAAACACATACTAGATATTCATACTAAATTCTCTCACTTATCCCAGTACTTTTCAGATAATTTATTAGGAGACTGTGCACTTTTCCAGATGTTTTTCCCAGCAAATTTTTTAGTCTCATGCTTTGCTTCTAATTTGCATCTCTAACTCCGTTCTTTCTTCCTGCAATATAACAGAATGTGTTTTACCATCTCTTATGTATTGCAGTAGGTGCAAAGTCCAGTGGGGTGTTTTCCTATTCTATGTAATGTTAGATTTAAGGCAGCATGACCTCAAGATGCATAATTATCATCTTTTCCTTTGCATTCCTGCCCTGCCTCATATTCTTCATGCCTACTTGTTTTTGTGTATAATATATATTTGTCAGCTATGTCCCAGTATTCTTGCCATATTTTCTAATGGTTTTAATCTCTGCTCTACTTAATGGTACTTGCATATCAACTATTTCATGCTTTATCAATCTTTTTGCCAAATTATCCAGTCTCATTTCCTTCCATCCCTACATGGGCAGGAACCCAAAGTAAGGAGACATCCAGCCCCCTACCATGGAGTATGAGAAGCAGATGAAGTATTTGATAAATAATGTCTTGTCTGCATGTTTTCCCAGATTGTACACTTAACAATGCATATAAACTGTCAGAAGCTATGTCGACATTTTGGTTCTGATTATTTTCTTCCAACCACTGCAATGCCAATTATTAAAAAAGATTCCTAATAGTTCTACAGTGTACACTGATAAGCAGGGCTTGGTTTTCCAAAGTTACTAGCCACTCAGCATTTTCACTGGCTACATCGATACCATGGGGAAAAAGTACCATATAGATTTTTAATATTATCTCTAATTTGGAGCAGGAATATTAGGGTGCTGTCACTTTAAGACCTGACACACAAATCCATTATTCTGTTACACATCCGTTTTCTTTCTGAACTGTTTATGTTCAATTAAAACATAACTGACTGTGTTTACGTGAATACTCACCATGACCGGCATTTTGACATTATTTTGATTCCATTTGACTGTTTATGCACAATAAGAGATAACTTCTTGAGATAATTTTATTTAAATGTCCCATTTTCTCGATTGTACTATGTTCCATACACTCTAGAGACTGTCTTATTATAGGGAAATGAGAGCGTCTCTTACCATTGGCAAAAAGCATAACAGCTAACTTGGATCATGTAAGACACCTCAGTCTATCATATAATGGCAGTGATGTCAGTGGCCAGCGTTCAAAAGTGTCATGACAGTCAGTTACAGGGCAAATTCCAAGTGAGCATCTCTATGCCGTACTCACTCTGAAGGGCAGAGCCCTTGAAGTGGGGACTTTGAAGGGAGCAGGGCACTTGTAAAAATACAGCAGGGCAAAATGCATTTTATATGTCTATGTCTCCTGCCTAGTCACAGTCCAGCTGTTGCAACAGCCCCTCTTAACATGTACACCGGCAGTTCAAGATGAACACTGTAGCCAGAGTTCACATTAACAGTCATTGTGTTTGAAGTCATTTAGACTAGACACATGAGGGGTTAATCTGTATCTTTCTGGGGCAGAATGAGGTGCTGACTATTCACTACAAACCACAACACGAGAGCAGCAGAGGAAGCTCATCTTACTTCATGAGAAAAAGCAGGTTTGTTTGCCTGCTACACTGTGTTTGCCTTCACTTTCAAACGTAAATCTTCTAAGAAATATTAGAAAATATTGCCAAAATCTAATGTTGTCAACTATGTTACAGGGATTGATTACACTGATTCCTAAGCCGGGTAAAGATTTACTTAATGTAGAGAATTGGAGGCCTATAACTTTAGTCAATAATGATACTAAATTACGTTAACATATATTTGCAAATCGACTGTTATTATTACTCTTTCCCTGCCAGCATTGTTGTTGAATGAATATCTTTATTCTAGCATCAAGCATTTTTTTTTTTAAATCAACACTTGAATATAGGTAAGTTTTTAATTAAAAAAAAGAAAAAAAAAAGCGACATTTTGAGCTGAGAAAATCGCGTTTTTTTAATCAAACACTACATCTGGATCATATTCAGTAGGATGATCAAAGCATTAGATACATTAGCTTTCATCAACACCCACAAAGCTTGCACAGTCCTATACAGTCCATATACTAACTTCCTGCAGCAGGGTTGCCAACTCACGCTCTCACTCTGCCCAAGTAGGCTAAATCTCACGCCAACTTGTAAACCCTGCTTTTGATATCAAATAAAGTCTCAGCTTTCAAATTTTGTAAGTTTTAAAAAGAATTTCAAACAATAAACACCGTTTTGGCGCACATAACTGATCGCTGTAGCGCCTCAGTTAAAGCCAGGGCCATTGAAAAAGAGAGTTGCAACATGCTTTGATCTTGCCGGCGTTACCACAATAAGGTCACGTCACGTGGTTCATATAAAAAATAAAAATAATCTTAATTATACCCCATTAATTAATAAAATTCAAAAGAAATTCAACATTGACTGAGAGACTTATCTTTAAACGGGAGAGTTTTATTATCAGTCTGAAGGGGTATCTAGACTAGTTTACACCGCAATGACCATATATTCCAAAATGTATCATTAATGAGATAAATGTATATTTGAAAAAAAAAAAAGAATAATAAAAACACTTTGTAATTTGCGTAACCAAGGTGGTGTCATGAAGGTTAAGTGTTGTGTAGGTAGAACAGACAGTGATGATTTCACAAAATGACTTTATTAAAAGAAACCAAACCAGACCATGCGTTAATGACAACAGTCAAACAGACAAGGTTAATTAATGACAAACAGTTGAACAGAATTATTAATCATATCAGTTACCAAAGAGACTAAAGACTGGCAGGAACTAGAACAAAGGAGACAGGGTACTGAACAGCAACAAACTAAAAGTCCATGAAAGTGAAACTTAGACCGCAATGACAGAATATGTGTTACAGTGGGCTAAATGAAATATCAAATACTATATTTAAAGTTAAGACACAAAACTATATTCGTTCCAAAGATAAATGATGGTATTACATCACTAATATTATTTTTTAGGAAAAGTAGGTCATATTTAATTTATCCTTAATTGTAATTTTAATATTAATTAATATTAATATTAAACTTCTCATAAAACTTTCCAATTTTCATAAACAGGCACTGTTATTGTGGTTGATTGTATACAAACACAATTTCTCCCCTCACAAATGCATAACTTGGAATAATAAATACAATCATAATAAATAAATAAATCTCTATAAAATAAAGCTCTCTTTTTAGTTCATGTTTAGAAAAAAAATATTTTGTTGGTTTCACATCTTTTGAATAGTAATTGTCATTGCACTGTGCACACAAACACAAGTATTTTCAAAACCGCAGCTTTTTCTATGCGGTTTAGCCGTTTGTCCACATGCAAACACAGTAACTGAACTTAAAAAAAAAAAAAGAAGGGTGAAGATTTCTGATTAGATGGTGAAACCGGGGATTTTGGTTTGTGACGTTGGAACTGGTAATAACCTTTTTTTCCAGACTTCGATTGGCCAACTTGGCTTTATGGTTAGGGTTATATCGCCACCTGTTGGTTTGGCATGCTCTTGACAGCGCTTCATAGCATGTTTTTGTGTTTTCATGTGTTTTTTAAAACGGAGGAAACACTCCGTTTAGTATAAAAATACCCGTGTACGTGTGGACTGGGCTTTACTTACTTATTCAGAATTTTTAGAAAAATGTTTACCTGTCGAGTATATGATGGTAATCAATGCTAGGAAATTATATAGATGAAAAACTAAACTTAGATCTTAGTCTTAAACTGGAAGGTAGCCTATAAATGTAAAACACAAAATATGAAATAATAATGATCTCAGAACAATTTGCCAAATTCCACTGTTCCTTTAGCTGTTGGATTTTGGGGATCACAATTAGAGATCAACATGTCAATTGGAAAGAAACCTTTAAAATCTCCAGACGCTTTTGTATCACTAATAAAATTAGAGAGGCATCATTTAAGATTGTTCATCGTACTTATCTTGTAAAACAGGCAATTGCAAAGTTTTGAAAAGATATTGACTTGAAATGTGTTTTCTGTAAAGAGGGAAATGAGAGTATTGTCCATTTATTTTATGATTGTATTTACACACTAACTATGGTGTGATCTTGCTTTTTTTTTTTTTTTTTTGTTAAAATAATACTAACAATGAATTATAACTCAAAGAAAATAATGTTTTATTTTTTATGATAATACTGGCGACTTCAAAATTTGGTAATTTGTAACTCTTTGTACTTGTTTATAGACGTAGGCTATAAACAAGTACAAAGTACAAGTACATTTCATTTGTAGCACACTTAATTTTCCTTAGCACACAAATCCTTAAAACTTTTCATGAACTCAGAATATAAATACGTAAATACTTTACACTTGAGTCAGACAACAGCAAAAATTCCCCTTCACTCACGACCATAGACTGTAAATAAAGCTCACGATTTTTAGAACTTTGATAAAACAGCAATACCCAGAGTCTCTTACTTCATCGGAAATGACGTTTCGCAAACCCGCCCCTCGTCGCCTTCCAAAATAATCGCGCTTTGTCTATCCAACATGTCGGCGCCCGCAGAGATAGTTCTATCCGCAGATTCAGCGGGACAGCTGTTTAACTGTGCAGTTTTCGACCCTCATTCCGGGGCAGAGTTCTTGTCCTATCGCGGGGGTAACACCTCCTCCAGGTCTTTAACAGTCTTGAACGGAGAATACATATTAGGAGCTCAACTCTGCAAGAACTTCATAAACGTGTGGGAGATCCAGAGAAAGGTGGGTAGAGCTGTAGAATGTTACTGAAAATAAACATCACTGGTATTATACTCAACAAATAAGTATTAAAAGCAGAATTGTTCATAACAAGTCTTCAGTGTAATTTTAAAAAGAGCTTTATGTATTAATGGACAGCTGACATGTCAAGCCGTGACAGCGGGGACTCGAGTGTGATACAGGGTTGCCAGGTCTGCACAACAAAAGCAGACCATTTGCTGATTAAAACTAGCCTAATCACGGCCAAAAGTAGCCTAATCGCGTTTTATTTATTTATTTTTGAAAAACGTTTTATTTATTTTTGTATAATTATTATAAATTGTGATGCAATGAAGTCGAGGCAGACATCAGTGATTATGTCAGAGACCAAAATTTGAAAAAGGAATAAGAAATTAATTAAGTGAAAATGTAAAATTATAAAGACGTATGTGAGTACAAGACATCCTGGAGAATACTACATATGAATATCAATCAAACAGAATAAAAGATAACGTAATGAGTAACAATAATGAGTAAATAGTAATAAATAATATTTGGAGGTTAATATATGAAGTATGAATTCAAAGATAAAATTAATAAGGAATAAATAATAAATTAATAATCTGGATAGGAAAAATATGAATTAAGAAAATCATCAGGAACATTGACCGTTTTGATACACCAACATGCATTTTCTGAGCTTATTATTTTAAATTACAGAAAAGGCTTTACTTTTTAAAAACTAAAACTTGCTCTTTATTACAAAATATGTGATATTTGTAACAAAAACAAATAATAAACCTGAAATACAGTTATTTTCAAAGACTTTGAATCTATGACAAACTATGATGGTCAATAGTCATTGCTTGTTAATTTCATATTGAACATATTGCAACCGCTGTTCTAAATGCCCCAAACAAAGCTTTTCTGCTCTGAATAACTTTTTGATTCTGCACATCACTACCTTTCAGGACCAGCTCCAGCAGAAGATTGTGTGTCCTGGGATTGTTACGTGTCTCTGTGCATCTCCTAATGGTCTCTATGTACTGGCCGGCATTGCTGAAGCTATATACCTGTGGGAGGTGAGGAGATTTGTTTTGGTTATCAAAGAATATTACACCATTTTACTCTGTTTTGACATGATTGTCATTCAGTTTATTTATTAAAAAATGCAATGAAAATTCATGCTTTTCTATCGCTTAAAATTCACAAAATATTTTTGGGGGCATGAATGAACAAATGTCAGGGTGGTGCAACTGTCCTGATATCATAATAAAAGAAAGAATGACTGTGATTGTGTGTCAATTAACAATTAATTAATTAACAAAATTTGTGAAACAACAACAACAACAACAACAAAAACATTTACCTTGAAAATATGTTTAAAAACCTTTTTGGAAATAATGAATAAGAGTGATTGCGCACACATACAGGTGCTTCTCAATAAATTAGAATGTGTGGAAAAGTTTATTTATTTCAGTAATTCAACTCAAATTGTGGAACTTGTGTATTAAATAAATTCAATGCACACAGACTGAAGTACTTTAACTCTTTGGTTCTTTTAATTGTGATGATTTTGGGTCACATTTAACAAAAACCCACCAATTCACTATCTCAGTAAATTAGAATACTTCATAAGATCAATAAAAAATGATATTTTAAACAGAAATGTCAGGCTTCTGAAAAGTATGTTCATTTCTATGCACTCAATACTTGGTTGGGCCTCCTTTTGCATGAATTACTGCAATGCGGCGTGGCATGGAGGCGATCAGCCTGTGGCACTGCTCAGGTGTAATGGAAGCCCAGGTTGCTTTGATAGCGGCCTTCAGGTCATCTGCATTGTTGGGTCTGGTGTCTCTCATCTTCCTCTTGACAATATACCATAGATTCTCTATGGGGTTCAGGTCAGGCGAGTTTGCTGGCCAATCAAGCACAGTAACACCATGGTCACTGAACCAGCTTTTGGTACCTTTGACAGTGTGGGCAGGTGCCAAATCCTGCTGGAAAATGAAATCAGCATCTCCATAAAGCTTGTCAGCAGAAGGAAGCATGAAGTGCTCTAAAATTTGCTGGTAGATGGCTGCATTGACTGTAGACTTCAGAAAACACAGTGGACCAACAGCAGCAGATGACATGGTACCCCAAATCATCACTGACTGTGGAAACTTCACATTGGACTTCAAGCAATGTGGATTGTGTGCCTCTCCACTCTTCCTCCAGACTCTGGGACCTTGATTTCCAAATGAAATGCAAAATTTACTTTCATCTGAAAAGAGGACCACTGAGCAACAGTCCAGTTCTTTTTCTCCTTAGCCCAGGTAAGACGCTTTTGATGTTGTCTTTGGTTCAGAAGTGGCTTGGAGTGCGTGGAAAGTTGTAGCCCATTTCCTGAAGACGTCTGTGTGCGTGGCTCTTGATGCACTGACTCCAGCTTCAGTCCACTCCTTTTGAAGCTCTCCTAAGTTCTTAAATCGGCTTCACCTGACAATCTTCTCAAGCCTGCAGTCATTCCTTTCACTTGTACACCTTTTCCTACCACACTTTTTCCTTCCAGTCAACTCTCCATGAATATGCTTTGGCACAGCACTCTGCGAACAGCCAGCTCTTTCAGCAATGACACTCTGTGGCTTACCCTCATTGTCAAGTCAGCAGACTTGCCCATGACTGCTGCTGGGATTACTAACCTAAACCCAGTATTTATACCCTGAGAATGGTAATTTAATAGAACTTGAAATTAAATATTCTAATAATTTGAGATACTGATTTTTTTATTTTGATGAGCAGCAAGCTGTAATCATCAAAATGAAAACAAAAAAGTCTGGAAATATTTTACCCTATGTCTAATAAATCTAGAATATATTTAAGGTTTACTTTTTGAATTAATTTACTAATATATATATATTTTATAATCTAATTTATTGAGATGCACCTGTAATATTTAAGGCCTAAGGAAAACTTTTTACTTGATGGTTGGTTAAGCCACATGACATTTGTAATTAAAGTAATTCAATTAACATTTCTGTTAAAAATGGCATAATTTTTTGCAAAGAGACAGAGTACATTTCTATGAACTTCACACATTTCAAAAATGGTCTTTTAAACTAGATTTTTCCTAGTCTTCATTGTGGACACACTTTTTTTGTCATTAACTCTTGTGACAAGTGACTTACAGTTGTCTCTGCATATTAAGCTGGGACCAGAGTCATATTTTATCATCAACTTTACCATTTTATACTTTCTAATAGGTGTCAACAGGAAATTTGCTGGCTATTTTGAGTCGACACTATCAGGACCTGAGCTGCATCCATTTCACTGATGACAGCAGTCATTTTGTGTCAGGAGGGAAAGACAATCTGGCTCTCATATGGAATCTCTCCAGGTGCGTTAAAAGCTTCACTAATTCTCTTTTGTTTACAACATAAATTGTGGGTATGAGTGAAGTCTTGATCTCAGTAAGTGACACCAAATCTACAGGGTTCCTCAGTTATCAGTTACACATGCAGTGTAGTTACACATGCAGCGTGTCTCATCATTTCTTTTAATAGAGAAAATTTCTCTGGCTACTTTGATGTGTGTATGGTGGGGGGAGTGCCATAGGTTAGCTTGCTATATCTCCAACCTCCGGAGAGTCACACCAGGTCTCCAGACCGCGATTAAATGGTTGCATTTTGCGACCTTTTTTCTGCCAGAGCGACCGTTTATAAGCACTGAGCAATAAAAGACTTTGATCATATGACACTGCTTACGACACACTGCTGGGAGATCCAGTGAGAAAGCGTTTGAATTCGCCGCAAAACTAATAACATCGCTACGAGATCTAGAAAGAAGCATTCAAATTCAGCGGCAGCGCAGAATTCTCTCCTTTAGACCATATCAGATCAAATAGCGCTGGCTCCCCAGTCCACAAATCTACATGATTTTATGTAGTAACGCTTACTGAAACTATGGTATTGTGGCAGAAATACTCGAATGCTTTTACATTATTAATTTCAGGGTTCATGCAAACTTTTGAGAGTGAAATTCAAGTACTTTTCAAGCACTTTTCAAGGATTTTTTAAAGTGCTTCACACTTTTTCCAGCGCTTAAAAGCTCTAAATATTATCCAAATTTAATGTTATTTTTAATGTGATGATTTGTAAAACTAAAAGTTTAAAGATGAAAGAAAAATAACACGTTTAGGCAAACAAAACTTTTGGTGGCAGAGAAGCACTTATTGACTCCCCAATATATGAAAAAGTAGGAAAAGTCTCATGAAAAACAAAAACTTCTTCAAACTGACTGAATTACACAAAACAAGTAAAGAGTGCTCCTTTTATAATCACTGAAGCTGTCAGTCACTTCAGTATGGTACATTTAAGAGTAGAATATTAAAATTTTTCCCTATAAAAATGTTTTTGCACGTTACTTTTAATAAGTTAATTTGATCTGCATCTCAATTCAAGCTCAGTGCTTTACTGTCAAATTTCCAATGAATAAACATGTAATATTATTAGTAATTGCACTTATTAATGCAAAACAATAGTAATATGATTAAATTACATTTGATTTAAAAAAAAAAAAAAACAGCACCACCTTCTGTAGAACTTAATGTCAGCGCCACTGCTCTCAAATGTTAGTCTGGAGCCCTGCACACGTTTTTAAAAAAAAAGTCACCGAACATTGGAGAGTGCTGGCCAAAAGATAAAGTGACAGATCTTGTTATAAAACAAGAACCAACACTGACATGGCTTATTGGAGATGGCGAGAACTGAGGGATTTGAAATGTAAAATTCTGTTGTGTTTTTATTGCTCAACATATAATTAAGGATTTGTATTGAACAGATAAATTGCCATATGTAGCTCTCTAACAGAGTTCATTGTAAATGAGTAAATGTATGCTCACATTTAGTCTAGAACTAAAAAGTTACATAGTGTGCCTTTAAACTTAAATTAAACAATATGATATGAAATAGAACATTTGTGAACAGCTGGAAACCAGCAGACCAATAATATGTTAAAATACTCTTAGATTGTGCCAAAATGTTAGTTCGGATGGATCTTCACATCAGAAATATCATATTCAGCCCCAGACGCTGAATCCTTGTCAGAAGATATGTCTTCTATCAGCCTGAGAGTTGAGTGAGAAAGCCAGAGAAGAACAGAAGCAGGAGACGAAGTGAATAATCTTAGTTGCGTATGTTTCAAAGCTACTACTCATTGTTACTACTCAATACTCTGGCTTCGTCTGGATGTCTCAATGCTCTGACTTCGTCTGACCAGTACAATTCAATTCAATATAATAACAAGTGTTGTTATACCAAGGGAAAAACAATTTACAAATTACTGCTTCACAACATCGTCATGTGACATTAAAAACCTTGAAATGGAGACATCCTCTTATCTCCTGCTCATGAAGACAAACATCCCTTCAAAACACAGAATCATAAGATTAAACAACAATAGCAAGCATTGCAAGAGCAGGGCAATAAGTAAAATAAGTAATATAAAACTTAAAAACATTAAATGACAAATGAATAATAATAATAAAATGATAAAATGATAAATGTAAATCAAATAATAATAATAATTTAAATAAATGATAAATCAAATGCAAACTACATAAATGACTAATGATTATAAATGATTATGAAATTAATATAAAAACAAAGAAAATAAATTAATATGCTAAAATAAATTTAAATGAAACGCATGGGTTGTTATTGAAAGCCCTTAGATCCTTCAATACATTCATATACAAACATATAGACATACACATACAGATGGTTACTGTGATGGATTGACAGTAGGGTAACACACTAAACCATCACCCGCTGTCTCTCAGGCTGTGCCATGTCCACATACATCTCACAGCCAGTGATGCCACGTGTCCATCTTCTAGTATTATTTATATTTGTTCATGTTCTTTCATGGCTCTAAAGTTGTTTATGATGTTTGTGTATTTGACCATGTAGATGTCTCTTGTTATTTTAAGTTTGTGGCATTGTAGGAGGAAGTGCATCTCTGTTCGACCTCACCTGTCGTACAGTGAGCACACACTCTTTCCTGTCTGGGTAACCTTCCTGTCTGCCCCTCTCAATGTTCAGGATCTGTCTCTGCTTTGTAACTGATAGTCAGGAGATACTCCTCTGTTCCAATTCATAATTTGATTTTAGAGTTTGATAGATTGTGAATTTTATATTTAATTGTTTGGTGTTTTAATAACAACATTCTTTACTATTTTATATCCCTTCAAAACACACAATCATAAAATTAAACAACAAAAGCAAGCATTGCAAGAGCAGGGCCATACGTAAAATAAATGTGAGCATTCATTTACTTCTTCTCCTGCATCCTATTCTGTATTCCAGAATGGCAGCACAGCTGAAAAGTTTGCTTGTTTGAACTGCACAAATTGTTTGTGTGTGTGTGTGTGTGTATATATAAGTTTTATATATATATATATATATAATGTGTGTAGTGTTGGGGAAAGTTACTTTTAAAAGTAATGCATTACAATATTGGGTTACTTCTTAAAAAAGTAACTAATTTTATTACTTTTTATGGAGAGTTATGTTACTTTTGCATTATTTTTCTCATCTAGGAACAACAAAAGAACAAAACAAAGTTCTATTACAACAAAAATAACAACAAAAAAAGTTATATTTTTGGCAAATGTAAAGACCCTTTCATGCCAAAAGTTAAATGAATAAGCCTCAGGCTGAAGGAAATGTAAATTCACATCTATACAGTAGAGTGCGCAGTTCAAACAAGCAAACTTTTCAGCTGCGCTGCCATTCTGGAATACAGAATAGGATGCAGGAGAAGAAGTAAATGAATGCTCACATTTAGTCTAGAACTAATAACCATCATGTTTACACAGCACACACAACTGCACTTACAGTGCAATAAATGGGAAAACAAAGTAATTTATAAATTCACAATAAAGTGATAAATAAAAGATAATTACTGTATATAATACAATATACAGTAAAAAAAAAATTAAAAAAAATTATGGAGTGTCCCCATAAATCATGAAAACCCAGCGTGTGTGTGATTTGAATATAATATAATTTAGTTAGTAAGTTGGGTCAGGTTAGTCTGTAAAATTGAATGGGATACCACTGTTAGGTCATGAGCCATCTCTTTCCATTCACTACTATTAATCAGATAATGAGTGAGATGAATGATAAGATAAATGATTTCAGTTAAGCTGTATTTACCCTGCTGCTTTATTTTAATGGGTTCTAGTCATACTTTAAATATTTTTTTAAATGAATTCTGTCCTGCAGTGTGACATGCTATATATATCTTTAATATTTATAAAATAAAAGCTAATTCTTTTGTAATTATGCATGCGATTTTCATGACCTCATATTCTTGTAGAAAACTGATATTTTTACTTAAAAAATGGTCATACTGCAGGAGCAATTAAAATGAATTGGTTAAGTCGAAAACTGGTTGTTATTGTTTTGTATGTTTTACTATTGGGGTTGGTTACAATCTCGACTTTAATACAGTAATGAAAATCAGACACAATCTTGTCCAGACACAATGATTAAAAAAAAAAAAATAATAATTTACATTTCTATTTTATTAATATTAATAACATGAACATAACAAAAGACACTTTACAATAAGGTTCATTAGTCAACATTAGTTAACTACATTAGTGAACTAATAATGAACTGCATTTATACAGCATTTATAATTTTTTTGTTAACTAACATTAACAAAAATTAACAAATACAGTAACAAATGTATTGCTCATGGTTAGTTCATGTTAGTTAATACATTAACTAATTTTAACAAATGAACCTTATTGTAAAGTGTTACCAGTTTGTCTTACAGAAACAAAAATGTCACAATGCAAAAAATAAATAAATAATTAAACTAGCCATTTTCACTTTTTTTAAAATCTTTAAATATGACCTTTACATGTGCAGTCTTTCTTTACCCGGATATATCCTCAGTATCTCAGGGTTACTTTCACTTTACGGCCAGTAGATGGCACCGTGAGTGTTTTCAATGTATTACAACAGGTGCAGATGGTGATAGAAATCTAGATAAACAACCATACAGCCCCACTTTGTTTCAAAATTGCTTTAAGAACATCTCAACCAGAGTAATTATGATATAAAACATGTGAAAAATGACTTTCAAACAGCCAAAACCTGCGGCTCTCCTTCCTATAACCTCAGGTGTTTACTTTCACTTCTGCCAGATATGTTGTGGCAGTTCATCTTCCAAGCTGTCTATGTTCAGCGGATCTGTCCATCTCTATTATGCTGTGCTGTTATTGTTATTGATCTGAAAAAAAAAAAAAAAAAAAAAAAAACATACTTTTGAAGCCTTCGAGAGCTTTGAGGTGAATGTCTTTGCTTAACAATCTCACCTCTGAGCATTATCAATTATGAGGGATTCCCAAACTTGTGATGTTTTTGAAGACTTGCATCTTCAGGCTTTCTGCTGTTTTTTTTTACTGACGTAACTGCTGGTTTTGAACTGAAGGTTGAAGGAGAAGACAAGCGATTTCTCTCAGCGAGAGACACATAGGAATCCTAAATGAAAGTCCAGAGCACGTCATGTTTGTTTGATGGCATTAGCTAAGGTAAACCAGGCCCATGGGCTGCAATATATGAAAGAAGAAGGCAGGAGAGACCCGCATAGCCATCAAACCAGGATGAATAATTCAGCGTCTGTCTCCCAAGTTTTGAAAGGAGATGACGTGCATCTATTATTCTGTATCGCTCGACAGAATAACCTCTCAGCCATCACGATAATCAACATTCCCTGACCCTCACATGCTGCTGAGAGGTCTCGACTTCAAAAATCACATACAGACGTGTGAGTTCTCCGCGCTTTGTTTCGCCTAGTGAGCTGCATATCTAGATGCCATTTTAGTACCCACAAATGCTTAATGTTTTTGAACAAGGACTAAATACTGATTTTTTCCAACATACAGTAAATATGCAATCCATACACACCGTGACCTGAATATACCATTTCTATGATGAGCATGTTTTCAATTAAAATTCACTTATTTTAAAGGGGTATAAACTCTAAATGCAGTGTGATGGCTCCTAAAAAGCTACTAAATACATATTAAAACAGTTCATGTGACTACAGTGGTTCAACCTTAATGTTATGAAGTGATGAGAATACTTTTTGTGTGCCAAAAAAAAGCTTCGAAGCTTTACGAATCTTTTGTTTCGAATCTGTGGTTCAGAGCGTGTATCAAACATGCCAAAGTCACGTGATTCCAGTAAACGAGGCTTCGTTACGCCATAAGTGTTTTGAAATTTCAATGGCTCACCACTGGGGGGCGTGACTTTGTCAGTTTGATACACGCTCCAAACTGATTCCAAACAAGATTCGTAAAGCTTCATGAAGCAGTGTTTTGAAATGACCCTTCACTAGATTTTGTTGAATAAAGTCGTTATTTTGTTTTTTTGCCGCACAAAAAGTATTCTCGTCACTTCATAACATTAAGGTTGAACCACTGTAGTCACATAAACTGTTTTAAATGCGTCTTTAGTAGCTTTCTGGGCATCTGAAATTGTTAAAGGTGGGGTATGTATTTTTTCACCGTTTGGAAGTTAGTCGGGCCGACACCAACAACAAATGTCTAACCAATCAGCATTAGGAGGCATATGAGACAGAACGAGCAAGAGAGAGATGATGAGACACAATACAAAACAGCTCAAAAGAATATCACTGGAATGAATGTTTATGACTGGGCAAGCACTTTAGAACCAGCATTAATATTGGAAAAGCTCTCCAGCACTGGAGAGAGCTAAGCGGGAAGTCCTGAAAACAGACATGGAGGCTGCTTTGATTCCGCTTCACATGTGAGTAAAACTGGGTTTGAGGGTCATTGATTGTCTGGAGCTGCTGTGCTCTTTGCGACTAACAATGAACACTTGTTTGTATCTACTCTTGTGTACTGTATGTTCATTTTTTTGTGCTTACTTGTCGTTCGTTTTTCACCTGCGCTTTATTTTTCGTAAAGCATTTTGTTGCGCATCAGCTGTGATAAACAGACATCCCCTTTTGCACTGTGTGTAACAGTGGTCGTTATAGTGAGAGTTGTGCTGTTAAACCACTGCACACTGACGACTGCTAGATAATGCGGTGTTTGGCGTCATTGTCAGTGCTCTTGCCTTGCCTGCCAGCAGCAGGCGGGCCGGGGTTCGAGACCGTCTTGGAGCAGGGTGGTTAGGATTGGAGGGTGAGTTTTATAGGTGGAGCAATTAAGAGAGGGGTGGGTTTGTTTGGTTTGATTTCAAATATCAACTGTGTCCAACAGCGTTGTTGAAAAAATACGTACCCCACCTTTAATTATCTTGCTGGCAATGGAGGCCTCACTGAGCCATTGGATTTATTCAAAAATATCTTAATTTGTGTTCCGAAGAAGAACGAAGGTCTTATGGGTGTGGAATGACATAAGGGTGAGTAATAAATGACAGAATTTATTTTTTTGGTTAACTAACTTTAAGTAGTTTGGCATAATCTTTTATCATTCAAAGTCATGTTTTTTAATTAGATTAACACGGCAAGGTTAGTTCAGATTGTAAAATGCCATTCAGTGATGTTATTGTTAACTAAAACGGTAATGTAAATGGGAAATAAGGTTTCCTTAGTTAACATTGGTAAATTACATTAGTTAACATGAACTAACAATGAACATTTGTTAGAATTATGTTTATCTCAGCATTTACTAATACTTTTTAAGATTGAAAGTTCTATTAATGCACTGTATACAAACATGAACATTTTTCATGTTTTCATAACTAACTTTAAGAAAGGTTAATAAATGCTGTGAGAATATATTTCTCATTGTTCAGGTTAGTTAATGCATTAACTAATGTTAACAATTGAGATCTTATTTAATATTGTAAAGTGTTACCAATAAAACTATTACAGTTTCCAGTCAGTTATCAGATGACAAACCTAAAAAAAAAAAATTTGTTAAAAATAAATTAAAGCTAAACAAATATATAAAACCCCAAATAACTAATAAAAATGACAAGCATATAACAAAAAAAAAAAAAACTAAACAAAAAAACTAAAATTAGAATGAAAACTGAAAATATAAAAATAAAAGCTAATCCAAAATAGTAATAAATATTATTATAATAATACTAAAATTAATACTGGACTATGCAAAAATGTAATGATAATTTTGAATCTTTAAAAAAATAATGATTGAGATATGGTATTATTACTTTTTAACTTGGTCACACCACATGACATTACATTTAAAACATTAAAAATGATATAAATCTTTATCAAATTATGAAAAACACAAATACGAATAGGACACTTATAAGAACCTGACACATGTTTTCTTTTTCTTTATTGTGGACACTCTTAAAGGTGGGGTAAGCGATATTTCAAAAACACTGTTTGAAAGTTAGTCGGACTGACACAACACCAAATGTGTAGCCAATCAGCATTAGGGGGCGTATGACGGTCGAGGAGCTAGAACGAGCAAGAGGCAGATTTGAAGATAGACCGATGAGAATGGAATGAAGGGTTATGAGTCTATGACTGGGCAAGAGCTTTAGGGCCCGTGTTAATATTAGACAAGCTTTCCAGGGCTGGAGAGAGCTAAGCTAGTGAGAGTTGTGCGGTAAACCTATCTCAAGAGGCGCATTGATGGCCGCTAGAGAATGTGTTTAGCGTCATTGTCAGTGCACTCACCTCACATGTCGGCGAGCGGGGTTCTACACCGACTCGGAGCAGGGTGGTTAGGATTGGAGGGTTGGTTTTGGAAGCGGAGCAATGAAGAGAGAGTGGTGATTGTTTAGGTTGATTTTAAATATCAACACTGTCCAACAGCGTTTTTGAAAATTGCTTACCCTACCTTTAAATATCATTGACCCTATTACCTGGAAAGAGCTTCTCCCACTCAATGGCAGTTGTTCAGCTGGCGCATGCATCTTTGGATCTACATGACTTCATTTGGATCACGTTTTGTTGTTTGCCGGAGGCATTCATGTTTTTTCTTAGCAACACTGGTCAAGGTTTTTATTGATTCCTTAAGACCGTGTTGTCACCAGCTTAATTGTGTTTGCCCGTAAACGTCGCCCCTGTTCTGCACTCGGGTTTCTGCTGTAAGTTGAATCGTGCCGTTTGTGTTGTCTGTGACCTTGCTGCTGAGTGAACAACGGCAAGTGCAGTGCAGCATGAAGAATGAAGCGCTGTGAAGAACGAGGGGAATCTAAAGTGTGATGGGGGACACAGGCTCACCGACAGATATGAGAAAGCTTAAAGTGATTGCAGTGGTCACACCTTCTTCCTGTTTTTTTTTTTCTTCAGTTTTTACAACTTATGTCGACCCAAAGTCACAGAGCATCTTACATCTTTGTTTTCATTATCATGTTTTTGCTTATTTTGCCCATGTACAATATATGCTATACAGAGCATATAGGCTATGTAATTATATCATGATTTTCTTAAAAAATGTTAATGATAACTATAGCTTCTACACAAAATATCACAATATACATATTTTTTATAGAAAACGTTCAGTTTAGAAAGTGAGTTGATTCAGTAACTGAACTGATTCAGTGAGATCATTTAGCAAAGGGATTCGAGTTTGAGTCTTTATGAACTCTTACTTTATGATAAAAATATAGTTACATTATAGATATAATTTCTAGCTTGTTGCAAATTTTTGAAGACATTTTTTTTAAATGCATGTATTTCTAGCATATAAAAATGCATTATAATAACTGATCATTACTCTATCATCTCACAAGGTTCTTTATGGTGTCATAATGTCCATTATGATGTTATAATGGCCTTCATGGTGGCATATTGTCCTTCATTGTGACATATTATTCTTTATAAAACGGTTAGTTCATGTCCTTGATTCTGATTGGTGTCACAATCACCATTCATATCACCTTCCCTGGACTTCACAGAATCCCTCTCATCCCATTCCTCACCTGCACTCACTCACCAATCACAGACACCTGAAGGCCATCACTATTGTTAGCACTCTTCAGCACTACACTACTTAAGCCCCATGTTCACTCCACCACAGCGTCTGGTCTCGTCAATAGATGTCTCCATGTATCTACTTACTTTATGGACTACTTACCTGTTACCGTATCATCCATCTTCTGTGTTCCATCTACTGTCATCCACCATCCATCGCCTGCCAGCCTTCCTTCCACTCTCCACTCCTACAATAGAGACATTGGTTACCATTCCAGCTAAGTTCCACTTCAAACATTCTTCAGTATCTCTGCTCACCTGTATTCTCCTCTGCCAGATCCATACCTCTGTCTGAATAAAAACTACCTGTTATTCACTTACCTGCCTGCCTCCGTCTGTGTGCCTGACAATTGGTCAATAGCTGTGTTTTATTCACGATAAAACAAGGCTATGACTGCTTCACTCAACGGTTCTGTGTATCACTACACAACACCCTTAGCAATCACTCTTAGCTGCGTAAATTGTATGTTCTCAATTGATATTGTTCATTAAAGCTTACTGTATTAAGTAGAAGAGTATTGCGAGAAAGGGATTGAGTGAGCGAGTTTATTACCTGCATTCAGATTTAGCATTTTCTTTCAGGTCAGTCCTATGTCCTATCTTGTCCTTTGAACAGTTAAGGGGTTTTCCCGTGACTGACAGCGCTAGTCAAAGCATTTGTCAGTTGCATCTTGTTGCGTGTTCACAACAATTCAGTCTTTTCAAAGAAAAAGTCTTCACTACTGACTGACACTCATAAAGTCTTTGCCGCCATCTTTGCTGCGTAATAATGTAACTTCTGTTGCTGTTCACAGTCAGGGACTTTGATTTTTTTTTTCCGGAGAAAGGAAGGCTTGTATTGAAAGTTTACTTCATGAAAGTTGCATTGATATATTTTTGGCTTTAATATTTTTGTGTGGTAACCGTTTTATAAAAGCAATAAGGTACTCGAGGCTAGTGCTGTATTGCTTGCTTAAGTCACAGTGGACATTGTGATCTAATATATAGATTTTTTTTCTCTGGTAAAACGGTACATGTAGAGACCAGGGTTTGACATTAGGTCATTAGATTTTTTTTTTTTTTTTAACTGGGAGTGTTGATGTATATGAACCCAGATGCTTTTTGTTAGAAATTTCAAGAACTCTTTGTTCTTTAAAGGGGCAACCTATTATGCCCCTTTTTACAAGATGTAATATAAGTCTCAGGTGTCCCCAGAATATGTCTGTGAGGTTTCAGCTCGCATCTGAAGCGCACGCACAGAAATCTGGCTTTTAGACAGAGTGTCCTGTGAGTATTAAACTAAGTTCTCTTTCACATCTTATTGCTTTAAACTGTCAAATACACAGAAGGTTATATCAAATACACACAAAGTTCACATAAACACAGATAAACATGGCGGACTGTGTACAGTTCACTCAGGGCAGGGTCTATGCTAATAGGGCATAGCAGTCTGTCAGCAGTCGTCGGCGGTGCCTAAGCATTTGTGACGTCACACTGCCGAGACACATTTATGTTCAAACACCATGTAAAAGTGAATTTTGCATAATGGGTTCGCACATGCGGTGGTTTATGTGCACCGCCCACGGGGACACAAAAATTAGGCTGCACAAGGATGGTGTGCGCGGACATCCACAGGCCCTCCTGATGAGGACAACTGACAAAAATGACATGCGGACAGTGCGCAAAGTATACTTTGAGCTTTAGACTACTATTATAACTCGCATGAAAGCAGCGGAAGTGAGCTGTGGATAGGAGAGACATTAACGCATTAACGGAATATGAAACTCAATTAATTCAAATGTTAAATTCAGTACAGATCAGAAATTATCCACACTCTCTCACACATAAAAACACAGATGTGTATCACAGATGTTGTTTAAAACAGGTCGGCCCCTGAGTTTACCCAGCGGTGCTGCGTCATGCAGTGGTGCTGACAGAATGGGGTTCAATTCTGTCTCATATCACTTTATCTGTTCTTGTGTTTCCATCTGGATCTCATTCTCTTCTCTCCATTTCTCTTATTCAATCAATCATCTTTTTCTTTAAGCTAATCATTTGACCTTATAGAAGCTAAAATCAGTATTGAAAAAAACAACAACACTGGCTCATTGGAGAAATGTGCCTTTACCTACTCAAAATACGTACATATAAGTCACTGCAGTTTACAGCTGAAATGAACACTAGAGGCAATAAAAACAGCAACAACTTTTCTTTTTCTTTTTTTTTTTTTACGCAAAATTATGATTACATGGGCAGATTATCAATTAACCCCTTAAGCCCTGAGGGTATTTTCAGAGGTCTTTTTTTTTTTTCACACAAAAAAGTGACACACAAAAAAGTAAAGACTCGTAACTCCAAAACTATAGCAAGGAGAGTCAAAAGGCTGGTATTGTTTGGCCAAACTTTTTAAATTAAAAAAATAAATAAATAAAATAAATTTGGACATTCTCATACTGAGAAACTGCAAATAAACAGCAAAAAGTGGAAAAAAGAAAAAATGTACATATCTTTCTAATTTAAAGTGCAATATCTCATGAAGGAAATAAGGTAGTGTTTATTCTACATTTTTTGGTGATGTTCCTCTATATGTGAACTGTATCTGGATCAAATTTTGTGGTGATCGCATGAAGAAATCAAAAGTTACAGCATTTGGAACAAAGTTAGGCACTTTTAATTTTTTTTGTTTTCTGAGTGACATGAACAAAAATAATGACTAATAACTTCAAATCTCTAGCAAGGAGAGTCAAAAGGTTGGTATCGTTTGAAATATTTTTTTACATTTTTAAATAGAATTTTTTTTTAATTTGCACATTCTCATGCTGAGAAACTGCTGATAAAGACATAGAAATAAAAGTTTGCTCAAGGGAAATTTTACATATATTTCATATTTGACATGCAATAACTAAGGTATAAGGTAGGAGGACAATTCTTTTTTGGTGATGTTCATCTATATGTGCGCTGTATCTGGATCAAATTTTGTGGTGATCCCATAAAGAAATCAAATGTTTCAGCATTTGGAACCAAGGTAGCCATTTTGTTTATCCATTGGCGCCCCCTGATGGGCATTTTTAAAATCGTTCTTTCACGTGGAGTAACTCATGATCGGCTTATTGGATTATGTTGATCTTGGACTTATTTCAATGGGAGAATCCACTGTAAGTAATGATGTGCCATTTCCTACAATTTATGCGTGTTTCATGAAGTTATAAGTGGAAATGCCAAGTGATAGCTACATTTTAGTTTTAGTTAGCATCTGTGCGCCTGTGGGGTTTTATGTGTCATAATTGCGTGAGCAATAACTCGTGATCGGCCTATTGGATTGTTGGACTCATTTTACTAACTTTAGTAAGTGTGTAATTTTGCTGTTAGAGCATAAGTTGTTTATCTGCAAATCTGCAAAGTTACAATGCTCAAAGTTAAATGCAAAGGAAGATATTTTCTTTTAAAGAATTCACTGTTTAAGGACTACAACAAACGGCTGGTAGGGACTACAACAAGCTTCTTTCTGGGTTAGTGGCTTCCCTAACCCTAAAATTTACATAAACCCTGCCCCCGAGAACTTGAACAAAGGGGGCGAGGCCATGTTGGGCTGCTATAGAGAAGAGGAAGAGTTGTTGTAGTAGAGTGTTGTTATCATGTTACCACAACCTGTAAGTATGTTTAAACTTTGTTGATGTGTTTTCCATTCATATTTTCTATAGTTATTTTTATGTTGTAGCAAGGACGTAAACAAGCACTGTTTGGCTCCGCTAGCCAGTTACCTAATTGCTAATTCAAACTTATCCTACAAACACCTACAAACTTCTTTTTAATCCCACCAGCAAACTTTGAATGTTGGTCTTTGTTGGCGTTTGTGATCATTGTAAATAATTTTTTGATTAGAGCTTTTATGTAGTGTTTACCCACGTTCATTTGGCTACATGCACACTAAACACGTAGTAAAGCCATGATTAATCTTCGTAATGGGCTCATAGTTCTGGCGACAGATATTTGGCTACACTCGTTCTATAAAGACAAAACTAACTGTGCTATATAGTCAGTAGCGAACACTATAGATCCACAGTCTGTAATCATGTAATCCCTTCGAGAAATGTAGTATCATTTGTTAGAACGATTATATGAAATATATTGATTTATTTTATTTTTTTTGCGTGTATAAAGCTTTGTTTCTGTGGTCTTCTGATTAATATCCAGTAATTCAGTTTGTTTATTTTTTTTTTATAAAGTGCACGAGTACACTAAATTTTGTTAATAGACAAACATTTATTCAAATGATTATTCTACAAAAATGCTACAGCGCAATGATGTATTATGCTGTACTAAAGCTTTATTATGGATAAAACCCTATATTAAAAAGCTAACATAAACAGCTGTAGTATTTACAAATAACAGAGTATTTAAAAAGCATGAGACAACTACAAACAAAAAAACATACCATTCTGAGACATCCTGTAAGAGCCGTGCTTGCACAGGTTCTGATTGGGGCTTAACTACCCGTAATGGTAAGGGGCGTGAAGTTTCCGGACAACGTGCACTAGGTGGTTAGCGAATCACAACACACTGGGCCAGCTAACCAATCTGAGCCCATTGCGTATTTCTGAGGGAGGGGCTTTATAGAACCAGGAACTCAACAGAGCGTTTTAAGGAGAAGGGAAACCACGGTGTAGAATAAAGGTAAAATATGTTTTAAAAACGAAGCATGAACGCGTTACAGTGCACCCCATAAACACAATCAAGCCTTCAAAAATAGCTGATCAACCACCCCTTTAATTAACATTGCTGACTGATTTTTTTTATTTATTATATATATAAATATATAAATTATATTGTATTTTTAATGAAAACATGAAATCTGTAAATCTTAAAATGTCATTTTATATATGCTAATTAATTTCCTAATTAAGTTTTATATGTGAATCTTTTTATAACAACCCTCTACGGACACACTTAAGCTTGAGTCGCCATTGGCTAGTAAATTTTTTATTTTACTCGCCAGACTTTTTACATGGAATGCAAGAACAATGGGAAAAATAAATAAATAATATCTCGTAAAAAATATAAAATATAAATTTCAAGCAAGTAAACAGTCTGTAATAAAATAAGAACAAATAATCAAACTACAAGCAGTCACACCAATAAACACAATAGAACAAAGATACAAATGGAATAAATAGTGCTTTTCAGGTTTTTCAGGTAGATCTCACAGTAGTTCGATAAAGATTAGGTACAGAAATTAAATAAAAGTAATCCAATGTAAAATACTGTGTAGTCTTCACTGTGTGATGAATCCTTATTAAAGTTACAAAAGTTATTCAGTCAAGAGCAGCGAGTAATTTTTTTTTTTTTTTTTTTTTTGCAGTAAGTCTTTTGTTGTTTGATTAACATTTAAAACACAGACAGCAGAAATATATTAGACTGTTGTTACATAATGCATGGATCCAATATACTGATACCGTTCACACACATGCGTTGTCTTTCTCCTCTTGTTTACTAGGATACACACCAAGACAGGCATTTTGACACAATTTTGTGTGAAATTGTTCTCTCAAACGAAAGAAGACTTGAACGAGAACTCAATTCATTATTCGTGTGCAGTCAAATGTGGCTTTCTGGGCGAGTACCAAATTAAGTTAAAGTTAAATTAAGCACTTGAATGTTTAAATTGGTAAGGCTTAAAAACACATGCAAATGATAAACTTTCATGAGGATGCAGCACTGGCCCGGTCTGGACAGTGGCAGTTCCATCAACTCTTGGCCATCGGGCAGTCCTTATTTTTGAGCTCTGTATTTAGATCTAGCGTGTCAGTTCTCGTTACATGGCATGTGTAAGCCTATCTCTAAAGCGACAGAGGGTGCTCTCAGCTAAGCGACTGTGCATAAAGCTCAGTAGGCAATGAAATTACATGTGCTCTAAACTTATTTTCTTACTCATTTTCTTACTCAATCACAGTCGAGTGAAATCATACAATTTACTAGCCATTGGCTAATTAAACTTTTTTTGTCATCTAGCGTGAAATTTAGTTACATATGTGAGTGATTTACTTGCATTGTAGAGAGTTGTTATAAACAAGTACTTGCAAGGTCACACCACAAGCTTGTGAGGTCATTGATGTGTTTGAATATCAATCTTATTAGTACACTTACACAGAGTATATCATATTTTAATATTTCACATTTATCAATTTTTAATTAACTCATCACACACATAATTTGTGATAGGACTGATGACACTCATAATTAATTATTGTTGTCCTGAGCGTGTCATTCATAATAAAGACTTCATAATGGTGAGTTAATGAAAGATTGTGTATTATGTTTCAGTGTTGTTCAGCTGGATTCGTCCCGCACACCAGAACCCCGTCACATTCTTTCCCGCCACTCCCTCCCCATCACTGACATACACTGTGGCCTGATGGGACCACAAGCTCGTGTTGCCACCGCATCCCTGGACCAAACCGTTAAGGTGAGTTTTGTCCAATTTCTCCTCATACGACCATAAGGGGCCGTCCACACAGAATGTTTTTCTATTCCTATGCACTACTTTTCCATTGTTTTTCTATGTAAACTCGCACAAGACTGACGAGCATGACCGTTATGCTCAAGTCTCGAGTCTTTTGCAGTGCCATGCGCATGAGCACTGCGTTTTTAAGACGCCGTGTCAAATGAAAAGAATTTCAACTTTTACACGCAGCGCCGCTCTTCAATGTCAGTACCAAAAGAACTTAGAGGCGGGGCAAGTGTTGCGAGCTTCTGTTTACAGTAGCAAGTTGGCATGGCAACTGTTTTATTTGTTCATTATTGCTATTATTGCATCACGTCTCAAAAGCGCATCCCGAGACCCTCGCGTTCTGTACTGTGCTTTTTTAAAAACCATTCCTGAGTGCTGCGTTTTAGACGCAAAGTCGCGTTCTGTGTGAACAAGCCCTAAATGATGTAAATCGCATACATTGTGATATCTGAAATTAATGTTTATATTCTAATAATTGTAATCCTATAACCCTGGTGTCCTAAATTCAAAATGTCTTAAATATCTTAAATGCAGAGGTGTAAAAAGTACTTGAAAATTATACTTAAGTGAAATTATGGATACTGAGTTTTTAAAATTGTACTCAATTAAAAGTCCAAGTATCTGACCAAAAACATTACATATAAGTAAATGTAAAAAAGTACAGCTTTAAATTGTAATTAAGTATTAAAAAAACAGAAGTAACCTAACATATAAAAATGAGAGAGGAGTTTCTTGTTGAAGCACTTAATTGTTTTCTCAGTGCAAAGTAAAATTTAACTTTTTATAAATGCTACATTTTTTTTAGATTTATAAAAAAAAGAAGTGAAACCTTAAAACGCCACTTCAGAAATGTAACAAGTACTTTTCAGGTCAAAATAAAATTGTAAGGAGTAGGTACAGAAATATAATTAAGTAGAAGTAGAAGTACAGGTATTCAGATTAATTTGACCTAGAGAGTAAATGGTTCAAAATAATATGTAAGTATAGTAATCAAGTAAATTACTTAAACTCAAATATTTTATACCCCTGCTTAAATGATATGTCACAAGTCTTAATTTTCATTTAAGAGGTCTTAAATTTGGGGAAATATATAAATACAGCCTTAAATATCGAAATAAATTATTTAAATACATGCGAGCACTGCATGTTCAAAGTTAAAACTCTTCATGATGTTTATATTTTGTTGTAGATTAGTTCTAAGAATTTGATCACTCTCTCATCTTTTGAGTGCTCTGAGGACCGTGGAAAGGTCCCAAGTGGGAACAGTAAGAGGATGTGGGGGGTTTAACCACCTAGAACCTCTCAGGAAACGCACAATGAGGCTGTTTCGTCCCACTGAATGGCCAGCATTTGGAGCGTGGAACGCTGCAACGTACACCTTGAGCGTGGAAGGGGTGAGGCCCTTGTCCAGACACTCCTGGAGAAATGACCGTATCCGACAGAGTCCTAGGCACTCCAAGTGGCTGAGGAGCACGAATCTGTGATGGTCTAGCTCGGTTAATTTTGGCCCAGTCGTCGAGGTAATTCAGAACCCGGATTCCCATCCGTCTCAGAGGGGAAAGTGCCGCGTTCATGCACTTTGTAAAAGTGCGAGGAGCTAGGGACAGCCTGAAAGGATGGACTGTATATTGGTAAGCCACACCCTCGAATGCGAATCTCAAGAATCGTCTGTGATGGGGGGCTATCTGGATGTGAAATTAAGCGTCTTTCAGATCCAGCGAGAAGAACCAGTCGTCGAGGCAAATCTGCGTGAGGATCTGCTTCAACGTTAACATCTTGAACTTCCGTCTCATGAGGGAGAGGTTCAGGAGTCTGAGATCTAAGATGGGTCTGAGACCGCCATCTTTCTTGGGGACAAGGACATAACGGTTGTAGAACCCCGATTTGCTTTCTGAGGGGGGAACTATTTCTATGGCTCCCTTCCCTAACAGAATCATCACCTCGGAGCAGAGGACATGAGCGTTGTCCGGTTCTACCAAAGTGGGGGTCTTCGGGTGAACTGCAGAGAGTAGCCGTGATTGCCTGCCAGGCCTCGGCCCTCGTGACAAGGGGTTGAATAACGTCGCATGACAGACCGCTGTTCAGGGGCCTGAACACTGACGAGTGTGGAAGAGGAAAATCGCTCTCTTTTTGAGAATGTAAAATATTTATTGTGTTTGCCATAACAATGGCGTTTTGCGTGGGCGCAACAGCAGTGGGCCCAGGGCGCAGAACAATAACTTGGTCCCCAGCACCCGGAATTGAACGGGGTGGCGGGGGAACTAGGCGAGAGAGCTTTTAGGGTGGTCTGGCTGCGGCAGTACTTTGCCCCTTTCTCTTTCTTCCTGTGGGATCAGGAAGACTTTGGAGGCGTCAGGTCCAGCAAAATCCTTGGCCGGGGGCCCTGGCTTCTCGGGAAGGTAGAGCGCTTAGCGGTTCGAGCTCGCTGGCGCTGCTCCTTAGGGAGCGCTACCTGAGGGGTAGAAGGGGCAGGCTTGCTCTGATGCGGAGTCGGCGCAGTCCTGGGGCGACTCGAGGCAGAGGCTGAGCTGGAGCATTTGGGCAGGAAGTGTCGCATGGCCTGGGACGACTTCTGTGCTGCAGTGAAATGCTCTGTGAGCCCAAAGAGACCGGCTGGAGAGACTGGGGCGTCAAGGAAGGCCACTTTGTTGATCTCCTTTATTTCAGTCAAGTTGAGCCAGAGCTCTAGCACAACCAGGTTGGCCATGGATCGTCCAATGGTCTGCGCTGTGGCTTTCGTGGCGCGCAGGGCCAAATCCGTGGCGCTGCGGAGGTTGCGAAAGGCAGGTGCATCGATACCAGACTCGTCCAGGGAACGGAGGAGCCTAGCTTGGAACACCTGGAGAATGGCCATGGTGTGTAGCGCCAAGGCAGCTTGGCCTGCGGACGAACTGCAGGGCTTGGAAGGAAGGGCTCTCTTGTTCTTCCACCCCACAGCCGCTCTTCAGGTGGAGCCCACTCGAGATCGAGTTCCTCGACGGCTTTAGAGAGGACTCGGAATAACTCAGCATCCATCCCAGCTCTGGCGTCGATGGGCTCAAGCGACGGCAGGTGGGCGGAGTCTTCAGAATCACTGTCCCACTCCTCCGTTTCAGAAGCCACCAGTGACATGGAGTCATCAAGCAGCTCATCCTCTGAACCGCCAAAAGAGATGAGGTCGCTCGCTTCAGCCGAGGGATGCTGCTCAGGGCGGGAGAACAGGACGGGGGGCGGCTCTCTCGTGGGAGAGGGTGAGGCACACGGGAGCTGAGCCAGCATGAGCTCACCCAAATCCAGGCGTTGAACCCCTCTACTCCGCTGTCTCTTCCTAGCCGGCTCGCGGGAGGAAGAAGACAGGAGGGCGCAAGGGGCGGGACAGCTTTCATTGAAGAAAGCGATCCGGGAGCGCAGAGAGACAAGACTCATGCTCTCGCAGTGAGAGCATGAAGTCCCGGGGAGCGCTGCCTCAGCGTGGGACTTGCCCAGGCAAAAGCGAACTCTCCGTGCCCGTCATTGTCATGCAGAGGGGCTCTGCATGTGCCACAGCTGTGGCGCGGCATTTGCAACAACGCCGTTGCCGTGAAAACAGCGTTTTTGGGGCTCTTTTTTCCTTTGTTAAATTAGGGACTTTGTCAAAGAAACAATGATTGATGGTGCGGGCTGTTGAAACAAATTATTTTTTCTTGCTGGAAAGCCTTAATTTAATTGCATAGCAAAGTTTTCCTAAATTTAATTTAATTTTTTTTTTTTTTTTGGTACTGTATAAATCAATCATAGATCAAAAAAATAAATAAAATATATGCAACACTGTCTATCTTAACATTGTTGTGACAGATACATCTGTCTGTCTATTTGTTGTTACAAATAACATTTACTGTAAATGTCAGACCACATCCTTATAGTGTGCATGTGCCACTCACTCATCTTTGTGTTTTTCTAATGCCATCTCCCAACATTGTTTTTCTATGGAAAGCCCATTATATCTTGTGTAGAAGACTAATTTTATATGCTTATGTCCTAATCGGTTCTATTCAGATTTTGAAAAATCACTTGAAAAGCATAAATATTTATGAATTCATATTTCTCTGTCATACGCAACTAAAGCGGTCTCACTTGTAATCTAGTTTGTAGCTTATTTAACTTGCTAAACTGTCATAATGACATCAAGAAATCGGGTCATGAATGGGGTACTTGGCTTGATGATGTGCTGTCTTTTCTTTCTTGTTTTTTGTGGGAAGATGCTCTTAAATTAATGTTTGCTGTGATGAGACCTTGGATTGTCATTCAGGGGAAGTTTGCATCCCATTTGCTCTTGTTCTCTGTTGATGCACACTTTTTATAGACCTTGTTAGGCATTTACAAGCATCCTGTCTTCCAGCTGAAACACTTAAAAGGTGTAATTTTGTTTTAAACGCACAATAATGCGTGCTTCACCTTCCTCAAGTTCGAAACTTTGCTGAAATTTTATTTTCCTGCTAATGAATGTGACATAGGGTCAGTAAGTGTCTGGCCAAGAAGCAAACTGCATAAGCAGCAAGTAGCAGTCCCTGTGCTGCTGTTCACTGCTCAGGGCTGTTTCTCCTGGATGGCTTCAGGCGACATGGTTGATTTGACTGAGAAGACTATGTGATGATCAATGGTAGAGAGAATGATGTCCCTGAGGGAGGGCTGGAGCCCAGTGTGATGGACAGTATGGGCAAGTTCATACTGTTCCACCTGCTCTATGAACAAAACTGTTGACATCAGAGATTCAACAGTATTAGATGCATCTGATCATTCCCACAAGTTTAAACCTATTCTTTGGTCGACTGATAAATATATAAATGAAGTCAGTTTAAGATATTACATAATTGAGGCAGATGAGTAAATAATGATGAGTAAACAGACATTACAAAAACCTTTTTGAAATATTTTTGTTTCATTTTATTAAACTTAATCACTGGGCTACAGTCAATGGTTATTCATTTTGCCATAGTGTCTAGGTAGACACAGGGACATTCTCACATTCTGTGTATATCTGAGTTGCTGTTTACATGCACACATTTTTAAAGCCGCATGTTAAAATACTGTAAAAATAATATATAATTTTTCATCTGTGACCAGGACCGCAAGTTTTTGTGGTGTATCGAGAGCTATGATATCAGGGTAATGTCAGCATACCACCACGTAGCACAAACCACATCCAACAGGGGTAACTGTTAATGCAAGAGGAAGCTGTCTAAAAGAGATGTCAGGGTACTAACCCGGGTTATATCCAAAAAACATAAACTCACTGCAGAATTAAATGCGCACCTCGATTCTCCTGTTTCCACCAAAACTGTTTGTCGGGAGCTCCACAGAGTCAATATTTATGGTCGGGCTGTCTTTTTTCACTGTCTTTTATGGTGTGGAGAAACCCCAAAGAGGCTTAACACCCCGACTGTTGCTGCCCAGAGTGAAGCACAGGGGTGGATCAGTGATGGTTTGGGCTGCAATATCATGGCATTCCCTACTGTGCTTGATGGGTGCATCACTGCCAAGGACTACTGAACCATTCTGGAGGACCATGTGCACCTAATGGTTCAAACATTGTACCCTGAAGGAGGCATCGTGTTTCAGCATGATAATGCACCAATACACACAGCAAGACTTGTGACAGAATGGTTTGATGAACATGAAAGTGAAATTGAACATCTCTCCTGGCCTGCACAGTCAACCAGATCTAATATTTTTGAGGTATTTTGAAGGAACAAGTCAGAAAACCTTTTCCTCCACCACCATCACGTAGTGAATGGCACAAAATCCCTCTAGCCACTGTGCAGGACTTGTATCTGTCATTCCCAAGACAAACTGATGCTGTATTTGCCACAAAAGGAGGGCCTACACCATACCAATAAATTATTGTGGTCTAAAACCAGTTTTCAGTTTCTATATTTATAGTTTTCAGTATTACTACTGTTCAAAAGTTTGGGTTTTTAAAAGAAGTTTCATCTGCTCACCAAGGCTGCATTTATTTAATTAAAAATACAGTAAAAACAGTAATATTGTGAAATATTATTACAATTTAAAATAACTTTTCTATTTGAATATATTTTACAAAGTAATTTATTCCTGTGAGTGCAAAGCTGACTTTTCAGCATCATTACTTCAGTCTTCAGTGACACATCCTTCAGAAATCATTCTAACATGCCTGTTTGCTACTCAAGAAACATTTCTTATTATTATCAATGTTGATAACAATGTTTTTTTGTTTTTTTCAGGATTCCTTGATGCATAGAAAGTTCAAAAGAACAGCATTTATCTGAAATACAAAGCTTTTGTAACATTATACACTACCGTTCAAAAGCTTAGGGAGTTTAAGAATTTTTATTTTTATTTTTTTGAAAAGAAATTAAAGAAATTAATATTTTTATTCAGCAAGGATGCATTCAATTGATGAAAAGTGACTGTAAAGACATTTATAATGTTACAAAAGATTATTTCAAATAAATGCTGTTCTTTTGAACTTTCTATTCACCAAAGAATCCTGAAAAAAACAATATTGCACAAATATTTTGTATTGTATGATGCTGAAAATTCAGCTTTGCCAACACAAGAATAAATTACATTTTAAAATATTTTCAAATAGAATTTTTTTTTTATAATTGTAATAATTTTTTTATTTTTTTATTTTATCAAATAAATAAAGACTTGATAAGCATAAGAGACTTCTTTTAAAAACATTAAAAATCTTACTGATCCTAAAATTATTAATGGCTGTGTGTGTGTATATATGTGTATACACATTTGTTATATATATATATATAAAACAAATGTGGATATTTAAATATTTATTTAATTTAATATGCGCAATATTTACTCAATCAACCAATTAATCGCTCTAACTTATAAAATAGTTATACATGGATTATGGAACCCTCACAGAAAGTGATTAAATCCAGAGTATAAACTGCACTTTTAGATAAAACTCAAAGATGAGAAACTTCAAACCTAAAGCATCAAAATATCAAAGGATGTAGCAGCAACAGCATCCCTCCAAGGTCAGCCAGAGATCGCCCTGTGGACTCGCTTTGAGTGTTTCCTGTGTGATCATTGAACCTCAGCGATGAATAATTTCCAGTCCTTTATATTGATAAACTGTGAAGAAGTGGAGGAGTTATTTGATCTTTCATGCTTTAAGCCTGAGTAACACTTCAGCTCTCAAAGCTGGTCTATTTTTCACATCTAATGATATTCCGGTACGATTTTGGTTGTCATTGACATTGCTTTGACAGGATTACGCCAATAATCAAGCCCATTATAAAGAAGCCACAGGCATGACTGATCTACAGACTACATGCTCTGAGGATCTGTCATGAACGACTGGCTGCTTAGTCTTTGTTTAAGCTGGAGGTGTGCCCATGGCACCGTGGTACACCGGGGTTCAGTGTTACACTGAGTGCACTCTCTCATTACCTACAATCCCCCATGGGGCTTTTGCAGGACCGGTTGCTGTCATTGCAGAGCTCTAGTGAGGAGATATGGGAGAACGAGTTGTGGGTGGCTGTGGTAATAAAGGGGAGTTTACCTCAGGGTGACTCATCCCTCTCTTTCTCTGGACCGTGACTGCCATGCCATCACGGCTGCAGAATGTGGAAGTTTCTGCGAACGCCCCGAGATTGTTGTAGGAATGAATGTCCTGACAAAACATGCTCATTGCTCCCGTATAATCAGCCTCGTCTCACGCTGTTGAAAGCCATTTGAACGCTGTGGCTCCTGTCAGGGTCTCAGAACCTATCTATATCAAAATCACTCAACCCCCATACCTAAGGAGTCAGTGATTTAAAAAATTTGTTTGTGGTGTCCGTGGGCATGCGGCTCACACTGTTTAATTGGGCGAAGGCTGTGACACGTTCTGCTCTCGGCTGTTTTGAATGATGCTTGTGTCATGGGCTTTCTATGCAGGTATTGTCATGGCTGGTTTAAGACTGATCCTTATTGACTCACAGACGGCTCTGCTGCCACATGCCTCCAATCACTTGTGGCAGACAGCAGGGGGTTCATTCAATGGTATTTTGACATTGATGCATATTCGCCAGCCGCTGTCTTATTTTGGACAGCTGGATGTGTACACATCCAGAAATGAGCATAATACCCCCAACATCTATAAATAATAAATCACAATAAATATTTCTTCTGCCAAGTAATGTAGTTCATTAGTCTAATTGTGGACTGTCAGCAGTTACCAAACAACTTGGTGCATTAATATAGAATTCAACTGCTGTGCGGTCACAGGTTCAAGGGGTCCAAAATGAAAAGATCTTACATCAAAAGATCTTAAAGACCCAAACTTTTGAACAGTAGTATATTATTAAAAAAAACAGATAAAAATATTTATCTGTTTATTAAGATGTTTTCCTCTAATTTTAGTTTTGATGCAAGGAATATTCCAAACATTTGGAGTTTTGGAGGATAAAAAACAAGGGATAGACGATATGTATCAGTTATCGGCTGATATCTGCATTTTTTTTTTAACCATATCAACCAATATTGCATATTTTATTGTTTTTAAGATTTAGAAGACTTAATACCTAGCACTAATTTAAAGAGATAGCAATAGTCAGTTTACATTTCCAATCATTACTTTTGCCTTCAATTGTAATAATCCAGTGAGATTTCTGTATTCACAAGGAGTCTGACCGTAGCCGCTATGCTCCACACAGAGATCTGATCTCACCATCATAGTCTGCGATTACATGAAGTCTGCGATTACATGAAGAAACAGAAAAAACTGAAACAGTCTAAATCCACAAGAACTGCGGCAACATCTCCAAGACGCTTGAAGAAATATACCTGCAAAGCTACCTAAAAAACTATGTGTAAATGCACCTAGGAAAAAAGCTGTTTTAAATGCAAAGGGTGGTCACACTAAATATTGATTTGATTTAGTTAATAGACGTTAACTGATAAATAAAATGTATTTATGACATTATTTTTGAGAACAACCTCACATTACAGCATTTTTAGTGCCTAAAACTCTTCACAGTACTGTAGCTTTGGAGGTAGGTTTTTCAAGTATCTTGGAGACATTGCCGCAGTTCTTCTGGATTTAACCTGTCTCAGTTTTTTTCTGTTTCTTCATGTAATCCCAGATGGATTTGATGATGGTGAGATCAGATCTCTGTGTGAAGCATGCCTACTGTTGTCAGACTGCTTGTGCATACAAAAATGTCACTGGATGCTATATATTATATGCATTATAATGAAGTGATTTTCAAAATTTAAGTGAAGCAAAAAGCTATGTAATTTTAGCTTTTAGTCTGAAAAAAGTAGATGATTATAACATTGGCCATTCATTGGCCATTACATGAAATAATTAAATATCAGAATCTTATAGGGAAGACCATAGTTTGGTTTTATGTTGTCTGTTTAATGTAAGTGACATTATTTTGAACCTATGCAACACTGTGAATGAAGAATCTATTCATGTTTTTAAAATTACTTTCCATGTTGTACAGTAGTCAAGGCACCTTTATTTTTATAAGCGCTTTATACAATAGATTGTTTCAAAGCAACTTTACAGTGACAAACAGGTGAATAATGGTTCAATGATGCAAACGGAATTCAATTCTGCTGTAAAGCAGCTCTATTAAAGACAGTGGTAAACAGTCATTATTCAGCTGAAATCAGTTCAGTGTTGAGTCAGTGCATGAGTGTGTGAGATGATCTGGGTGAGTCCACACCAGGCCTCTGAGAGTTGATGAGCACTGCAAATACAACACAAGGCTGCAAGGTGCTGAGAGGACTCAAAACTTGAACTTCATCATATCTGCACATAGTCCTGTCTGTATGCTTCCCCATCCAGCACTTTACTGGATGACATGGAAACCTTTCTGTTAACTGAACCGAAGAGCTCTGAAGATCCCTTTTAAATTAGATTGAAATGCAGCCAAAATCTCCCTGGAAAGTGTTCAAATCCAGTAGTCCTTCATTTGATTTTGGGATAGTTTCATTTGCACTTGAAGTGGTCTTGCACCAACTTGGCTTTCATTATTGTCATTGCTTAGATGTTGTATGAAACTGCTATATACATATGCCTATATGTCCATCAAATGTTTTTATGGTTAACATAAAATAAAATAATTATTTATAAAATAAAAACTGAAAGTAGTAGGCCAAAGTTCTTTTTCAAGACAAAGGTAAAATTAAAAATACCCCTTTTATTTTAAATTAAATTTACTTAATTTTACTTAAACAAAAACTAGTGGATTTTTCAAAGCTATAACAACTATAATTTCTGTGTCTCATTCTGCAGTTCTTGTTTGTACAACAACCTGAAATCACTAGCCTGTAAGAAAGAGATGGGGTGAAGCTTGTTGATCAGGTTCAATGTCAAAATCGTTTTGCTTTCAAGTCAAATGTTTGAGTCCTGCCCCGGCTTCCTTCGGCATTTCAACCGAGTCTGTTTATGAATTTTATATAGGTTTATATGAGGTCAGAAACTGATTTCAGTCAGCTCTTCAAGCTACAGATCCGATGGCCTTGAATGGACTTCATCGTCATTATAATGGATAGTGGATTGAGTGAGTCATTGCAGTATATTGCATTTTATATAGAAATAAATACTGCCTAAAGGTATGTGAAATGAATAAGCTATATGAAAAGTTTAGGAAATGGCACTGAAAATGCAGTCATGACAGAATTTAAAGGACATTTCTTTTAATGTGTCAACTAATATGTGGGCTTTTTGTTTCTTTATGGGAGTTCCTTCAAGTATGGGCACTTTTTAATTGAACCCATTTCAGTGGAAAGTGGTGCTTTTCAAGAGTGGAGATGCACAGACGTCACTTATCAGTGAAAAAATATGTACACTCTTGGGGGCACAAAAAATAAATAAATAAAAATTTGGCCAATCCAGAAAATGCTAAATATTTATGGTCTTTTATTTGTCTTAACCATTTTAACCACAAATCACTGGTCAGGAAATTGGCAAGAATTGCACAAATACTATAGATTAAGTAACTTGGAAGAGCCGTCCCCTTTGTTTTCTTAAAATGTTTATGCTGTGTGGGTAAACTTGCAGACAGCTTTTTACAGGAAGAAGAGTCAGTGTTGGTCCATTTAATGTTGATGGCTTCAGACAGTTTATAAGTAGTTGAAAAATGTCTCCCAGTTCGTTTGACTTTAATTTGAGACCAAATTTTCAGGATTCAAATCTGGATTCTGACCAGGCCAAACCATGAGCCTGATGAACTTGTTCTCAAACCACTTCTTGGTTGTTTTTGCAATTTGGGCATTGTCTTGTTGAAAAATAAGATAGCAACTTTTTGAGGGAAGCAAGCTGTTCTTCAATATTCTGCTAATTTCCTGACCAATAATTTGTGGTTAAGACTAGGGGTGCTACGATAATGACGATTATTTAATTGTCGATAATAATTTAATCGATAAAACTTACCGATGGTCGATTAAGCAAGGTCATCATTAGGCTCATGTGCAAAACACATACATCAGACACACGAGGAAAAATGAAGCGAGAATGCCGTAGTTACGAATTCAAAGTGTATTAATGTCTTCAAGCCATGCAATGGATTAGGTAGGCTAGCCGTTTATTTTGAAACATCATTATCCAAATGTCCAAAAAATCCTCTAAACAAGTGATTTTACTGAACATAACTACTTACTTGTAAATAAACTCCACAATAAAAGAACAAAGAATAAATTAATAATAAAGGCATCTACACACTACAAGATAATCAATTTAGTCCCTCATTTCCCCTTCTGACAATACTAGGTAAAGTCTTGATTATCTTCATGCTTCTACAGATTATCTTAGATTTTCAGATTTTCCTGTGGTGTGAAGTGTGTTAAGAGTGATTGAATCTGCTCCGAAGTAGGTCGGGCCGCACCTATCTCAAATTGTAAATATCGAACATGTTGAATATTTACAATCAGATCCTGATGTGCTCCAAAGACAAACACTCATGCACTCTGTAGATTGTCACGTGGAATGAAATGATACCAAATCAGAAAATGAGCTGATGGAAGACGGAAGGAAAACACAACTTCATCCAAACCTTTTTCTTTTTTTCCCTTGAATCTTCTGTAAAAAGCAGTCCAAACACTATTATCACCATTTCTTCTTGCCTATCCTCCACCGTGTTTGTTTACTCTAAAGTCACACTTGACTGTAAGAGATTTTGCTTGATTTCCCATGTTCACAGTCGGGAATCTGGTTGTTTGTGAATGGAATCTGTTAGTGTGTGGTGTGCTGTCTTGGTCACATCGCAGCACTCCACACACAGAAAGGAACAAAACTGTTAAATCTATGATTATTTTTATTGTCATGGTTGTGGTCTCTCACATTTTGAAATTCTGGTAAGATTTTAAAAATCTTTTAGTGTGGACCAGCCTTAAGATCCTGGTTGATGAGTGATGATCTTCCAGTGCTGTTTCAGCTGTGCGCTCTGGTGCATGGTAAATCAAGACCTGTCAATCTGAGCAATCAAACCAGTCCAAGCATGGTCAGTGTAAAACAGTGTCGGATTGGTCTTGACACATCGTCCCTACCCACTATAGTCACCCACGATACCCGAGATCTAGTTTCCATTGGTTGAGCTTTCAAATGACGTTGGGAAACGTGTCTTTTACATACATAACCCTTGTTCCCTTAAGAAACGGGCTGCCTTCCAGTGCCCTGCATAAGCCACCCAATCCCTCTGCACCTGCTGGGGCGGATGAAGGAAAAGGGCTTAGACAGAGAAGTGTCTAGCACTGCTGTTCCATACAATGAAACATTCTGGAAACGTACTCCCAAAAGGGATGCTACGGAAACCACATCCTGCATGTAGGAGGTACAGTATCATGTGAAAATTACACACATGGACTGTCCAGTTAGGGCAGTACTACATATGGAAAGGTCTATGTGGTAGACTCAGCCTAGCTAGGGTGAATCAATACCAGGCAGAGTTGGCAGAGCAGCTCTGCCAGGGGAAGACATGGGCTTGCAGTGAGGGTAGCCTTACCGTAGAAGAATACAACACATGGGCACCTAGCCTAACACAGGGGTTGACTTTGGGCATACTTACAAGTGCTGGGCTTGGAGGACACAGACTCTACATGGAGATTTGTAAAATCTCACAAACGTGTTAGGTGTCGCCCAGCCTGCAGCTCCACAGGTGTCTGCTAAGGAAGCGCAGTGAGCCAACGTCCAGGAGGATGTTACACTGCTCGTAGAGTGAGCCCTCACTCTGAGGGCACGGCTGCCCTTGAGCTTGGTAAGTCAAGAGAATTGCATCCACTATCCAGTGGGAGAGCCTTTGTTTTGAGACAGCCTTCCCCTTCTGCTGTCCCCAGTAGCAGACAAAGAGCTTGTCTAAGGTCCCGATGATCCACGTTCTGTCCACATAAAAGCGCAAGGTGTGAACGGGACAGAGCAGAGCAAGGGCTGGGTCTGCCTCCTCCAAGGGCAACGCTTGCAGGTTCACCACCTGATCCATGAAAGGTGTGTGGGCTTGAAAGGTGTGTGCCTGTAGGATCCCCCACCCTCTTGACTGAAGCCAGTGCAGTCAGGAGCACTGTCTTCAGAGACAGAATTTTGCAGAGGTTTGAAGGGTTCTGCTTGTGAGGCCGTGAGGACCAAAGAGAGATCCCAAGAGGGTACGAGATGAAGGCAAGGAGGATTTAATTTTCTCGCACCCCTAAGGAACCTGATGATCAAGTCATGCTTCCCAAGCGACTTACCGGCTACTGCATCATGATGTGATATATAGAGCGATAGCAGCATCATACACTTTTAGGGTGGAGGGAGACAGCCTTAGTTCTGACCCTTCCTGCAGAAAAGAAAGCATGGCTCTGATCGGGTATCTCCGGGGGTCTTCTTGGAGAGAAAACCACTCGATGAACAGGTTCCACTTCAAAGCATAGGCGCACATTGAAGAGGGCGCTCTTGCTGAAGTGATTGTGTCTACCGCCAGTGGCGTAGTGTAGGTCTGGAGGCGGGTGCCAAAGGGTGCCTTGTCTCTGAGAAAGCAGATCCTTTCTCAAAGGGAAAGAGATCCTCAGCACGGAAGAGTTTGTTCTTTTCTCAGTTGACCCGAAGCCCCAGAGGGCTGAGGTGCTGAAGTACCAGGTCCCTGTGTTCGCACAACTGAGCATGCGACTAAGCCAGCATGAGCCACGACAGGGACGACCGAAGCCTAGGACTCTGTACTGATATGCTCAACACTTGAACGCAAAGCATAGAAACGGCCTGTGTCAAGGGAGAATCGAGACATGAAAGTACGCGTCCTTCGGGTCAATCGCTGCAAACTAACCATGAGGACAAATGCATATAATAAAGGCCTTCTGAAGCGAAGCAATGCGTTTGTGTAAGGAAAAATATCCATCAATAGTTATAAAGTAAAATATCTGCCTTCCTTATTCAACTTATGAAGAAAGTGTAACACATCTCGCAGTTCAAGCCGCTTACACTACGTCCAAAAAAAACAACAAAGTTTTCGTAAATTGAATACGGAAGGCGGTCTGGCAGAAGCTAGATATTTTACTTTATAAGTTATATTGTTAAATATGGATTTTTCTTAAACAAATGCGTCACTTTGCTTTAGAAGGCCTTTTTTAACGCCCCGGAGCCGTGTGGAGTACATTTATGATGCATAGTTGCACTTTCTTCAGCTTCATACTCTACATCAGGGTTCCTCAATTAGGTTTCACCAAGGGCCAAATTCTACCAACAAAGCCAAGGGCCACTGACCAAAATGTTATGACCACAGTGTTTGTTCTGCTATTATTATTATTATAATTATAATAAATATTATTATTGTTGTTGTTTTTATTGCTGTTTTTAAATGAAAAAATAAATATTCTGATTATTTTTGAGTAGTTTGTTTTATTCAAACAATTAGTAACATCTTTGTGTTCAGATACAGAAGAAAACTAAACTTTGCCTGTTGAAAAGGAATGAACAAACAAAAAATCTGGGTCTCCATGTCTGCTACGCGAGCAACTGATTGCTTGTAAGCTGCTACCTTCGGTTTCTCAGAATGTTCTGGATAACTGCAGTTAAAACTGCTGTGCAATGCATTGAAATGGCGTTTGATGTAATCAGCCTTATCACCACTATCTGTGTGCATAACAAACAAGCTTTGTGTTGTGGTGGTCAGGAAAAGTAAAACGAAATTGTTCAGTCCATTCACATTTTAATCGTTTGTTTTCCATGTCCACTTTTCTTTTATTCATACTCGCCATGTTTTCGCTGTCAGAGTGATGCTCTACACTCTCCACGCCAGCGTTTTCAGTTCATTCTTATTTAAGTTGAGCTTCACGTTCACACGTGAGTGTGAAGCTCAACTTTCATAGGAATGAACTGAAAATGGTCGTTTTGCTCCGCGCAAGCTGCGTTTTAATTTTCGCACCAGCGATGTTCTTATGCTGACATTACCTTAATAACACTCTTTGAGCATGGGCCAAACATTTTTTCTTTCCGGCCCACGGGCCGCCTTTTGAGGAACCCTGCTCTACATACTCTATTGGTCCCATTCACTGCCAATATAAAGCTTGGATGTGTCAGGATATTTATTAATATAACTCTGATTGTGTTTATTAGAAAGAAGATGACTTATAGACCTAGAATGGCTTCAGGGTGAGTAAAGCTTTTCATTTTAAAGTGAACTAATCTTTTAAGACAATAAAAAACGTAGTGTTTAGACGTTTTGGGCTTGGCCCTTTTTTTTGCCCAGGAGTATACTATAATGCTGCTTCTCAAACTACAAGTTTTTTTTTTTTCTGAACTGTAATCATGATATTTGTTGGTTCCAGTCACTCCCTCCCATTTGTGTTCTGTCCCCTTTAGACAAAGTGGTCGCCATCAGATTGGCATCAGTCAAGTTGATCATTTTGATGTTTAATCCGTCCCACTGTTGTTCATTAGTCATCTGAGCTCAATAGCATGAGCTACAGTGGATTACAGCCTGTCAGTCACCATAGATGAATTATTCTGTCTGTCATTGCCGTGAGGGGATTCTGGGAGGTCACATCGCACAAAGAGCTGGGCTTGTTAGCACAAGAGGGATGGAGAGGTGTCTCTCTGTCAAACTGCAGACCGATCACTTTTGGGTGTTTAATGATGTGGTTAAAAACGTCTGACATCTGCATGGTTTGACAAACTAGAACAGAGTTCAGGCAGGAACTGCCCACCCAGATGCACCGCATGACCTTTGACCGGAGCATTGGACAGCCTGATTTATTATGGGCAGTTAATTTTGTTGAACATTACATGACCTTTGCTCTACTTGTTTAGAAGTAATCTTTTATGCCTATGGTTTCTCATAAGGGCTCATTCAGTTTTCAAAATGTGAATTATCTCTGGTGCAAGTCATAGACTAATATACTGGCTGGGTATATTAATTGGCTGATATTTGACCATTTAGAAAATCAACATTGGACGATAACCATACCAGTAGGCAGATTAATAGTAGTCATTCTACTTGGTGTTTTGAAAAAGTTTAATCAACTTTTTATTTTTGTATTATTTCATTATTATTTCACTATTTTCATTATTATTATATATATTAGTCTTGCTATTGTCATTTGTTGTAGATTTTTTTCCTATATTTATAAATGACTTTCTAAGGTTTTTTTTCCCCCTGTTTTTAGGTTTAGTAAATTTAGTTTGGTTCAGTTAAATTAAGTTTGTCATATATATGTGTGTGTGTGTGTGTGTGTGTGTGTGTCAATTTTTATATAAAATAATACAATAAAAATAATATAATTTTTATTTATGTATTTATATATATATATATTTTTTTTTATTATTATTATTTTAATTGTCAGTTGATTGTGTAAACTTAGCATTCATTTAAATTCACAAACTTGCTATTTTTACATTCTGTAATTCTAATAATTATAAAGTATACATCTATCATTTTAAGTGTAATATTAAATTTAAAACGTTTTTTAAAATTATAGATTTATACTTATACTTTTCCGCATGTCTTTTCTCAGTCAGTAAAAGTGACTATCCGATAATGGGCAGTTTCCTTTCGCTCTTGACATTTTATGACAGGGTCATGGGCATTGATCCTTTTCAGCCAAAATTGTTTTACGGTCAGTTTGTCTTCTTTATGATGGGACATCAATCAAGCTGGACTAGTGCAGGAAAGGGTGTCGGAGCTCCTCTGTTAAATTCTCATTGAGAATTGTACAAGCTCACACACAGTATGTTTTTGCTCACTAAGTAGAAAACTTCCACTTTCATTTTATATTTCCATTGATTGAAGATCCTTTAAAAAGTAGCTGTAAATTAGAGAATAATGGTTGTTCTCTAGCTCTGCAAGAATAGACCTTTCACTTGGACTAAAAGTTTGTGTTGTTGGCTCAGCAAAGTCACTGCAGAGAACTTGAGCTTTCCAGTTCTGAGCTGTCTAATGTCCACTTCAGCACTTTCTCTGACGATAACACTGCATTACCCCTGAACCAATTAGAGACCATCAGACTTTTTGGCAAAAGTGTTGCCATTACACTGGAAGTTGGAACAGAAAGGTGTAGATGTTGGAGAGATGGAGATCTTTGTGGATTATATCATCCCGAGGGAAGCACAGTCCTGACATACACAGGGTGATGGTTAAGTCTTTGTCTTTTATATTTACTCTTATCTTACTCTTGTCTCTTTATTCTTTTCTCTGTTTGCCTCTCTCATGATTCTTTTCTAGATTGATCAGTGCAAACATCAAAAACCTAATGATTTAACTTTTTTTTTTTTTTTTATCCATCTGAATCACATTGGAAGATCTGATGCAAAAGAACAGTTCGTTCACAAATCAGATATTGTGATTTATCTCATGAACTCTTACAAAGGTCAAGATTTTAATTGCATTCTTAAATTTGTGGACCATTTCAACCATAAAACTTAAGACTTCAGAAGGTTGCATACAAGTCTTGTGGTCCACATTCTACGTACTTTTAGTCAAGTACGTAGAGACAGACAAACATGTATAAATACACACAACCTATATAAAAAAGAGGTAATCTAACTAAACATATAAGCATATACATATATTATATATTATATGTAACAACACGTAGTGCAGACTCTACAAAAGAAACATTTAGTGCAAACAGAAACTGTGCAAAAGGACATGGGGACATTAGCATACATACTTAGTAGACATAAAAATATGACAGAGACAGATTCACATTATAAAAAATACAAACAGAAGTGACATAAGTGCTTCAAACAATTGTGATGTATATGCATGTAAACATATGTGTTTTCCAGGTGAGTCTGGATGGCATTGAGGTTTTTAAAGTGTCCAGTGCATATACACTGAGAGAGTGTATTGATACTTTGATCTTTGCAGCAGTATGCACTGTTCACTGTAGAGTATTGTGGCGCTGCAGTCTTCATACCAGACAGTGATGCAGCTGGTCAGCAGTCTCTCAAGGGTTTAACCTTTAGAGTGTGGTGAGGATGGATGGAGGGAGACTTGCTCTTTTCAGCCTGTGGAGCAAGTGGAGGCACTGCTTGGAGAATGATGTAATGTGTAAGTTGTCAACAGAGGTGGTCAAGGTGTGCACCTCCAGGGATTTAGTGATGCTGAGGGATGGATGCCCACCAAGTTCAGGTTATTGATGAGCTGTTGTGGAGTGAGGAGTATATTACATTGTCCGTGGAATGGTTTGGACGGTAAGCAACCTGGAGCAGGTACAGTTTGTTAGGGAGACTGCACTTGGATGTGATGCATGACTAACCTCTCAAAGTACTTCATGATCCGGTTCAGTGCTATGGGAAGGTAGTCATTCAGGGAGGTCATGGATGACTTCTTTGGTACCGGTGGTGGTGATTTAGACATGTGAGGATGACAGCCTGGCTCAGTGAGGTGTTGAAGATGTCTGTTAGGACATCTGTCAGCTGTTCGGCTCAGTCTCTTATTAGATGTCCAGGTATGTTGTCAGGACTCCCAGCTTTGCATGGGTTAATCCTAGATAGGGTCTTCCTTACGTTGAATGAAGACAGACAGATCACCTGTTCATTGGGAAGTGATGGTCTTTTCCGTGCAAGTATGTAATTCTGCATTTCAAACCATGCATAGAAATGGTTGAGTGCATCTGGGAGGGATGTGTCATCATCACAGACCTGTGGAGGGGGCTTGTAGTCCGTAATGGTCTGAATGATTGTTATTTATTTATTTATTTTTTTGCATACAACTGTTTTGCTTGTTGATGCCATGGGACAGATTGTCTCTGAGGGATGCTTTATCTCCTGATCTAAATACATAATCTCAGGTCTTCAGCATCCCACAGACCTCTGCTGTCAGCCATGGCTCCTGGTTGACACGTGCAGTTGATGGTCTTGGTGACTGTCACATCATTAGTGCACTTCTTAACACTCAGGGGTCAGCTGGTCGCGTCGGCGATACCACCTTGCTTTTTCTTATCAGTATGAAAGAGACTCAAAATACTTTTTTTTGCACATACAATTAAGAGTTATACACCATTTTAATCTGTGAAATATCTTTTTATTTGAGTACACTGAGAGTAAAAACAAAATGTCGTGCTTTTTGCAAAATAAAGAAAACTAACATGATGCGTGATCTTTCGTCTCCCTCTGAACAAAGTCCAATCTGATAGTTCTCAGAAAATGAACTGTAACTTAGTGAATACTAATCACAAAAAAATTAGACTTATGTCTAAAGAAACGTTGAAATGTCAGGTTTTAAATCGTGTAAGTCAAATCGAAAACAAAAATTTTCTGTTTATGTAAAAGAGAGACATGTCAGACGTCCGTGAGTCAGCTCTTTATCCGCTAATGCGGTCACGCCCATGGAGTGAGCGCTTTATTCAGACGCAAATTCTGAGGCGATACATGTATACATCGTCGCAATCATGTATTTATTATCTTCAAAATTGTTTATCTGCATGTTATAGCCATTGTTAGTGATGTCTGGAAGCCTCTGTTCGTTTCTGGAATGTCACATGGTATGCCTATTCTTCATTACGTGTCATTTGTGGACTAAATGTGCACAGAGCGCCCTCCGGGTGCAAGTATGAATGGAAAATACAGTATCCAGCGCTCATAGTGATGACAATAAATATTACTCCTCTGTATAGAAAATTGACATAAGAGAATCCATCAATATTTCTCCAAAATGTGCATGCTTTTAAGCTAAAAGCCCTAATGGATGTTGTTTTGTCAAAGGTAACGACTCCATTTTTCATATTCATAACTCCTGACGCCTAGGCTATTAACAAATTACGGTCACTATAAGAGTAAAATAGAGGTCAAAATGTGAAGCTTGAGTCTTTTTAATGATGCACATTAACAAAGTATATTAAAATAGAAAACCATTGTTTGGTTAGAGACTTGAGTCTTTTTTTGAAAACATTATAATAGTAGGCTAATGCATCCAATCTTTTGACTGGTACTGTTATTTAAACTATAATAGGCCTATACAAATTTTTCTTCCCATGTGCAATAATACGTGCATGCACAAAAATCATGTTTTTTTTTGTTTTTTTTGTCAAGAGTGGACATTATATTTACGTTAATACAGCTGATATGATCCTGTTATCAGAGGGTTTTTTCACATAGCCTACCTGACTGAAAGGGCTCATTATGTAGGTCATTATGCAGGTCTTTCTCTTCTCAGGTGTGAATCACAGCATTATTCATGAAGATTTATATAAGTCTGTATACATACTGTGTTTCTTGACAAAAAGGGTCTTACAAAATTTAAATCAATATACTGTTTTATGTGAAAGAGTAGGCAGGCTTATTTTTACATCATTTTGAAGCAAAAACTCTAGTCTACAACCTCCAATACCCAGAAGTCTTGTGAACACATATATAATATTAGTTTTGTGGCATTTCAGTGACTTAAGTTTTTTTTTTTTTTTTTTTCAATAACCATGCATAACGTCTCAGGTTACGAATGTAACCAGGGTTCCCTGAGAACAGGGAACGAGACTCTGCGTTTGCAACACTATGGGGAAACGTCACGTGACTCGGTGTTCGAAAGCCGAGTTATAACTATCCAATAACTCCAAATCCTATTGGCCGGCGACAGCCTATGACGTCATACAGGCGCGACCCGGAAGTATAAAAGGGGTGCCTGGGGAAGCAGTCATTATCCATCGTCTTGAGGGACTGTTCAGCAGGCAGCCCGATGTATGGCAAGGAAACGCAGAGTCTCGTTCCCTGTTCTCAGGGAACCCTGGTTACATTCGTAACCTGAGACGTTCCCTTTCAAAAGGGAACTTCTACTCTGCGTTTGCAACGCTATGGGGAACGATATACCCACGCCGCCATGCTTGAGGAGAATGCCTGTCAAGAAAAATGGCTGAGACAAAGGCTCCAGAGCAGTAGAAACTGCTTGGCAACTCTCCCTCGGGTCACACCAGGCTGTCAGTGACAGCATTCCCTTCGGCCAACAGCCCAAGCTGAACTCCACGAAGGACCTCCTCAAAGGCCCTACGGAAGGTGCTAAGGTGTCTGGAACCAACCTTTCTAGAAGAAAAAGTGGTCCCTTCAAGGGAATGTGGCCAAGGAACCAAAGGGAACCTCGGCCAGTCACTAGAGGGGAACGAAGTCACCCCCAAAGCCACCAGGGAGGCCGACCTAGTCTGACCTGAGACAAACTCAGTCTGGGCCAACCCTGTCTGAATACAGAGCCTCCTAACACGCATTCTTCACAGAAGATAGTAAGTAAGAGTGACTGCAAAGAGGCAGAAACAAACTCAAACCCACGCGTAGAGACGGGCATCCTGGAGAGCAGAACTCAGCTAAGTGCTATGAACCCTCGTATTGAGGGGAGTATAATCCACTCATCCTAGGATCTACCCAGTGCTTAATTAACGCACTGAGGAGGCCGTGCACTACAGAACCCTGATCCAGGGGAGCACAAACCAGCCTGATGCTGGGTCCTTAAGAGGAGGCCTGATTAAGGCCTACCCCATGACCAGCTTAGGGAGCTAAGCACTATTACAAACATAACCCTAAAAGGGAAGTACGAAACTCACCTAACAGGTAGACCATGCGATGGGCACATACTCATGGAGGCCGAATTAGGCCTACAGCATGATAGAGTTAAGTGAATAACAGAAATCAAACAGAAAGTGGCCCGGTTTTCTTTCTGGGGTAGAAAGATGACTTCAATGGCAGCCTAAGAGGCTGCAAAGTGCCTACATGACAATCCACCCAACACGATCCACCGAGCAGTGTACTCAGTAAAAACACCTTTTACTCTCTAAAGCAAGAGGAGTACAGCGTACGCCAGCACGCATTAAGGAAGGCCTGGAGGGGCCTATAACCTCAACAGACACGTGGCATCAGCTCGTGGCAGTGTTTAGGCCCAAAGGACGATAAACAACCTGACAAAAGGAGGTTGGTTTATCACTTAGGCCTCTGGCCAACAGAAGTGTATAAAGATAACTCTCAAAGAGAAATACACCCAAACATACTCCAGTGTGTTAAAACTAGGTGGCCCGTAGGCCTAGCAACCTCTAATACACACGGCGTAGTCTCGTGGCCATTTCTAGGAGCACAAAAGATCCACCCTAGGTTTTCAGATTAAAACACAAATTGTGCCAAACGTAAACTAAAAAGGAGGCCTGAAGGGGCCTGCCAATTCAATAACACGTGGCTACAGCTCGTGAATTAAAGGGAACCCAGCTACAGGGAACCAGCTGTAACCCAAAAAGCTAAGGGAAGCTAACTGCAACCTGCGCTAGGCTACACATTCCAACAGGCAATGTACCCTAAATACACATTTTGACTAAAGGGAACCAAACAAAGCCAACATGGTCTAAGGAAGGCTATTATAAGCCTACTACCTCAGACAGACACGCGGCATGGCCTGTGGCAGCGTAAACCTGTGAAAATATGTGAGCACATTATGATCAGTTAAACAGTATAGTAGAACAACCGCTAACTAGAAGGAGGCCGATTATCATAAGGCCTACAATCCGAGTTATAAGCAGTATAACCGTTAACCAGACCACTAAAAAAGGGAGCTAATAGATACCAGTTTTCTTCAACAAAGTGGCACTAACTACCCTGAATATGCAATCCAACAGGTGATGCACCCAGTGACAAGGACCTCAGACTGGAGAGTACAAGTCACCAAATACTCAAAACAAAGGCCTACTTTCACAGCAAAGGGCCTACTGTTATGAGAGCCAACCTGTGGCAGCATAGGCTCACATACAGTGTAGGGCAAAAGTCTAGAACCCAAAGTAACACAAACTTTGATCTACATGCTGTTTTTAAAAAGAAAAACACTTCCCACACAGATCCTCAAATCTGATCTAAACCCCAGGGGACAGGAGCTAAAAAACTAGCAACGTCAACTTTAACTTGATAAAACAAATTATCAAGTGGCTCAGAAGAAAGTTATTCCTTTTAGCATGAAAGTTCTAGAAAGTGGGGCCAAGCACACACCTGCATAACTTATCTACGCAAAGATAAGGGCCTACCACCTGAGGAACAGCATAAGGGAGTCAGAAAACAGTCTACAACCTAGCTGTAAAACTCAAATTGCACCTACACCAGCAAGGGGATAATTGGGCATACAGCCTAACAACTCCCTCGGGAGGAAAACCAGAACTAGGAAACAAATCCTGAAAGGATAGTGAATACATATGGGGTTACTTCATATATCACATCACCTAGCTCTCGCCTGGCTGCCAAGTTATAGGCCTATTTTCTTTATTATATACAACAGGCACCATAACAAACAGCCTGATCTCCACTTCTAAATCTCATGATGAGAAAAATAAAGTGAAGCTCAAAGCTGAAAAGTCAGGCGGCCGGTTAGGGCCGCCGTAGACATACAAACTGAAGTAATGAGTGCCAACTCAAACTATACTGAAAATAGCCGAGAGGCTACTCAACATAGAGAGAAAACTAAGCAGCAGCCATTTTGTGACCTGCTTAGTCAGTCTCAACATTCCAGTTTTGCCCAAAAAAAACCCTTCAAATTCTATATCTCAATGTACATTCACTGTGACATGTTCAGGAAATACACAGGAACGACACAAAGTCAACATTTTAAGAAATTAAATCTGACTCTGTCTTACCTTCCCGTGGCTCGAAGACCAAAGACTGCTCCTTCACAAACATGGGAAGGAAAACATCCATGGTTCTAGAAGCCCAAAGAACCCTTTCACTATCAAGCCAGATGGCAGGCCTCCAGATAAAATCAACATAGGCCCAGCCGTCAGCCTGACTGTTCAAAGGTGTCACCTGAACATACACTAGTAATTAAAAAACGGATCTGAGTGGAATGCAACTCTTAAAAGCTGCTGAGCGCGCCCTCGCCTTCAGCAGATCAGCCTGGTACGCCTGCAACACTGCCATAGTGTGTAAAGCCGCACCAGCCTGACCCGCAGCAGCATATGCTCTGCCGTTCAGACGAGATGTCTGTTTAAGGGGTCTGGACGGCAAAACTGGAGCTTTTAGTGTCGGTGCTCTGCCCATGACGAGATAGCTGGCAAACGTCTCGTCAATGGGCGGCAGCGACACATACCCATGCTGGCCCAATCCATCCACACCAGCGAGATTCCCTCGCTGATGTGGATGAACTCTGGCCGAGCATGGGTTCTTCCATGCCCTCTCGATCTCAACGTGGAGATCCGGAAAAAATGGAAGGCTCACTGGAGTCACGGGGTTGTGGTCGGAAAGAAAAACGTTCGTCAAGTCTGCCGCGAACAGGTTCTTTCCTCACGCGCCCCCACGGCAGCTGCAGTCTGCCAGCAGCGCGTTCTACAACCTCCAGTAACTCGGCATATGCTGGGCCAGGAGACTTGGAGAAAGAAGAAAAAGCCACTTCTTCCTCCTCCATTGCCTCCTGCCCACGGGGGCTATCAGCCAGAAGAACACTCGCTCCCGGATCCGATGATGGCAAAGATAAGACATCATCATCATCCAGGAGCTCATCCCCGCCAGCCGCCACCGGAGGCTGAGAGACCATAACACCTCTCTCAAACTCGGCAGCGAGCTCCATCTGCGAGCCCCATGAGTGCAGCCGCCGCTCTGCCTCAGCACGAGCAGGGCCGGACCCACCAGGCGCAGATGTTGACGCCTCATCCCTCGAGAAGGGGGCCAGACGAGAACGGAGCGTTCTCATAGGAAGACGCTCACAATTCACACAGACAGCGCCCTCAAGCACCATCCGTGCGTGTTCTTCTCCCAAACAATAGACGCATAGGGTGTGCGAACCCTCCGGAGTTAAAAACCTCGGGCATGGATCCACACACTTCCTGAAATGTTTCTCTTTGCCCTCAGACATAACAGAGACATACTCTATGAAGAGTATATTCGATAATGGCAGTCGACACAAACAGTCCCGAAAGACGATGAGATAATGACTGCTTCCCCAGGCGCCCCTTTTATACTTCCGGGTCGCGCCTGTATGACGTCATAGGCTGTCGCCGGCCAATAGGATTTGGAGTTATTGGATAGTTGGCTTTCGAACACCGAGTCACGTGACGTTTCCCCATAGCGTTGCAAACGCAGAGTAGAAGTTCCCTTTCGAAAGGGAAACGTTATTTCTTACAAATACAAACGTGCATACATGTTGCTCACGTATTATGGTAGCCTAGTTCGTGCTGAACACAGTGTAATGACACTTTTTCCATTATGAACAACTGAAAAAAGCACAAATGTCAGGGCATGTCAAAACTTCTCCTGGGCCCCAAAAATCCTCAGACCCTGGAGGGTTAATGTAGGCAATGACTGTTTCAGTGTATTCTTGCAGGTTTGTGTGATTGTTGCAGGTTATTCCCTTTTTGAATGTGTCCTGAAAGCAGTCCTGGGGCATTGAGGTAGTATCCTCTGGCCATACTGTGATCCGTTTTTGAACCGGTTTGGCAAATTTCAAAAGTGGTCTCTATGCTGGAATTAGCATAACAGAGATGTGATTTGAGTACTCAAAGTGGGGGCATGCGACAACCCTGTATGCAGTTTTCCCTGTTCTGTAAAACCAGGGCCAATGTGGTGTTAACATGTTAACAAGTTAACATGTTGGTAGAACTTTGGCAAAACTGTGTTTACGTTTGCATGGTTGAAGTTACCAGATACAGTGAAAAGCAGTCACAATTGTTGGTTTGTTGCTCACTGATAGAGCTGTACAATTTGCAAAGTGTATCCCTAGCATTGGCTCTCAGGGAAGTATCCCTCACCTCATGTTGTGTGACTTGACAGAGTTGAATAAAGGTCTCTTTTCATATGAAACTTTTCTGGTCCTTTTGTACCCTTTTTGAAGCTTGAAAGCCTCACTCCCCATTTTTTTCTAATGGAACAGCATTGACCAATATCATATAATAAATTGTGGCATTTTTATAGTAAACTCCATATAAAAAGCAATATTTAGGATTAAAAAATTAATGTTATTTGTAAAAAGTCTTTTCACCATAAAATGTTTAAAATTAAAACTGAAACTTAAAAATAAAAATATATGATTATGATTTATACACTAACGTAATCAAGGTGTATTTTAAGAAGGCTAAAAGGAACAAAAAAATGTGAAATTTCTTCATGTTTCAAAAAAGATTGTCGTTTTAATAACCTTGGACATCCTTATTTTTATTGACCTGATGTCTTTCTCTCTCCTCATGTCATAGGTTTGGGAAATTTCCTCTGGGGAGATGCTCCTGTCCGTCCTCTTCGACGTTGGCATCATGTCAGTGACCTTTGACCCCTGCGAGTATTTCCTATTCTGTGGAGGCAGTGACGGCAATATTTTTCAGGTGTCTCTCTGCAGCACGGTAAGCACTTTGAACGCCGGCATTTTCTGATCGTTGGCATTTATTCTGAAAGCATGTCCAATGAGACCTTTGTAATAGAGTTTTTGACACCATTGTGAAGTTGTTTATGAGACATTTAATTGGCCCATAGCACATCGACAAGCCTGTTGTGGTTTCATAAGCAATAATGCACCCTGTCTTATCTTCACTGCATTAGATGGAGAAGATTACAGTTATTTTAACTGGACTCCTGCTTGGCAGCGATTAGACATAAATAGTATTGAGTCATTTTCCATCGAATCTTCATTTCTTTTCTTTTACATAGTCCTCAGAGTAAACTTAGTCAATTTCGATTTCTGGTGTGAAACATTTATATGCTGATATTTGTGATCCTCTGCCCTGATCCTTCAAATGTCTCCTCAGCATTGCTGGCAACTAAAGTGAGTGATTTTTAAGTGTTATTTATTTTTCTGTTGAGCTGTCCGTTTCGGTCCAGGTCAGGGCATCTTAGAGAAAGCACTCGGTGCTGGAAGGCAAAAATGGATGTGAAACGAATGTATTTCCTCACATTCTCACCTCACTTCACCTTTACACCAGAGGACTCATTTTAAAGGGAATTTCAGATGAAGCGTATGCAGGTGTCATGGCCATTGTCAGTTTCACTTAAAGCCCATGTAGTTTTTGTTGGATTGTTGGAAGTAGGTTATTCCCAGCAGGTGCTTTTGGCTTTGAGAGGATATGAGGACCTGGATGAGCTCAACCAGCAGAAAAATCTGCTTACGGAGAACATTGGTATTGAGAATTTTGTGGTTTGTGGAAATGACTGTTTTTGAAAGGGATAGTTAAAAAAAAATCTGTCATTTTCTCACAATCATGTTGTTCCAACCTGTATTACTTTCTTCTATGGAACATAAATGGAGTTTAGCAGAATGTTCATGCTGCTGTTTTCCATGTAATGTAAGTGAATAGTGACCAGGCATCAAAAGTGACAAAAAGCACCATAAAAGTTGTCCATATGACTTGTGCCCTATATTATAAATATTATGAAGTCACATGATAGTTTTGTGTGAAGAAACATACAGAAATGTATGTTTTAATTTACCAATCAAGTCTCCTTTGCTGCAGCTCTATACACATATATACACATATATATCATGATTTTTGTGGGGATGTATCATTATTAAAATTCCAGTACTGGACAATACCAGTAAGCCATTATTTTCTTTGTTATGGCCAATAGCTGATAAATAGCTGACATTTAAATTATTTTGTCTAAAAAAATGAAAAATTTGAAAAAATTATTTTAAATGCAATAAATGCTGAATTTAGGTATCACAACATTATAATGTACTAAATGGAAAATGTATTTATTTTTATTTTTTTAGAATGCTGTAAACTACATTTAACAGAAATTAGCATGCATAATTAATATCCCATATCGGCCAATACTGACAACAACAACAAAATAATAATAATAATAATAATAATACTGGCCAAGAACCAATATGGTACCAATATAATATATTGTACATTCTTTGATTTTTACCTTGTGAACATCAATAGTTGAAAAACTCCCTTAGATGATAAGAGTAGAAGGGAAAAAAGAAACATTTGGAGGAACCAACACTTGGCAGTGTGATCCCATCCTTTCCTAGTCAGCACTTAATGAAACGATTTATTTTATAGCGCTCGCCATATGATAATTAAAGTATTCCTGAGCTTATATTGAAAAGCTACAAATCTAACAGGAGATTCTTGAGGCAGAATTTAATAAATAAACATGTTTCTTCTTAAGGCAGTATTTAAGTTTTTTTGTTTGCTCTATATGCATGTCTTAAGCCAATGTATGTGTGAGAGAAAGCATGTGTTTCTGCATGCGTTTCTAAACATATTTAAACTGAGGTGAAACTGTGTGCGATTCATTCCCAATCTGTCCAGATACATTCGTCATCATTCTTGAACTTTAATCAAGGCATTAATGAGCTGGTAATGATGTGCTTTTTCAGCCTCTCGGTTTTTCATTTTGTTCCTCACATCTGGAGTCTCAGCCAGCCTTAGTAGTCTACAGGGTTTCCTGATTTATTTATTTTTTCATGTCTCTAAAACCTTTCAAGAATTTCAAAGGCTATTTATTGATAGACTCATCTCTTTGACTTCTAAAGCTGGATTTTACATTCTTAATAATTTTGGTCTACTGTCTTAAAGTTGATTTCACAGTGCGATTAATTGGTGGGATATAAGAAGTCTTAGGAGTCTTGGAAGTCTGACTTCATTCCAAAATATCAGCCTCAATCTTCCTGTTCTGATTGGGTTAGATGTTTTCCTTTGAACAAAATACAGTCACTTGCCAGCAAAATTTGTGGAAAACAAAAAAATTCTCCCGTCAGGGCTAGATGATGTATTTATGGTGTATTAGATTTAATGTCAAAAATTATTATTTATTATGCAGTTGTGAACTTATACAGTTCTGTTAACCTTCTCTTCTCAGTCCAGCAGTTTCATTGACCTCTTCACCCCACTACAAGGGTTGAAAGTGCTTACTCAGCTCAGTTTTCTATCCCCTCGTTCCTCAGATTGTCTTTTAGTGTTGAACTAGGGTTGAATTTGTCATATTTGGATAGAAAAAGGCTTTCTGACAAGAAAGCGTAGAATTCCCTACCTGCTTGAAGACTAAAGACACCGAGGGAAAAAAAAAGAGATGCGAAGAGAAAAATACAGAGAGAGAAAGTGTTACTGCTGAAGGTTTTTAAAATCTAATCCTGTCAGGGCTTTCTGCATCAGAAAGACATCTGTTTAACTTAAACTCATGCTCTGAAAAGCCATACTGTATAAAAACGCTTGATTGTAGTGGCTATACTTGCTTTTAGAGTTGATTTTCCCCATCAACTTTAGATTAAAGGAACATTTCAAAATAAAAATCCTATCATCATTTACTCACCCCCATGTTGTTGCAAACTCAAATGGCTTTCTTTTTTCTGTGGAACACCAAGTGAAAAATTTTGAATAAAATTAATTTGAACTGGAGAAACAAGCAGAAGTGTCATATACACTGCCCGGCCAAACAAAAAAAAGTCACTGTTTGGATTTTAATAGGCAAATACTTAAGAATCTATGGAGGGATCATTATTACAGTGATTATTATGTTTCTAGCATGTTATATGTTTGGCAACGGTTCTTATAACCCTTAAAGATGGAATGTGTAGCTTTTCATGAAGACACATCATGGCCATATTCCAGGATGACAATGTCAAGATTCACCAGGGTTAAAATTGTGAAAGAATGGTTCATGTGTAAAAATCATTTTTACACATGAATTGGCACTTCTGCGTCCAGACCTTCATTCCATTGAAAGTCTTTGGGATGTGCTGGAGTAGACTTTACAGAGTGCTCACCTCTTGCATTGTCAATACAAGATCTAGAGCAAAAATTGATGCACCTCTTGATGGAAATAACATCACAACATTTATTTCCATCGAGAGGTGCATTATTTTTTGGTCAAGACTGACAATGCAAGAGGTGAGCACTCTGTAAAGTTTAACTAAAACAGGAAATAAATGAATAAAACATGACTATAAAATATTATTTCATGGCCATGATATCTATTTTTTTTTTTCCATACATATAAGTGTCAGTAACACTTTTTGTTGTTACATATAGTCAATAATAATAATTATCCACCTTTTTCCTACGCCCAGTGCCGCTTTGCGCAAATTATGGGAATAACTTCTGTTAAGCTTTGAACAATTAGCGAAAGCTTCGCTTTATGAACGCAATAATAAGCATTTTAAAAAACTGGGTACAATGAGATGACATTATTCTACTCACCCTTTACCAGGACATTTTTACTTTTAAAAGGAAATTTAAACGTGCAAAAGCATTAACAAATTACTACAACAGACCATGAATAACACCAAAAGCTTGATTCTTTCTGCAGCAATTTTAACAGATGTATTAAATATCACTGTAGTAAGATATATCTGTATTATGTAACATAAGTTGCCTTAATAAAAAATGTTCATTAACTGGAACACTGAGTGATAATATTTCAAAGTGATTTCTGTCATTTTGACAGCCAATAAATATTGCATTTACCTGCTTTAGAAACATTCCAGCAAACACAACCTGGAAAAAGACGTGAGGATTTGGGGAGAAAAACAAGAGATTCTTTGTGCATTCCAGTGATTTATTCATGGGATGTATCGTAAATTAAATCAGGAGTGCAGAACACAAATGCGCAGTATATGTTTTCTTTTTTAATACTGTTACAGCAGAAGAAGGGGAAAAAAGAAAATAATCAGGAGGAAAAGAATGAAGCCACTGAAAAGAGCTCTTGTCATAGATATTCGTGTTGTACCATGTCACATTAAAATACCAAGCGTTATATTATTCTCCTGACATCTGAAAATAGAAGGACATTTACAGCTTATTCAGTCTGATAAGATTTTGTTATTATTTGAAATTATTTGTTTCATTATTTTTTGATTGGAACTTCCCCAAACCGGAAGTGCCTCCCATTATCTAAAATGCAGTATTTTCATTAGGAAAAAGGTGAATAAATTATACATACGCAAATAACTCTAAACCTTGTTCCTAACCATAACCCTATCGTAGGCTAAGTACTATAGTAAGCTTTGCCTTTTGAATAATTTGCATTTTAAAATATATTCAAACTGAAAACTGTAATAATATTTCACAATGTTACAGTTTTTACATTATTTTTGATCAAATAAATGCAGCCTTGGTGAGCATAAGAGACATCTTTCTAAAAAGAAAAAAACCTTTTTAATGGTGTTAAGTTGCTACATACGGACAGCATCAGTTCTTAAGCACATGAACTCAAATCCTTGTGGTAGCTTTTAGGAATTTTTTATTATATTTTATTGCACACAGTGGTTTCAAATATGTTTTAGTACAACGTTTAAGGTTTAATGTTTTTAATTGACTTTGTTGAACACATTGTGTAAGTCTCTTCAAGTAATTTTAACCACTTTTAATCATAAATCAAAAACTGTTATTCTAAAAACCCATTAGATATTCCAGAGGGAATTCATGGCTTGAAATTGCCAATTCTCTTCTGGGTTTCAGGACTACAAACTGAACAGCTCTATTATTTGAATTATAACAAGGTCTCTCAAAACTATTTCCCCCTCCTAATCAGATGGATTTTATTTCCGTTCCTCTGCGATGTCTGTCTGTATTAATGTGCAAAACTGAATATGAAAGACATGCGTTTCCTTCCAGAATGTCCAGAGATCTCCTCTTGGCTTTAACTCTTCCTGTCATGTATTATTGATGCTCCTTATTGCCAGTCTTTAAAGAGGTGATGTAATGATTTGAGTCAGCAATGGTCCAGTCCAGGCCACCATACTTCTCCTACAGCCTCTTCCTTAATTAATGCCATTAAGTTAATCGATCAGACCATTCAGGAGACAGTTGGGGCTAAATCCCCTGGTATCTAATGGAGGCTGCAGGACGGAGCGTGATTGTGTATGTACCAGAACTGTAAGCTAATTGACTCTGGTGGAACAAATTCTTAGCAAGTGCTCAACATTAAGGTTTTTTTCTATTCAGCTACCCCAGTTGGCATGAAAACATGTACATGATCAATGAGTTTAAAATGAAGCCAGACCTGTAACTCTATCACTGACCCCAAGCCAGCAGGCTGTCGTTATTATTGACCCATGTTAGCATATGGATTGTTTTCTCCACATTGAAAATAAATGTTTCTTCTTCCCCTTTTTTTCTCTCTTTCTTTCCTGCTTGGCAGAGTTTAAGCCGGGATAAAACCTTCCAGTCGGACAGTGACGGCAATCAGGTGTTCAAAGGACACGGGTGAGGTTTTCTGCTCTTTGGTGTGACCCATGTGTCTGTCCTCAGTCATTACTTCAGGAAAAGTCTTGCTTTTTTTGTGCTGTAGCATAAAGTTCAGTCAGTGAAAGGAAGAAAGGTGAAAGTTTCTGGCTTCTACTCTGGAGCCGTCTCATTTTGGATTAAATTCCTTCTTTCTCTCCTTTGTGCTGAAGCTCTGCCTGTAAGATGGTGCAGGCAGGAGGTGTAATCACAGCCTCCATTTGCTGTGCAGTTTTCAGGTTACGCACAGCGAGAATTGCAGAATTGCCGGCTGCTGGTGGCAGAAAGGGTGTCATTTGGCATTGTACTTTGTATCTTTAACAAACACATGTTCATTTATTTGAGAATAAACATTTTAATGTGGCTTTATACTTTATATAAAAGTCTATATTCTTTATACTATATTATTATTTTTAATATTTATTGATTTATTTTAAAATAAGATATATAGACTATTGTTCAAAAGTTTTGTATAATTATTATCACATGATTCTAAAGAAATCATTCTGATAAGCTGATTTGGTGCTCAAGAAACATTTCTTATTATCAATGTTGAAAATTTTTTTTTGGGTTTTAAAAAAAGTAAAGTAATACTTTTAGTCAGCAAGGATGCATTAAATGGATCAAAAGTGGCAGTAAAGACATGTATAATGATTTCTGTTTCAAATAAATGCTGTTCGTTTGAACTTTCTATTCAGTGAAGTTTCCTGAAAAAAAAAAAAAAAGTCACCGTTTCCACAAAGATTTTAAGCAGCATGACTGTTTTCAACATTGATAATAATAACCATTATTAATAGTTGAGCACCAATATTAATTGATGATAACTGAGCACCAAATCATCATATTAAAATGATTTCTAAAGGATCGTGTGACACTGAAAACTGGAGTAATGATGCTGAAATGTAGCTCTGCCAACAGAGGAAGAATAATAATAATAATAAAAAGTTGTTAAAGTATTTCACAATATTACTGTTTTTAATCTGTTTTTGATCAAATAAATGCAGTCTTGGTGAACATAAGGTTCAAAAACATTTTAAAAAAATCTTACGGACACAAAACGTTTGAATGGTTTTATATGTACATTTTGCATGTGTGTATGCATGTGTTGGATTGGAACCTGCTTATAGACAGACTTGCAGAGCAGATAAAACCTGTATAAATCTGTACCTAGTCTTTACTATAACATTCTTTTTCCTCCTGTACAGAAATCTGGTGACATGTCTGTCTGTGTCCATGGATGGCACACTCCTGCTGTCTGGCTCCAATGACGAGACTGTCAGAATGTGGGACGTTCAGAGCAAGCAGTGCATATGGTCCATCAACCAAAAGGGTAAGCAACAAGCTCTCTCTCTGTCTTTCTCTCAGCTTGATTTCCTTGTCTACTGGCAATATTTGCTCCTATGTACAATCACCCTTCAACCATCCCAGCATCCTTCAGTGCTCAGCCAGGCTTGCTGACTCTTCCGTCCTCCCTGGCAGCTTGACCAGTCTGCTTCTAGCTCACTCCAAGCTGACGTGCCATTAGACACCTGCGTCTTCTTCAGTTTGGGTGTCTGATCTCTTGCGCTTTGGCCGTGACTGGCTGGCAGTAGCGCAGGAATGATGAGATTCTGCAGTGATAGTGACACAGTGTGCTCTGTTGTGGTTCTGATCCGTGAATACGTTCTGTCAGCGCCGCTCTCGTTTGACAGTAGTTCACCCTGCATGGAACATAAAACAACCTCATTTTCCTGTTTGGGTTCCCTGGGTTAGATTTCTTCTATCTTCTTTGTCAATTATGGAAACAGTGCAAAATGGAAGAATTGTAGGACATTTGTATAACCAATTTAGGCAATTTTAAATTCAACATGATTTCACAATTTGAGTCTGTTACAGGGATAGTTCACCCAAAAACGAAAATTCTGTCTTAATTTACTCATCCTCAAGTTGTTCCAAACCTGTATTAATTTCTTTCTTCTGCTGAACACAACAGAAGATATTTTGAAGAATGTGGGTAACAAAACAGTCGATGAGTATTTTTTCCCCCCATACTATGGAAGTCAATGGGGCCCATCAACTGTTTGGTTACCGACATTCTTTTGTGTTCAGCAGAAGAAAGAAACTCATACAGATTTGGAACAACTTTAGGGTGAGTAAATTTTGACAGAATTTTCATTTTTGGGTGAACTATCCCTTTTAACTTTTTTTTTTTTAAGACATATTCCTTGTCTTATTGTGCACAGTTCACTAGTGTTCATTATTTCTTCCAAATGAAAAACAAACTTCTTCCCCTGAGACAACATTTCTTTTTAGCTAATATTTGACTAATGGCCAACAGACCAGTGTTTCCCAACCCTGTTCCTGAAGACACCAGCATAAGGGAGACATCCAAAATGTGCAGTGTTGGTGCACATTTATAAATATATATATATATATATATATATATATATAAAACTTTTTTTTATTTATTTTTTACTTTTTTTCATTGATATCAGGACACCATGACACAATGACTTTTTGAATTCTGACTTTATGCCTCCAAAACATAATTTATGACATTAAATATTAAATATTCATCATAGAACAGATGTATTCATTGTATGTGTGAATTGCCTTATTAATATATTTTTTAATAAATTAACAAATATGGACAAAAAATTGCATAATGTCACTTGTTGACGCTCATGTTATATTCAATATTTTAAGACCCCAAAACAGATGCTATAATTTAATGTACATGATAAAAAAAATTACTTAATACCCGGGTCACTAGAAAACATCATGTTACAAAAGTAAAATGTATTTCATGTTGACTTTAAATTCTTATATTTTCATTTGAATTTATTTTTTGACTTTAATAACTGAATAATTGTGTGAATCTGTATTCCTGGTACTGTATCAATAACAACCCTTCAGCACTCCAAATATCCTTCAGCCTTTGAATGAGTCAGTGTGAAGACCTTGGCAGTTCTGATGGACTACTGAATTCTCTCTCATTTTTCTCCCGTGAGGTGAAATCACTAATTAGCTCGCTTCACTCTTTCAACATACAGATGAGCTTTGGTCGTCCTGGGTTACGGGCAGGAGGATGAAAGAATTTTTCCATTAATTTCATTCCGGCAGACTCCCGAGAAACTCACATTGCCAGATTGCATTGCATGTCCACCAGTCCTCAGCACGTTGTGTTATTTCGAGTAGTGATGCACCAGTCATGATTTTTCATGGCTGATTCCGATTCCGATTCCATTTTTTTTTTTTTTTTTTTTTTTTTTTTTTACAAGCAAATCCCCCGATTCTGATAACAGTTTCTGTTTTTTTTTTTTCTTTGTTTAAGCAAATGTATTTGTTGTTTATTTGCTCTATAACAGGCAAACTGGCCTTAAACAAAAAATATCTGTAGCCATTTGACATGAGAGGCGACCACTACATTTCCAACAAAGATGCTGTAGCATCACACACGTAGCATGTAGTAGTTATTTTTTTACTTGAATTAGATGGTATAATTTCAAGATTTAAAGCAAAAAAATAATGGACTTTAGAAATTATGCTACATAAGACACCTGCACAAAACAAACAGCAGATGGACTGAATGAAAATGCAAATTCACTGTCTGACAGTAGGTGGTACACAAAGCAGCGCTGTGCTTATAAACAGAGCTTTATACAGAGCTAAGATGAAAAAAAAAATGCCATAAAAACTTCTGAAGACAGTCAGTTCCCTTCAGAGTTGCATTCATATAAACCCCAACCCCCAATTTAATATTTATATTCTTCCTATATTTTGAGGATCGCAAACATTGAGCTTGCTGGTACAGTATTTGCTCTGTTGACATCTGTGTTCTCTTCTTTGCGTCCGTCTTCAGTGTGTCCCATCTCTGGCCTGTGCTAGTGTCCATTTACAGATTTTATAATATTTCTACACAAATGACATTTTGCAGTTTGTGTGCAAGCCCAGAATAGAGATTGCCTAAAATAAAGCTAAAAAATTGGTTCCGATTTATGGCCGGTCGACCAATGCATCTCTAATTTCCACTATTGTTATTGAGCTGTTTTTGAACACAATTGCTTCATGCTCTATAATTTTCTTTCCTTGATAACTTATTTTGGTTGAAGGAAAAAAAATCTACCACTGGAAAACTAAGGTAATTTGTCAAATGTAGAGGCGAAGGGCAAGCGGTATTGCAATGAGAAAAATCAAGCTGATGAATTAGTTTTCATTCTAGCCATTGTTGCCCTGGTGTTCAATGAGTGCTAAAGGACCACAGATGTCAGACCCCTTTGAGCAGGCTAGAGCATTTTAAAGGTCATTGAGTTCTCTTGAATTGAACAAATTAGCACCAAATTATTGTGATAACCTTTAGCCTCTAGTTCATTATCTGTCCTCTCAACTTAGAGAAAAAGAGAGAGCGAGTGAGCGAGGCTGTGGGGTTGCAGCAGATTTTGTTCATATATTCTCAGATTGATGCAGGCTAAATTACCCCATTGACTTTGAGGGCCTTTGATCAACTACCTGCTGTAATTAAACAGCTCTGAGAGGTTTAAAGGTTTTAGCTAATAACCAATGCGCTATGTGTCAGACTGACTCTCCAATTCTGAGAATTCTGTGTTGTTAAAAATGCTTTTTCTGAGAAATAGACAACCTCATGGTGGTTCAAGGGTTTTGTACATTTTGTTATAAATCTACCCAAATCCTTAGGCCATGATGGCCAGTTAATTGAGTAGTTGTCCAATCTAGTAATGAGTAGTCCAGTCTAGCTGATGTTGAACAGTGTCTTATAAAAGAAGCATGTCCCACTGGGATAAAGTGAACCGTACCAGATGCTTTTAACACACACACACACACACACACATTTTTGTGAACTGTGGGGACATTCCATAGACGTAATGGTTTTTATACTGTACAAACCATATTTTCTATCGCCCTACACTACCCCTATCCCTGAACCTACCCATCACAGAAAACTGTGCACATTTTTACTTTCTCAAAAAAAAAAAAACTCATTCTGTATGATTTAAGCCTTTTGAAAAATGGGGACATGGGGTAATGTCCTCATAAGTCACCCTCTCCTTGTAATACCTATGTCATACCCATGTCATTATACAAATTTGTGTCCTGATATGTTACAAAAATGCACACACACACACACACACACATTTATATATCAGTGTGGAGACTGTGAGCCAGGCCTTCTCACAAAACATCAGTGCCTGACCTCACAAATGCGCTTCTAGAAGAATGGTCAAAAATTCCCATAAACACACTCCTAAACCTTGTGGTTTTTGACCATTCTTCTAGAAGCGCATTTGTGAGGTCAGGCACTGATGTCCCCATAAACACACTCCTAAACCATTCTTCTAGAAGTGCATTTGTGAGGTCAGGCACTCATGTCCCCATAAACACACTCCTAAACCTTGTGGAAAGCCTTTTTTTATTATTATTATTAATTTACCAGACATTCAGAACTTCTACCAGCTAAAAATAAAAAATAAATAAACCAGATTAAGTACATCACAGTTATATACAGTGCACTGCATAAATGAGTACACCCCCTAGGGTTAGGGTTCTTAAGAGATATAATGTTCCAGCAAGTCTGCTTAATCAATTGACAAAGAAGCATGTCAAAATTATTCAGGAAAAGATTTTTTTTATCAAAGTCATCAAATGTTGTGTAGCAAAAATGTGTACTCATTTTTGCTACACAACATTTTATCACCATAATAAAAAATTTATTTTCCTGAATGATTTTGACATGCTCCTAAAAGTTACTAAATAAAACAAAATAAAAATTAAAGACAGTGTTTGATTAACAGGTAAGTATGTTGAACCAAAACATTTAAAGAGAAGTAATTTCTTGACAATTAAAAGTGTTATATAGCCCACTGAATCATTCTCAGACTTAATGCTGACAACAATGGAAACACTTGGGAGAGAACTGTCAGGAGACGTATTTCTTAGCACAAAAGAGGACAGTGGTACAAGAGGATTACCAAATCATTGTTTTAAGTTTGAAAATATAGCAAAAGTAACACAGAAATTCAAAAACAATGGACTTGTGACAAGGCCCCTGAAATAATCAGGCCTTCATTTTAAGCTTTCATTTAGTGATGAGGGATTTTTTTGCTAGACAAAGAGCAGGAGAAATACCAAGCAAGTGTCTCAGAGCCAGCAAAAGCTATGAAAAGAGTGACTGTTTATCTCACAGAGTAAGATGCAGCCTTCAGAAATTACATGCATGGTTGTTGTTCTCACTGGAACTATCTACTGGAGCCAAAGCACAATAAAGTCAATTAGCCATTTCTAAAGCCCATATTTACAAAATATAGATTCTGGGAATCAACACTCTGGTCTCATGAGACCAAATCAATCATTTTGGATCTAACAGCATGTTATGGTGTTGCTAAAAGAAGGAGTACAGTGAGAAGTGCCTGGTTCCCACAGTAAAGTTCAGTGGTAGTAAAGCTCTTATATAAGGATGTATGAGTACTGAAGGTGTGAGGGTGTTGTGCTTTATCAGTGCTGTCATGAATGCCCACACCACTGTGTAATTTGTGTAATACACAAACTTGAAACAGAAGATGTTACCCTTTCCTCATTCCCTGCATTGTTGGGCATTTTTTTAATATGACAATGAGGATATGCATTCTCCCAAGGTGAAAAACCTTCTGTGGACATGTATTGCACTCAATCTTAACACTCTTGAGCACCTGTGGGGGTTCTCTTTTGCCATCTTTCCATGAATTGTATTAGTGATCATAAAGAAAATACATCTTTTGTATTTGTTCAGAGGGGGTGTGTGTATATATATATATATATATATATATATATATATATATATATATATATATATATATATATATATATATATATATATATATATATATATGTATATGTATATATATGTATATGTATATATATGTGTGTGTGTGTGTGTGTGTATGTATATGTATGTATGTGTGTATATATATATATATATATATATATATATATATATATATATATATATATATATATATAATACAATTTTCATACATTAATTTCTTTTTCGAACTAAATTCTGTCATCCAGCCATCTCCTCACTTATTCTTTCATCTTAATCCTTCTCACCAAAAATGTATTTTAGGTGGACAGATTAATACAGTATTTTTTTTTTTTTTTTTTGCAAAGATAAAGGACAAAATATATTTCCAATTACATATTAACAAGGTCATAGTCCGGGATATTTAATAAAAACAAGAGTAGCACAAAAAATCTAGCTTGTATTGTTGTTACTTTTGACCCACCTGTGTTACTTTCGTCCCAACAGACGGGGTCAAAAGTAACAATGTGCAACATAGTTCAAAGTGAAATTATACTGAAGTCGTTCTACATTTGTACAAAATACCACCTGGTATTGATAGACCACACTTTTGATGTTTTTCTGAAAAAATGGTACTTTCACCGCTGCTCTCCCCTACAAAGAACACCATGCAGAAAAAAACAAACAAACCTGTGGTCTCAGGATAAGCCAGAAAGCTAAACTTGTAGGATGTTGGAAAATAACAATGTCTTTTCTGTTAACCTTTTCTGTATCGCCACATTATGATGTTTTTTTTTTTTTTTTTTTTTTTTTTAAATCTTCGCTATTGCTTCAATGCAAGTGAACAAGCGTGCCGTTATTTGTTGCTTGGTGACGTGTATGTACAAGAAAGCTATGCACAAATACTGCACAATATGCTGTATTTAATATATCATGATGACTCAAGAGTTGAGCATTTGCACTAAATCTGCACACATTTGGCTTACACAAACTTAACTAGCAAAGTGAGTAAAACACGCCAAATTGATTTGACAGGTTTACCTGCCACAGGGTGTTCATTTCAAACCCTATATGTATATATGTGTGTGTGTGTGTGTGTGTGTATATATATATATATATATATATATATATATATATATATATATTGTGCATTAGTTTGAAGCACTGTTTTTGGTGGCACCAAGAATTTAAGAAACGATAACCAATTATGCAGAAAAGTCATAATATCGTTAAAAAAAAAGAAGGTCAAGTCGATTATCATATCTTTACTAATGTGTATCAGTTTGAAACACTGTTTTAGCACCATTTATGGGTAAACCCAATATCTAAGAACCAACCTAAAATGTAAGTGTAAATACTGATAACAGATTAGGCAGAAAAATGTTAATATAGGTAACAAATAGTCGACAAACCGATTATTGTCTGCCTCTACTGTGTACAAATTTGATACATACTTTTAGATGGCATGGTTAATAGGCAAACTTAATATTTAAGAACCATTGTCAATTACGAGGAATAGTGGTATTATAGATTTAAAAGATGCCACCATTCAGTGAATAAGTACAGAGTAAAAAATGAGAAGTGTTAATATCGGTAAAAAATTTAGGTCAAACCAGTTATCGTTTTTTTTCTAGTAATTTATATGAATTTGAAACACTGTTTCTGTTGCATTTGACCATAAATTTAATGTATTTTAGTTTTACATTTAATGACTCTTTGTTTGAGTTTGTGACAGAAATCCAATCTTCTGGGTCTGTTAGCATCCAGGACAGGGTGCAAGCATGTCGCAAGGAGATGTGTCTCGAAGTGGGTGCTGTGTACTCGCAGTAGCTGGACGAGGGGCAACAAATCTCTCCTCAAGGCTCTTGATCATGGAGGCAATTAAACCCAGTTTCACGCCTCATCCCCAGACGCAGCTGATACCCCACTCCTCCTTTTATCTGTCTTCATTAAAGCCAGCAGGCGGCCTGTCAAATGACAGAATGAAAAGAGAGCGACCCAAACAAACGCCTTAGCCAAAACTGCTAGAACTGAAGTGTCATTTACAGACATTTCATGTTCAGAGGGCTAAAGGGCATAATTGTTCAGTTTCCTTTATGTCCAGAGCAAAATGGAGAAAGATACAGTTTGTAACATGCAGGAATGATTTTTGTTATTCTCAACCTTACTTTTGTGAATGGGGGTTGTTGTAGTGGTTAAGGTGCAGGAGGTAATTGAAAGCTGCTAGTTCGATACCTGCAAGGATGCTCACTGTTGTGCCCTTGAGCAAGGCACTTATCTCAGGTTGCTCCATGGGGCTTTTCCCTGTAATAATTTATGGGGAAAGTTCTATTGTGAAAATTGCTTCAACAGATTACACTGGCCCTGGTTGTTTGATTGTGAGACAGGGAGTTTTGGTTTGGCACCCAAAGTCTATTAACTGACTGTCTGATATAGATTGCTGAATACACTCTGACTAGACAATAGACACTCTGGCTGATTTTACGTAATTCTTGGGAGTAAGAGTGCACAGGGCTTTTTTCAGTCCTCCATGAAACAATGTTCTTTTTACAAGCTACCATGTCAAGTCAAATGATTACTGTATTTGCCAAGCTTTTGCCAGGTTACTGGCTTCAAGGAGTTTTGATTTCTTGAAGTATTTGAAGGCTACAACATTTAATCACTCACTTGCAGTTATGTTGTGCTGTTTTGCATTATTGAAACACTCACATTACTTTGAATTTCTGTCACTTACAGATGAGAATATTACAGCAAAATGTAGTGTCTTGCTGATAAATCGCTCTCAACCTCATTAAACAGCACTAGCAATCGTAGCACATGAAACTATTTGCTTATGACTTAATTTGAAGTATTTAGTGCTCTTATGCATTGGACAACTTGGGTACTCACCATCTGCTGTTCAAATAAATCTCTGTTTTCTATTTCTCAAAGAATCCTGAAAAAAAAAAAAAAAAAATGTTATGGTTTCCTTTTGATTAGTTTGATCAACTGTAAAGCTGGAAAGTTACATACAAACACCATGTGAATTTAAAAGCCATGTGAATTTAGTGTTTTGTCTACATGAAATGTCACACGAAAGCTAAGTTACTTCCCAGGCATCGATTGATTAGTTCAAAAGTCATTGTGTCATGCAGAAGAGGTCAGGTTTTTTGACCCCTGTGTTAATTACACAGCACTGGCAATTAACTACTACTCATCTAATCTCTTAATCCCATCTGACCCAAAAGACAAGAGCACTCCAAAAGAAAAGAGGGTTTAGAGAACACTCAGACAGCTAAAAACCAACTGGAGATGTCAGAACAGCTCCATTCCCATCCCGTCTCCTGTTCTTTGGCTATCTGACTGGCACTAGATTATCAGATGGGATGTACTTTTCAGACTTTATTAGACACGGTCTTAAATTGAGTTCATGTTTCCTGACATGCTGACTTAAATAAATGTATATGTATTAGTGGCAAGTGGTGACTTTGTTAACCGGGTATGCTGAGTGTCAAAAAATTAATTTGATAACCGACTATGTTTACTAGGATACTTGCCAGTCATTTTGACATAATTTTGTTTAAATCTGTCCGTTCAAGCGCAAGACAACGTGAAAGAGAACTCAACTGAGTATTCGTGTGCTGTCTAAGAGGCAGCTTTCTGTGCGAGCGTTTCAGATGTGCGCACAGAAAATTTCTCACACAGCGCATGAGTACCGAATTGAGTTCTCCCCAAATTGAGTTCTCTCGCGTATTCTTGCGCTTGATTATTTAAATTGGCAAGGCTTAATTTTAAAACGCATGCAAAAACTCACCCAATTGGGTAGTGACAATTCCGTAAACTGTTGCAAGCGCTGTTCACACTGACCCCAGGCCATCGGGCAGTCCTTATTGTCGAGCCCTGCAGTATATTTCTGTAAAAAAATCATACGATTCATTACTAGGCTTTTTGCTATTCCTTTGGTTCTATTTCACTACTTCTAACATGAACATCTGACAATTTATGATTTTTTTTTAATACATTTTCCATTGGGAAAGTTTAAACAGGAGTCACGTGAAAGGGCTACTATAGTAATGTAGTTTGAAAAGTACCATTTAAATCAGGTTGGGTCCAAAGTAAAGAAAAAGCTCAAAGCCTTTGGAAGGAAGACCTTTTGGACATTTGGCAGAATTACGGCCACAAATTTTACATCCATTCCGCTTCAGTCCCTCTGGGGTGTTATCGTGCCAGGAGACTCTGCAGTGAGCTGGCAGAGCGTGCATGTTACCCACCTCCTTGCGCTTCTCCCTGTCACTCCCAACCGCTGTGTTATGTGACCCGGGAAGCCGGCACACAGGATTTATGACCGTGTGTCAGAGTAGCCTGCACCATTAGTGTAATTCTAGGAGTGGAGCCAGTATCCCGTGAATCAATTGCCGTGATTGAGTGGGAGATAATTAGCCAGCCCTGATTGCCCAAAACAAAGAATAATACTTTCGCCTAAGTACGCAGCACACACACTACATTTCATGACTCAGTTAAGTTTAATTTGGGAGTGTTTATTGCTGCAAAACTTAGTGAGCTGCCTACTAAGGCAGCATTCTAACTGACAAAGAAATTAAGTGACCGATTTGGAGCAAATTATGCTGCTCAGACAAAACACAAATTCACCAGGGTTTAGCGTTAGCATAGTGCTAAGCTGATAACATGATACTGATGCATAGTACACACATATTGGGTAAAACAGACGATTTTAAGTTAGATTTTATGGTAACATTTTGTAGTAAGGTAATTTGTTAACATTAGTTAATGCATTATCTAACATGAAATAATGAACAGTATATTTTTTACAACATGTATTAATCCTTGTTAAAGCCACAATATGTAAGATTTTTGGACTAAAATATCCAAAAACCACTAGAACAGTGTTATATATTTTGTTGACTTACATTACCTAGATGTTTCCAAGAATGTATAAATCTAGAGAAATAGCCATTTTAACCAGGACACGGAGCGTGTACGTGCGTCACCTATTAATCACATAATATCTGCGCTACCCTCGATTTACATGTTTTTTAGACAAGGGTACTGTTTGGTTACATTTATAGACAGAAAACTATTTATTGTTATATAACTCAACACATTTAGTCTTATTGTTTAAATCACGGTTTTTGATGTTCTGTGACTGCATGTTTTCACCATCCCTCAGAGAAAAGCACTATTTTGTCAAGTAGCTAACATAGCATAATCAGATGCAGCTTTATTTTTAGTAACAGTAATACAGCATTTTCTTCGTCATACAATGTTTTAAAATAAATTGCATGCCATTTATCAACACAAGCCATTCAGCATTTATTAATATGATATTCTAAAATCAATCTAACTTACTGCAGTGCCTAACAAGTGTCTCATAGCAGCCGCAGAGCGAACGCTTAGAGTGACGTTATAACATTATTTCCAACATACAAATGTATTTTATATGATAAAACCGCACTCCTCTACCCTTTACTCTTGACTGGAAGAAGCGGAAGCGACTGTGGCATAATAAAAGTTCCACTGCTCTAGAGCCGTGTGTTGCGCTCGTTTCTCATTAGCAATCACTTCAGCAGCCTTGCTGCGCTCCCACAATAATTGGCCCTACTCTGCCTTATATTTCAGTAATGTTAATAATCTCATCCATGAACATGATTTCTTCCCGAGTCCCATCCTGATTCTTTTCCACCGGCTGTGAGGTGAAGATGACAAGATTCCGCTCTTAATCTCGGCGTCATTAAGCTATGCCTTTGTTTTGAATAGGCGACATCTAGCAGCGAAAACCTACATAGTGTGCCTTTTAATATTTGATAATACAAATCTAGTGGTTCATTGTTTGTTCATGTTAGTTCATAGTGTTTTTACTAATGTTAACACAAACTTTTGAATTTAAATGTAATATTAGTAAAAAATGTTGAAATTAACTAAGATTAATAAATGCTGTAGAAATATGCTTCACTGTTCAAAGAGCATTAACTATTGTGAACATATAATTTCTTTGTTTAATAAATTTTTTTTGATTTAGCAGATTGACTTTTCTGGTAAATACACAAATGTGCTGTTCACACAAGCAATGCCGTTCCGTCTTTTCACCAATAGAATACCATTCACACATAACACTTCGATGCCAGTCATCGGAAATTATCTTTAAAATCTGTGCTGTTTTCTTCTTCCACCTGGATAAGAAGTACTTTAGTTTCACAATCTGTCTAATTTGACAGGCATAAGGTGATGATCACACAGAATGTGTTTTTGCTCTTAATAGTTAATATAGTACTGCAATTACTATAGCACACTGCGGAGCCACAGTGCTGATGAATGAAAAAGAAGGCAGGGTTTTGAGCGCATTCTGACCTTGTACATGCTTATACCAATAATCTAATGCTTTGTTTACACATAGCATCATAACATCTCTGGTACCATTGTAACCTCCAGTCACTGATGGAGGGAACAAGATGTGGTGTCGGTTTTCAGCCGGTCTTTTGACCTTTTCTCTTTTCTTTTTTTTTAAATTCACAGCTGTGCCGACTGGAGGAAGTTCTAAGGAAGCTTTCCTTTTTCCATGTGGAAAAAGAACATTATGTAGACCCTACCCTAGACCACACCACACCAAGTGGAAGAGACTGGTTTACCATTAGTGAATCACTACATATGGAGCACTTAGCTCCAGTATGCAGGCTGACCCGAAGGGGCATGTATCACAAATACTGGGCCTGACGTTTAATTCCTCCTTCGACTGCCGCAGGGTGCTGAAGAGTAAGATATATCCAGGGTTCACTCATGTGGACAAAAAAGCACGTTATCACCTCAGGGAGGGAAAAAGTGCTATATGCAAGAGGTACACCCGGCCAGTTGACCTTAACTTACCTGTTCATACCCAGTAGCATACGGGAAGAAACTGGCTCAAGCCAGAGATTGTAAAATCTTGTGAAGGTATTGGGTTTAGCTCAGTCTGCTCCTCTACAGATGTATGTTAGAGAGGCACTATTCACTAGAGCCCCTGAAAATGCAGCACTTATCGTGGACTGTGTCCCCATCCGGACCAACACATGCTTGCCCTGGATCAATAGACGAAACCTCCACAGGGCCAGCAATATTGGCAAAAACTCAAGACAGTTGATGTGCCACTGCAGTCGAGGTCCCGTCAAGTGCTTATTGCACACGGCACCCCGGCCAGTCTTGGATGTGTCTGTTGACAGCATGCCTGGACACTTGTTCTAGGGGAACCCCTGCCTGTAGAAATGCAAGATTTGTCCAAGGGCTGAATAAGCGCCGACAAATCGGCTTGATGGCCATGTGATGTGTGCCGCTGTGCCATGCCTATCTTGGGACTCGTGTATGTAGCCAATGCTGAAGCGGTCTCATATGCATCAACCTGAGTGACATAACCACCACTGAGGATGGTTGGAAGATCAACCTGAGGGCTAGCAGCCAAGGCCTTGTGCATTGCAGAAGCACCAGGACGAGGTGCAGCTAAGGTAACTCCTTTTACTAGAAAAGAGAGTTGCAATGACAAAGTTGCCATGGTCATGTTCTCGCAGTGAGGACATGATCCACCTACGAATGCTGTCTCAGCATGGGTGCGACCCAAACATGTGAGACAAAGATTGTGGCCATTTGAGGACGAGAGAATTCGACCACACCCATAAACTCACAAGCAGAAAGTCTTCTTTAAAAAGATGCTCGAAACATTCTTTCCGTCTGTGCTTGCTTAGGGGAAGCTCTTTCTGCACTTATCCATATGAGGCGTGGAGAGAGACTGCTGTACTGCACCGTAACACCAGCAGTCCTTCTTAAACAAGGCAAATAGAATGAGCTTGTATAGAAGACACTTCACTCAGCTCCGAAGAACAAGTCTGAATGAGTGGATGCACACCAGCTCCTTTTACCCTCCTTTTTTAACCGTATGTTCGGGGAAGTGGCGTATGCAAATTCGACTTGCCAATTTTCATTGGCCTTTTCTCAAAGACTCAGAGGTGATTGGTGCTCCCAAATATGTCGCCTAGTGTCAGTCATTGACACCACATCAAAGTGACTGACAGATGGGTAATGGTAATTTACTGGTAATGTTACAACTTCTGTTGTAACTACTGTTACAACCGGAAAATTGGTATGAGATAAAAGGTCCTGTTAACACTTGAATTTACATGTAATTTACCATTAAAATGTGTGAGAGGTGCTAATGTACCAAATGGATTTTTTTCTTTTTTCTTAACATCTTAAAAAATGTTTTAAAACATATTTAAAAATGGACTAAATTTGTGTTGTGTGCATTTATTCTTATTTGAAACTGAGCTACTTTCTCTCTGAGTTCATGATTATTCATTAGCTATTTGTTCTTCAAATACTATCTTTGGCTTAGCAGATTGCATTTATTAGCACAACAAAAACAACCTTTGTGCTAGACCGATCGAAGTATATTACGTAGATGTGCATATCTGTGCTTATTTTTCATTTTCTCTTTCTCTCATCCCTCTCTTTTCTCTTTCTAGCACACGCAAACAAACAAAAAAAATCTTGTTCTGCTTGAGATGCCTCCTGATTTGGATGCATTATTCAACTCCCTTGTCAAAACAAAAAAGAAAAAGAAAAAAGAAATTGGCACATTTATCTTGATTCTTCAGATCTAGCGTCCGTAAGCAGTTTTGTGGAGGTTGTGTACTTTTCACCGGTCGCCATTTGATGGGGTTTAAAATGTTATAAAAACATTCATGCTTTTGTAGCAGTGATATATTTCTCTCTTATTTTGCTAATGACAACCTTTGAAGATTCTTTGAAATGTCACTTCCAGTCTGGTACTTTCTCAGAGACAGACGTTTATGGCATTACTTACAAAGTTGCCTCGCCACGCTTTCTTCAGCCAACCTGCTTCCAGGTGTTTTTCTTAAAAGGCATTTCACGCTGTATTCAAGCAGATGAGACTGAACAGACTGCATGGCTGAATGGCTAGTAACATAATGCAATGCATTATTACAAGGCCATCAACAGACATTGCCATCATGACTTCAGTGGTGTGTATAATTCATAAAATGCTTCATAAATGTGGCTGAGGCCGTTCACGTGTTCAGACCCCTGCTACGGTGCTGCTCATTGCGCTGCCGCCTCGTTGTCGTTAAAGTAAAGCTGAAAATTCTGAAGGATTCATCCACAAAACACTCAAACTCATTGATTGATCTAGTAAATGGAGAGCAAGGTTATCAGTTAATTTGATATACATTATAATAACAGTCATATATTTATACCATATGATGTCGTTATCATATTATATCATACCATATGATTTATACCATTATACTAGTCATATATTTATACCATATTCACTGATGATCTCTTTCTCCATTGAGCATTTTACTGGATCAATCAATGAGTTTCAGTGGTTTGTGGACAAATTATTAAAAATATCTTAATCATATAAGATACTTTTATGGAGTGTTTTGTGCATTTTTATTATTAGCAAAATATTGAATGAAAACACTTTTGTTAACTGAAATCTTTAATTTTAGTTTTGGATACACATTACATTTTTTTTTAAAAAGCCACTAGATACCAATACATTTCAGTTAGTGATTTAACATTGGTATTTCTAAAATACTAAATAAATAAAAATAAAAATAAAAACTAAATAAACTTAATTTAGAACACTTAATATAGCCTTTAGAACTTAATATAGCATCCTCCATATCTCTGAAAAGTCTTTAGTTTTTATCAGATTTATAAAAGAAAGATATGCTAGGGCTGGGCGATATGACCAAAATCTTATATCATGAAATGAATAATTTTATATCACAATAACGATATATATCATGATATATATCATTTTGCTTTAAATAAGTTTGATATCAAAATTTTCCATATCATTGACATTTCATAATTATCAATATATAATTATCAATTTTCAATATAATTAAAAAAATTAATGCTAGCCTTAAAAACTCTCAAGCTTACTGAAGACAAATAAACTGTGATAAAGAAAGAACAAAGAAAACAAACTACAATAGAACAAAGACAGACGAAATAGACCTATACATGAAAAAACTTCAAGCACTAGAAAATGTAATCAAAGGTATACAAAACAATGCATAGTCTTTAATGTGTAAATTAAATATACATTTATTCTTATTTAATTTACAAAAAAAAAAAGCAGTGAGAGATTTTCTCTCTTTTTTGTTGTTTGATTAGCATTAATAATGACAGCAGGTAAATTTGGATGCTGTCCCTTAAAGACTGACTGCACCGATCCATTAACTCGAGCCTTGTCTTTCTCAACTGTACCTTCACTTAAGACATAAATGGCTCTGTTTACTTGCAAATACGTGGTCACTTTGGCACATAGGTATGTGTATTTAACCGTTCAAGCCCAATTAGGTGTCAAAAAGCACTCTGTTCAGTCCTCACGTGCTATATGAGCAGCGGCTTCATGTCGCGTGTCTCTCAGACAGCGCTGAGAAACAGTCTCTCAGAGAGCGTGTGCAGTTGCAGTGAGTTGTCTTTCACTGCTAATTGCACTTAAACCGTTTAAAATCAGTTGTTTTTAAACAACAATGCTTAACTCATGCAAATTATAAGCTTTCGTGACCGCGCAGCATAGCAACCTTGCGCGACAGACAATTGTCCAAAATCTCTACCAGTTGACAAATTTCTGCCGGCTAATCATGTCTACCAGTATATTGCCCACCCCTACTTATTGTGCTTAATAACACTTTAACATCGAACACATATCTAATTCGTGATCACCTTCTCAGAGAGGCAGCTTTCATGCGTGCACTTTGGCAGTGTGCCAGTTCCTTTTCAGGATATACTGTATTCCGCTTATAACTCTTTTAACATCAAGCACATCCCACTCTTTATATTCTCATTCATGCATTTCATCATTTTGAAGTGTCAATAGTGCAATATATTTACATACTACGATATATACGATATAGCAAAATCTCTAACGATAGACATTTTATTTCGTGGTAACGATATATATCGTCATATTACACAGCCCTAAGATATGCTGTACCGAGCCTTTCCCGAAAACAGCGGAGATCTTGGAGGCGTGCCGTGGGCGAAGCTAAAGAGTCACAAGCATGCACGGCTTTTGCGTAGCGAAGCTGTCAATGGTCAGCTAAACAAGTGTATTTAAACACACACAATACACAGCCAAAAACACACTTCTTTGGTGACATTGTTGACTTTGTGGTCTAAAAACAAAGAGATAAATTCTTTCTCGAGCAAGTCCTGTGCAGCGCTGCCGATGACTTTCGTAACCTGAACGAAGCGCGTTTATGGCGCGTTTATGAGCTCTTGCTCTCGCTCTAGATGATGTGTGCGCGCGCTCTTCCGAGAGAAGTGCCAATACACAATACCTTTATCATGTAATACAGGGCCATACTCGAAAAAAACTTTCCGAAACATGTACGAACTCTGAAGGAGTGTATTTGGCACAGAAATACTCCATCATATGTCCAACTTGTTTTTTGAAACTTTGGCCATGTTTAGCAAGAGAATCAGAACAGTGTAAATAAGTCAGAATGCATGAAATAGCATTAGCCCCCCCTCCCTTTAAAATCTAAAAAATTAAAACAAATGAAGTGACTAGGTGAATACAGACCCATAGGTTTGGAACAACATGAGGGTGAGCAAATGATGACAGAATTTACTTATCCTCAGTATAGCTTAGCTGTGACTGCTTTGACATCTCTCTTGATGTGGTTTGGAATTGGTAAAATGTGCTTGGAAAAAAAAAATCAGAATATCGACTTGCCTAATAATTATGCCAGCAGCCACGCACTGTATATGTGGCGGTCAAATAAAATGATTCCAATGTTTATTCGAGTTGTGCCAAGGGAAAATATTATCTGGGGAGTTCCCTCACCGTTTCCATGTTTGAGTGCTGTAAATCCACCCGCAGGCATCCTTAATTTTACTACAGGAGGTCTTAAAACCTTCATTAACATTCATGTTATGCCTCCCGCATACTCCACCACAAAATAATGAAGTATCAGCCAGGCTCACCCTGTGTGTAGGACACTGCTTGGTTTGAAATGTCTTCTGCGTGTATGTTATCTTTTAGCCTTGATCCAGCAGAGTGATATTGAACATAATTCAGCGTGACACAAGATGTGGGATGCACCAAACAATCTTTTTCATCTCTAGTATTGTTATTTTAAAATATTAATCCAATGTTAATTGAACCTGCCAGCAAAATCTCTGGCTGAAAATCATTCATTTCACCTTTAGATCATCTCTCACACACATCTGATTGTACTCCTGTTCAGTGCACTAATGTGACAAACACACACATACTGTTATCTTTCTTTGATTGTGTGTGTGTGTGAGATTAAACCTGTTTGCTTTTACATTTGTCATAGCATTTAGTGATACATTTATTCATTTTATTTTTTATTTTTTAACCTTAGTTTTTGTATTTGTTGTACAATCACTCAGAAAAGCTTTTTGGAGGTCATCACATTTTCCCCTTCTGATTACTCAAACACACAAGAGATGCAAAATGGGAAGCGGACTAAATATAAATCAAAGTCTCAAACAAATGAATAATTAAAATTTGAAGGGAATCATTCATTTCCCAAATCCCATCTGAACAAAACATTGTTGTATGTTCCTGAAAGTCTGAAAAACCAAACAATCATGGAGCTTCACTGTATTTCAGAACATTTAAAATATGTCAGACATTCTCACGGGGGTCTTTCAAAGGGGATTTATTTGATTTTAAATGTTTGTCATTATTAAACTTGAGATGACTGCTGTCATTACATCAAACTCATTTCTTCACAGCATATTATGTGCATCTTCTGTGGAATTCCTGTCGGCTAGTGAAATTCATTGCATTCATTTGTTATGTACTTAGCAGACTGACATGGATTCTGCACCCACAGATTTTCATTCAGTTTAAAGGGTTAGTTCACCCAAAAATGAAATTTTTGTCATTAATTACTCGCCCTCATGTTGTTCCACACCCGTAAGACCTTCGTTCATCTTCAGTTAAGTTAAGTAGCAAGGAGGAACAGGATGAGCACTGCCAGAGCCCTACAAAATGACCTCCAGCAGGCCACTGGTGTGAATGTCTCTGACCAAGCAATCAGAAACAGACTTCATGAGGTTGGCCTGAGGGCCCGGCGTCCTCTAGTGGGCCCAGCACCGTGGAGCTCGATTGGCATTTGCCATTGAACACCAAAATTGGCAGGTTCTCCACTGGCGCCCTGTGCTTTTCAGATGAGAGCAGGTTCACCCTGAGCACACGTGAGAGACGTGAAATGGTCTGGAGAAGCCGTGGAACATTATGCTGCCTGTAACATCATTCAGCATGACCGGTTTGGTGGTGGGTCAGTGATGGTCTGGGGAGGCATATCTATGGAGGGATGCACAGACCTCTACAGGCTAGACAATGGCACCCTGACTGCCATTAGGTATTGGGATGAAATCATTGGGCCCATTGTCGGACCCATTGTTAGACCCTACACTGGTGCAGTGGGTCCTGGGTTCCTCCTGGTGCACGACAGTGCCCAGCCTCATGTGGCGAGAGTATGCAGGCAGTTCCTGGAGGATGAACGAATTGATACCATTGAATGGCCCCCACACTCGCCTGACCTTAATCCAATAGAACACCTCTGGGACATTATGTTTCAGTCCATCTGACGCTGCCAGGTTGCACCTCAGACTGTCCAGGAGCTCAGTGATGCCTTGGTCCAGATCTGGGAGGAAATACCCCAGGACACATCCGTAGTCTCATTAGGCACATACCCCGATGTTGTCAGTTATGCATACAAGCACGTGGGGGCCATACAAACTACTGAGTACCATTTTGAGTTGCTGCAATGACATTTCAGCATAATGGACTAGCCTGCTGCATCATTTTTCACTTTGATTTTCGGGGTGTCTTTGAATTCAGTCCTCTGTAGGTTGATAATTTTCATTTCCATCAAACGATGTGGCATCCTATCGTTCCTAACACATTACCCAGTCCATATCAGTTCCTTTAATTTTTTTGAGCAGTGTATATAGAAAAATCTACACACACACACACACACACACACACACACCATAAAAGTGAGTTCACCCCTAAGTAAAAATGTCTAAATCGGGCCCAATTAGCAATTTTCTCTCCCTGATGTCATGTGACTCGTTAGTGTTACAAGGTCTCAGGTGTGAATGGGGAGCAGGTGTGTTAAATTTGGTGTTATCGCTCTCACTCTCTCATACTGGTCACTGAAAGTTTAACATGGCACCTCATGGCAAAGAAGGAGGACTCTGAGGATCTGAAAAAAAAAAAAAAGAAAAAAAGAATTGTTGCTCTACATAAAGATGGCGTAGGCTATAAGAAGATTGCCAAGACCCTGAAACTGAGCAAACTGTTTGCTGGCTGAAGACAAGCAGACTAAGGACATGGATTACTGGAACCATGTCCTGTGGTCTGATGAGACCAAGATAAACTTATTTGGTTTAGATAATGTCAAGCGTGTGTAGCGGCAACCAGGTGAGGAGTACAAAGACAAGTGTGTCTAGCCTACAGTCAAGCATGGTGGTGGGAGTGTCATGGTCTGGGGCTGCATGAGTGCTGCCGGCACTGGGGAGCTACAGTTCGTTGCGGGAACCATGAATGCCAACATGTACTGTGAGATACTGAAGCTCCGTGATGTCGTCATGGAAGAGTGGAAGAGGACTCCAGTGGCAAGCTGTGAAGCTCTGGTGAACTCCATGCCCAAGAGGGTTAAGGCAGTGCTGGAAAATAATGGTGGCCACTAGGGGTGACCCTGAATAGTCGACGGTTCGATGCTTCGATAGGAGGAGCCTGATTCGACTACCAATCTCACAGTCGAATCTTCGCAGAGGTGTTATGGGTCGAGATATGTGGGTGCTCAATATCTGATTTTATATAGACCTAGGCTACCGGTTTTCTCCCAATAAGTTATATACAGCCTATTATGATAATACTGTAAATAAAATGTGAAAAGAAAGATGCTTTTAATAAATATTTTTAATGTGCTTGAAATGATCCAACCACCCCTGTGAAAGAGTTAAGTTTCACTTTACATGATCCGTGACCAACAGAGGGCGGCAGGGATTAAATAAGAAAATCTAAAGTGTAGAATTGGACGCACTTTGAAATGGTAAAAGATGATCCAAAAAATGTAAGATGCAAGTTGTGCCAACAGCTCGTCCTACTGCTCAACAACAACAAAGCGGCGCACCTCTGCCAGCCAACATTAACGAGCTGACTAGCGCACTATTTGAAAAGACTCAAACGGACACAGGCAGATCGCGTGAAAGACTGGATTTTTTTTCTCTCAATCAGGTAGGGTACAAGTGATTTCAAAACATTTCAGCCGGTTCTAATTTGATTTTTGGATGCTGTGAATGTTTAGCTAAAAAGACTGCCACTCCAGTTGAGTGTTTATTGTCTCTGGAGTTAAAAAGACAAAGTTGACAATTCTGGCTATACTTTCATTATTTTAATAATTTCTTTCATTTTAATTTATTTATTGATCACTCTGGGTTATGTAATTTAACTATTTGTGGCTTGTGTTTTGAATATGTTCCCCTGCACCTTAGGCATTTTGCACTTGTGACTTGATTATGACCATTTCATTTTTTTAAATTATTTTTATTTATTAGAACAGTATATTATGTTCTAATTCAATTCTGTAAATTCATTTTTGATTGTATTTCGGTGGATCGATATATATATATATATATATATATATATATATATATATATATATATATATATATATATAATTTGTAATTAAAAATGTAGTTATATATATATATATATATATGACTTCTGTGTAGTAAAATATGCAATTTCAATGTAGCATGTACTCAACACATTCTAACTTGACATTCTACTCAACACATTCTAACTTGAGTAAATCCATTCCATATAAATGTGAAAGAAGACTGGAGATTTCATCTGGGCCTAGTTAGTGGACACATTAGTTACACAAGCAAGATGCTGGTATTGTAGGCCTAGAAGAGAGCTTGTATAAAATGTGGGCTCTGCATTCTCTCTGAGCAATTCTGGTCCAGGTTGAATTGATGAAAAGACCCATATAATTTAATTGCATTTGGAGAGGAGCAGCTTGTTTCTCCCGCCAAATCCGCACTGCCGAGAGACCAGCGCGTCCTCCGGGCGTCTGCCGCTGCATCACTGCTTACCTGTTTTATCATAATTGTTTTGGCATCGTTCAGAAACGGGGATTAATGTACACACGGTTCACTGAGCCACTGCTCTGCAAAAAAACTATTTATCACAGTCTTTTTTTGCGGAAAGCAGAGGGCCGCCTCGGAAGCTCCGATTGTGAAAAACCTTTGTGTTAATTTGACTGGCCTCAATAAATCAACAAATTTTAAATCGAAATGCTTGAGAGGAAATAGTGGAGACAAGTGACTTTTTTTAATGGCTTCAAAACAAAAATGAAGGCAAATGAACGCAGCCTGAAGTTGATCTCCATATCAGTTTTCATGCTTACAGCAGAGCCCAGCTTTTAATTAGACCACATGGGCACACACTCATGCATTTTATTTCTTTAATTATTATCATTTTATTATCTTATTTTTATCTAATGATGTCCTGCAACTTTTGCCAGGGGAAATGAAAACCCCTTAACAAACAATTCCAGTCTGGCGAGATACTTCCCGTGTGGCCAGTTTTAACTTTTGATGTCATCAGCGTCTGGAATGTCTCAGACCGTGTGAGTGATGGAGCTCATTTTTTTAATTTTTCTATAAAACGCCAACACAGTTTATGGGTCTAATCTAATCTGCCAACTGACTCTTCTGTGTGATAGATCTCCTCACTGTCTCTTTCTGTGAAATTATGCAATGATTAATCTTTAGGGAATATCAGGGTGACAAGACAAAATTGTGCTGTTGAAAACAGTTACTCCACAGCATCTTTGAAGTGTGGATACTTACCTTAATTATGTTTGCTGGGGTTTCATCTGTTTTTGATGGAAAATCACTGGCATTTTCGGGGCTGTTATGGAAATGTTTGAGCTTTTGTCTGATCTTACGCATGGCATGATTCCGTTTTTTTTTTTATTCTTAATAATTTTAGACTGATAAATTGGTCCAAAATGTGTTGCCGATTTTAATAAAGCATTTAAATAAAGCATGTTTGTAAACATCCTATTTTCCCTGAATCAGCTTCAAAAGGCCCTATTGGAAATCTGGGATTAACAATCTAATGCAGACCTGCAAATCCTGGAAATATGTTTAGGGTTTTACTGTAAAATGCTTCTTATTGCTTCTATTAGTCCTATATTCATAATAAAAAAATCTGTTTAAATGTCCGATGTATTATCTTGTCCTTTTAACAGTTAAAGGGTTTTCCCGTGACTGACAACGCTAGTCAAAGCATTTGTCAGTTGCATCTTGTTCCGTGTTCACAACAATTCAGTCTTTTCAGTGTATAAGTCTTCACTACTGACTGACACACTCATAAAGACAGTCTTTGCCACCATCTAATGGCATAATAATGTAACTTTTGTTGCTGTTCACAATCAGGGACTATTTTTTTCCGGCAGAAGGAAGGCTTTTATTGAAAGTTTACTTCATGAAAGTTGCATTGATACATATTTTTGGCTTTAATATTTGTATCGTGTGGTAACCTTTTTATAAAAGCAATAAGGTACTCGAGGCTAGTGCTGTATTGTGAATAAGTCACTGCTGAAGGGGTTGCAGGCACTCCACTTCGCGTCGTGCCTAACAACGCCCTTCAGCTGTGACTTATTCATGATACAGCACAGCCTCGAGTACCTTATTGCTTACATATATACATTTTGAAATGTAATTTATTTAAACTGAATTTTCAGCATCATTACTCCAGTCTTCAGTGTCAAATGATCCCTCAGAAAATCATTTTGATATGCTGATTTGGTGCTAAAAAAATATTTATTATCATTGTCAATGTTGAAAACAGAAATTTCACATTTTTCATCTTTATAACATTTTAATTATCTTTACAGTTTTTTTTTTTTTTTTTTTTTTTCATCAATTTAGTGTGTTCTTGCTGAATAAATTGATTTATTTCCTGTGTGTGTGTGTGTGTGTGTGTGTGTGTGTGTGTTCAATCAAGTGATGTTTAGTACACAAGCCAATGTAGTTCAGTTGAGTCTGCCACAGTTTAACACTGGTGCACATAATTTGTGTCTAGCTCTTTTAAAGAGGACAGTAGACAGCAGATGCCAGAAGCTCAGTTGGACCTGGTTGTTGTTAATTAATCTCAGGTGAACTGCAGGAACATTGTTTTATTCCTTCTCAGTTCAGTAAAAACAAACAAACTTTCTCCTGCCAGTGTGTTTTTGTCAGTATGAAAGAGGTTTGAGATGGATAGATAGTTTTAGTGATTTGGTGCTAGCATGTTCTACACTGACAGTAATGGGCAAATAAAAATGTCTGACATTGTAAGCTGGAGGTGAAGAGCTTTGTAGTGCTTTAGAGTGCTGTAGTTGTAAAAGATTATCTGCCGGTTTTATCTCCTCAGTTTCCAATCCATTTCCACTCAGTAGGGGGGATAACTGAAGTGGAAAAATCATGAAGTTCATAACTGAGATTTTTTTTGGAATTAGATGGATAGTTGACTAGTCGCTCAACAAAACAAACAAACACACACACAGCATTAAAAGATATCTATAGATCACGCTGTTTGGCAAATATACCATCATATGTTTGAACTACTTCCGTCTGGTAGGCGTTATAAGACATTTTATGCCCGTATTTCACGTCTGTGGAAGAGTTTTGTTCCAAGAGCTATTATTATTCTGAATCAAGCTACCTTTTTTTTTTTTTAAGTGTGTGGTAATTTTTTTAATGAGCTTTGTTTTGGACATTGATTTATTGTACTGCAGTATTAAAAATTACATATTTTATTATGTCATCAGTCGTCAATTTAGCCTTCTTTTAGAACCTCTGATTGTGTGAACACATGTAAGAGATGCAGAGTATTTGCAAAGAGATTTGTTTAGCTCTTTCACAACATAATGTTCTTGCATATTTCATTGTTTTCAGGGCTGACTGAGAAAATGTTTGGTGTTAAAATGGACCATTTTTATTTGAGGATTTCAGTATTCACAAACCTTTACTAAACTGCTACAGTTTTCAGAGAGAACTGATATTTTTCCACCTTGTCTCCCCAACAGGTCCTGTGACCAATGCTGCTATCATACCAGCACCTGCCAACATGTTCCTTTCTGACAGTCGTCCAGCCATCCCACTGCCACGGTTCAGTCGCCACCTGAACCCCTCCGAGCAGGGTGACAGCACGGGCACCGGAGGCATGTGTCTGAGGCTGGGAGCCAACACACAGGTAACATCTGAAACACTGGTTCCAGTTTAACAGGGATATATAATAGAAAATAAGATTAAGTCCTCTGAGACTATTTATGAAATGCCAGAATTGCTTATTTAGAGCAATGATATTACATTTACTTATCAATTCGTATTCAGTATGCAGCAACTTGGCCTAACCTGATAAATGCAAAAGGTCAAATGCAAAAATTTAGCCAAGACCAGAGGTCATTTACATATAAAAGTCTTGAAGATGTGCTAACAAAAACCATTCTTATTTCACAAAGCTCTACTTCTATAAATCTACATCTAGCGTATACTGTATATAGACTGCCTTGTCAAAAAAAAAAACGCTGTTTGAATTTAAACAGGCAAATGCTTAGGTGTCTATGATTGGATTGTTACTGCAGTGATTCTTATGTTTTTGTTATATGTATGGGAACAGTTCTTTTAACCCTTAATGATGGAGTGTGTAGCTCTTCATTTCTTAAACAACCATGTAGTAAGGCGTATCATGGCCATATTCCAGGATGACAATGTCAAGATTCATCAGACTCCAATTGTGAATGAATGGTTGGGAGGGAGCATGAATTGGCACTTCTGAAAATCTTTGGAATGTGCTGGAGGAGACTTTACAGAGTGCTCACCTCTTGCATTGTCAATATAAGATCTTGACCAAAAAAATGATGCACCTCTTGATGGAAATAAATGTTATTTCCATCAAGAGGTGCATCAATTTTTGGTCAAGATCTTAAATTTAGCATGAAATGAAAATTTGTCAATCTCAAAATTCTGGTGAAACTTGCCATAGTTATGCCAGACTTTTTCCAACCATTTAATCCGCTTAAACCCTTCTCCTTTCATACGTAAAATCGACTGCAAGCTCGCATTCAGATCTGACTCCGTCCAGTAAACAACTAATAAATCTAACCAAGTCCCCTTCCAACATTTATTTCTTTTTGAGAGGGTTCAAAGTTAGCCCAATGACACGCTCTTTAGAAGACCCACTTGAGATAAATACATATACTAAATGTCAACAAAAACACTGACTCTTTCATGAAAATTTATTGTAATCAAGACCTACTATATACCATCCTCAAATGGGTAAATAGGTGGATGTTCTTTTTCATTAGTTCAGATGTTTTAGTTTTAAAGACACGCATATACTGTAAGGTGTAACAGCTGCATGTGGGTGATATGATTGGGTCAAAGATGTTTAATGCAAGTTGCACATATGGATGTGTCTCCTCACTACCAGCAGTGTTCAAACATGATGAATGTTTACAGCTGTTAGCGCGTGACTGTAATTCCTCCCATGTCAAAATCAATTATAGACATAAATGAAATGCTTATACAGAATCTTAAATTTGCCCACCACCTGCTCTGTGGGTCCAACCTTGCATTTATCTTTCCTTCTTTCTGCATATCTGCTGTTTTCCCTCTTCCTCCCCCTCCCCCTTAGCTTGTTTACGGAGCGGCTAATCTTCCAGCCTCTGGGAGAGCACATCCTATCTGGAAAACATGCTTCTTTCACCTCTGCACAGTGAAAGGGGAACCTAAAACAAATGTTCTGATAAGTGCATTAATACTTTTACCACGAACTAAAATAACACATTCCAACTGCAACCCAGAGGCTGCTCCCAACATCACACATTCGGCATGACTGGCGTGCCACACGGCGTGTAAATTAAAGCTGCTCTGAGAAAATTAATTTCTCTTTTGGAATTGTTTCTGTTATTCCCTTGGAAGGTGAAGCGACAACCCCGTTGGGTGGGGCACACTGCGAAACTCTGAGTTGAACCGTGTGTCTATTAACATCCTGGCTGACTAAATTCAGATGGAGGTCAACAGTATGGTTTCATCAGATCTGTTGCCATCCTGGAGGAGCTCAGGTCTGCTCCGCTATGTGCTAATGGAGTGAAGTTAAGAATAGATGGGTTATGGCCTTTAACTTTGCATAAACATAGGTAAGCTATTATTTGGACCTGAATTAGGTAGCTCATGGTGGTGGGCTAAAGCTGTTGGAGGTTGACTGCTTGGCTTTCATAGCAAATTTTGAGGCTTTTGTTTTCACTTGAACTCAGTTGTAATTCACTTCCTTTTGTGTGATTTGGTGTTTCTTTAATGGGCACTTTTGGCCACTGGACATTTAGGACAAACACTTTTCACATTGACTCTGATAAATTCATTTAATTTGTCCACTATGTACCACCATGGTGTCATTTCCACCTCATCTCAAATGATGTTTTAGGGCTGCACAATGATGGTTAAACTGATAATCACGATTATTTTGCTCAAAATTATAATCACGACTATTAATCATGATTATTCTATCAAAAATGGTAATGTAGTTATGGCCATTTTGCACGTTCTTTACCAAGCTACCCAAAAGGCCTGTAGGTGGCACACCGACTTCATTTAACCTTAATCGTTAACTGATTAACATTATGAAAACTGGTAAAACCTTTAGGAACTTCAAAAGATAAAACGGCGAAACTCCTAATATTATTTCCAATAATTCCAGACTATGTTCATTTTCCCGATTGAATTTTCACATAAATTGCAAAAGTGCATTCTGCAAACAGTAAGGTGGAGATCCGTGTTGGAAGGTTTGATCATGGCAGATTTAGTCACACAAATAGTACAAGAAGAAACAAAGACTGGTTGTATGACACTTTCATTGAAGCAGAATTTCGCTGTGGAGATGGCTAAACTACAGCACACACGTTTGTTTTCAGATCATCAGCACTTCTTCTGCATTTAGAGGGAGCGCGTGCACAGAGTTGCCAGATTGCACAGATTAAGTAAAACACCGGGAAGTCAGTATATCTTTTTAAGGGAAAAGCTCTATTTGGGGGATTTAAGCTCTTTGCATCTGGTAACCACAAGCATATGCCAAAGAAAAAACACGTTTTCAGGATAAATAACGAGTGGGCCAATATCGTGACAATTATTTGTAATCAATCGAGAGAAGCAGATATCTTTATCGCGATTAAAATACGATTAATCGGGCAGCCCTATGATGTTTTGTGTTTAGTAGCACTCTGTGGTGGAAAAGGTGATAATGGAAATTACATTTTAAACATATTTGCAATAAAATAGTGATGATATGATGATAGTCTTGAGTCGACTATCTCATACACACAAATAAATAATATTTTCACACTCTTACATGGTTTAATAAAACTACAGCTTTGTTGAAAATGATGCAGTGATATTAAACTTCTGCAGTGCAGTGATCTAAATTTCTTGATATCTTTGATTAACCTTGACTGACACTGTTTTAACCATGGACATGAAGTACTTTTTATAAAACTTTATTGGGGGCAAAATAGTTTTTTTTGTTTGTTTGTTTGTTTTTTGTTTTTTTGGTGGAAATTACGCTACAATTTTGCAACCAAGTAATTTCAACACAATAAATACTGAGATGGTTTATTTCAATTTATATTTTAATTCATATTAAATAGCAAAAATAAATGTTGAAGGCATGGCAAGACAATTTTAATGTAATTGACATACTGTATAACATAGAGATACTTTTTTCTTTTTTGCTTTTTCCTACACTAATGTTCAAAAGTGTAAGATTTTTTAATGCCTTTGAAAGTCTCTTATGCTCACCCAGGCTGCATTTATTTGATCAAAAAGATAGTATGAAAAATACAGTAGGGTCCTTCTGTGTCAAATCAACAAAATTTCAGAAACTTCCCTGGCAGCAATTAATAATAATTTGCAAATAATTAATTTGGAGCCAATTTACAGGGGTGTAAAACTTGACTTTAGAAAGATGGCAGCATCGTTATTTTATTTTTACACAGATTGGTAGGTCTATTAGTAAAATCTGTTAACTTTAGCCATCTTTGTTTCAATATATTCCAACAGTGACAGTTCAAAAATAGTAAAAAGCACTTCTTGTGTTTTTTTTTGTTTGTTTTTTTTTTGCCTCAAGTTTGCATGCCTGTAACTCAAGAAGTATTAAAGATTACCTTTTGGTATAAAGTAAGAATGAGAATCTAGAAGGATATTAAGATATCTTGTATACTTTTAGAGTTACAGGCATCACAACTTCAGAAAAAGAATATTTATGGCACTCAGACGGGTATGTTCTATGCAATCGAGATGACAGAAAAAATTAGATACATTTCTAGTTTTAATATTATTTGTTTTTTAGATATTCCTCTTTAAAAGAAAAAAGTATCAGCTGTATACAAAGTGACCCACATTTGGTTTTTGACCACTGAGAATGTGTACAATTTACCAATTTACTCATGGAGCCACATTAACATGTCCATATCTCTGGGACTGAACCATCGAGGGTAAAGTGAAGATACCAAAAGGAACGTTTGTTAAGAACCAGAATCTAAAAGGATATTAAGATGTCTTTAATACTTCTTGAGTTAATGCAAACTTGAGACAAACAAAAAACAAAACAAAACAAAAAAAAGTGCTATTTGCCATTTTTGAACTGTCACTGTTGGCATATAGTGAAACAAAGATAGCTAAAGTCAACAGATTTTACTAATAGACCTACCAATCTCTGTGTAAAAATAAAATAATGATGCTGCCATCTTTCTAAAGTCATTTTTTAACCTCCTCTTATTTGGCTCCAAATCTCAGGTGAAAATTGCCATGTTGACCCCCTTCTACAAAATAGTGGATTGCTCAGTAAATATACATTGGTGACATTTAATATTTTGTCTTTCATCACTATTTATGTTTGTCTTTCTATAGAAAAAATATGAACAAAATCAAAAATTTGAGCTGAGGACCTCTAGTTGATTTGACACAGAATGACCCAGTATGAACGTTGAAAATAGCTGTGCTACTTAATATTTTTGTGAAAACCAGGGCATTTTTTGCATTTTCCAACAGCATTTATTTAAAAAAAGATATCTTTTGTAATATTTTTAAATGTCTTTACTCTCACTTTTGATCAATTTAATGCATCCTTGCTGAATAAAAGTATTAATTTCCTTTAAAAAAATCTTCTGAACAGTATTGTAAACAATAAAAAAATAAATCAACTTAGCCTCCACATTAGGAAATGATGTACCATTACAGTGTTACGAGTACAATATTTCAAATTTGTGAGTGTATGTAGGAATCGTGAGCAGAATCAAAATACTGTGCTGGGCACCAGCACCAGCTTTACTCATCTTCCTGTGAAATCAGCAGACTCACTGTATCCATCGAGACAGGAATAGTAAATTTCCACAGACGGGCACTGATGGTCTGTAAATCAGCAGAGTAAGATGGCAAAATCTGGGAAGAGCTGTTAAAAAGAGATTGACCTTGCTGCGATTTTCATTGTCAGCCTTAATAATCTCGTTGGACCCTTGGAACAACGTCATCCCCTCCACAAACCCCTGGCCACTTACTCACTGTCAGTAGTGATCAGCCTGCAGGAGACAGCCATGATTAAACCTTGTTTGTAACTGACCCCTCACACTCTTCAGGACACTTGCATCATGGGAAATGCCTACACACAAATACCTTATTGGCACACTCAATCTTTTTTGTAGCTTAAAATACTATTGTGTTGATGTTTAAAGTGTTTTGTTTTGTCTTTTCACACTTTCAGGAGCCGGAGGGGACGTATTTGGAGAAAGCAGATGAGCTCTACTCTCTGATGTGTGCCGTCACAGACAAGGTAAGCAAGGAAGCTCACTGCTGCTGTCGGAATTCAGTCATTACTGTGAGCTGAATTTTACCAAGGCTTTCATGGGCAGAGACGGTTTGTAGCCTGTTGGCTTTGATTCTTCTAATGATCAGCATGAAGAGAGCAGAGACGGAGCATTCGTCGACTAGTGTTGACTAGTGCTTGGCCAGGCAGAGTAATCAACCCATAATTGCCATTTTAAGATGGCAAATAACTTTGCCCACCTGGGTAATTAACAGAACTTAAATTGAATGTTTAGTAATTAATATTTGTTCATTTAATTTAGTGCCAATTTAATTTGCTAGAAGTGTTTTTTTTTTTTTTTTTTTTTTGTTTTTTAAAGGCAACCATCATTATTTCTATTTCTCAAATTTAAGACTAGGCATTTTTCAAACTAAACTTAATTTTCTAAGGGATCAAACTTTAATTGACTGGTAGTCCGTAAAATGAGCAAAAAGCACAGATTCTCTGTGCACAATATCTATGGTCCATAATATTATAGAGACATATTGGCCAATAGGGGCACTACAGTGATAAAGAGAAGAAAGTCACTCATTCATTTATCACAGACTCAAGTGTCTTATATTATTGGAATCCTTGGCTTATGTCAAACAGATCAGTGCAGAAAGATTCTCTGGAGACTGAATATCAATAATTATCTTTAAAAAAAAAAGGTGAACTTTCAATTTATCGCTGCAATGGCACTCCTAAACATTTGATGTAGGCATGGCCACTTTCATTTTAACTCTTGAACTGAATGAAATATTTCCACCAAACTTGGCTCTCATATGTATGGGTTCAAGCTGAGGTCATGTTCTGAGGTCATGAGCTGGTGAGCGGTACCCAGATGATACTGTAATGCCAGCCAAAGGAAGCCAGAAAGGGATAAAACAGATGCTGCATTAATTAAATATTTTTAATGTGTTAAACAGAAAATATTAATTGTAGAAATTAATGTGTTATTTTCGACAGTCCTAAATATAATATAATATATAGGGGTGTAATGACACATCGTTATATTGAGATATATATATATATATATATATATATATATATATATATATATATATATACATCTCAATATAACAGATAAGCATTCAAGTGCTTGCGTGATGCATGAAAACAACATGAGAGTAACAATAACATTTTTGGATAAACTAGCCATTTACAGTTTGGGAATAGTCGTTTTGACAAGCTTTTCTGCGATTAGAACTATGATTGATTGCATTGCTGCCAGAACGGAACGGTATGATTATTCAAAACATTTTAGATGGTTTATTCTTATATGTATAGTGCATTAATAGCGGGAGAGGTGGGACATAATGAGAACCAGTAGAGTCTGTGTGTGTGCAGCTTGTGTTTGTAAGAGATCCAACAAATTCCTGCATTGAAAGTGCGAGTAGCTACTGTATGTGGAAAAAACGTTTCAGTGACGTTCAACTCTTTATTTTGGCTTGAAATATCGCGATAGTATCGTATCGTAAGTTCAGTATCATGATTCGTATCGAATCGTCACGAGTGTATCGTTACACTCCTAATAATTTAATGTAATGTAAAATGAATGAATGTATAATGACTTAATTCATTACGTGCGAAGGAACTGCAGAGATTTAGGAATGGGTTGTCTGCGTCAACAGTCAATTATACAAAATATTTGACCGCAGCATGCTGTGATTTACAGAGGTGATCGATTCAATAATATAATCTTTTATATAGAGCATCTCACTCCCTTCCTTCTACAGGAAATGAGCCACTTGCACACCTCTGTCAGAGTCTCCACTGATTTATACTGCTGATAGAGCAGCTCCACTGGGCCGTTCTTATCCGAGAGTTCGGACTTTCTCCATGGGATGTTGAAAGTGTAGTCAAGAGGTATTTGAGAGCCAGCAGAGGAGAACACGATTAGACTGGGCTTGAAGCTGAACTGATTAACACATAAAGCCTAAGAGTTTATTTTTATTTAACTCATCACTCATAAAAAGGAAGCCTTTAGTGTAGAGGTGGTGTATTTGGTACCTCATTCTACTGAAAATGCGAGACTGAATGGCTGTATACTTGGTTTTATGCGCCCCCTTAATTAAAAGAGGGTGTCGGTATACTTTCGGCCAATTGAACATCGGTTGTTTAGAGAATTAGTTACAGGGTGCTGCAAGCAAAGCACAGGCTGTGTACCTCATAACTCTGTCCAAATACATTATTTTAGGCTCTTTAAAATGTCAAAGTACAGTGAGTCCAGATGGTCCCCACAGTCCCGTCCATCTGGAGGGACTATGGGGTGTTTTGGGGTTTGTTGCCATTATCCGTCTATGAACACGTTCAGGTCACCATAGAGGTGACCCTCTTCCTCATGGATCTCCTGACGCTTTTAAACTGAGTCCGGCTCTGGCAGGACCATTAAGTGGATTAGTTTCACTCACTCAAAAGGGAGTTGGATCCTGCCGGCAAGCTCAGAGCCCGCTGTGTTTATTCAGGAGATGTATGTAAATAAATATATAACTGGAGAGCAAGAGATTTTTTTTTTTACCACCCCCCCACAGCTCTCCCCCCACCCACTTAATCTGGGGGAAATGTGCATCGCTGTCACTCGGCGTTTGCCTGCACGGGGGAATCGAGCACAAAGGGAATGTCAATATTTTCTCCACTAGATTAGGGATGTTCTAAAACGGGATTTGATTACCTCAGCAAAAATCTATGATGGAACTTGAATTCCTAAACCCAGGTGCAGGGTTTTTTACATGGAAAAAAACCTCACCTCCTCATTTACACAGTTCATCTTCTGGCTTGTATATGCTTGCAATTTAGCTTTTTTAGATTAAAGGAATGTTCTGGGTTCAATTCAAGTTAAGCACAATTGACATCTGTGACACATTTTGTCGATAATTATTTTATGTGGTTAGACTCTTCACCTAGATATTGAAAACAAACACTAATAAGTTTTATAGTAATACACTCACAGTTGAACAACTGTTATAAAATGGTTAGTTCCTGTTCTTGATTCTGATTGGTCAGTAGCTGTGTTTTATTCACGATAAAACATGGCTATGACCACTTCACCCAGTGGTTCTGTGTATCACTACACAACACCCTTAGCAACCACTCTTAGCAATGTAAACTGTATATTCTCAATTGATATTGTTCATTGAATCTTACTGTATTATGTAGAAGAGTATTGTGAGAAAAAGATCGAGCGAGTTTATTACCTGCGTTCATATTTAGCATTTTCCTTCGGGTTAGTCCTATGTTCATAATAAAAAATCTGTTTAAATGGCCGCTGCAATATCTTGTCCTTTTTAACAGGGGTTTTCCTGTGACTGACAGCGCTAGTCAAAGCATTTGTCAGTTGCATCTTGTTGCGTGTTCACAACAATTCAGTCTTTTCAATGTAAAAGTCTTCGCTACTGACTGACACACTCATAAAGACAGTCTTTGCCGCCATCTAATGGCGTAATAATAATGTAACTTCTGTTGCTGTTCACGGTCAGGGACTATTTTGTCCGGTGGAAGGAAGGCTTTAGTGAAAGTTTACTTCATTATTTTTGGCTTTAATATTTTTATTGTGTAGTAACTTTTATAAAAGCAATAAGGTACTCGAGGCTAGTGCTGTATCGTGAATAAGTCACGGCTGAAGGGCGATGTTAGGCACGAACCGGAGCTGACTTATTCTTGATACAGCACAGCCTTATTACTTACTTATAGTATTATATACAGTATATATATACATTATTATATTATATACAGTAGTGGCCAAAAATGATGTCCGACTTGGAAAAATTGGCTTCTTCTAACTTTTTAAAAATATTTTGTATGCATATTGTGCCTGGAAAGTAAAACTAATGTACGTGTTGTATTATTTGTCATGACGCAATAAAACATATCAAATTGTGAGATGTTATTAGATGTTATTTTGTGTTTGTGTTTGTGTTTTTTTTTTTTTTGTAAAAATAACCAGATGGAAGGAGCTGTCCTCTGCAACCAAGGAGGATATTATTAAAATGACTAAATTTGGTAAATCGGTTTTGGATATTGATCATGTGCTATATGTGAATGGTCACAATGTCCACAGAATTATTTCGACCAAAACAGCTTCCAAAGACTGGATGAGACCTCCAACCTCCAAATTCATCTAGAACTGTAAGCCAACGGCAACAAGAGGCTGGATTGAGAGGTTGTGTACCAGTAAAGAAACCATTTATTAGGTTTTATCTACTGCAAAAAAATGCCTTGCATTTGCCAAAGAACATAAGGACTGGAGTGTAGAAGGTGTGTGTTCTGCAGTGTGACAAGTTAAAATTTAACAACATTTTCAGCTATGTTAGTAGGAAACGACTGGAGTGTTTTAATACCAAATGAATGCGTGGCACCATTAAGCACAGCAGGGGAGACATAACTGTATTGGGGACGCGTGTCTGCAGCAGTTGGAAGGATCTACAAAGTTCCTAGCACTTGAAATGGACCAAGATTTGTGAATCCAAGTATGGGAATCCAACAGTGTAGCCAAGTATGGAGGATCTGTTTGGACAAGATTATGATCCCAAACACACTGCGCATGTGACAACGTTTTGCAAAATGAGTGTTCGCACTCAGCATTTTGAAGTCTTTAAGTGGCCTCTTCAGTCCCTCAAACAGCAATTTGTCTGTTGAGAGTGTTATTGGAGACATTTGTACAATAATATGTTTGTTTAAATCTATTCATTCTGAAGATTAGTGTGTCACATACAAATGAATGTCCGACCTAACAGTCACTAAAAAATTATCTATAAAAATCCTTTTCCTGTAAACGACTGGAAAGGGCATGTATAAGAAATGAAAAGTCATTGCTCAAAAAGTGTTGGAACTCTGTGTCTGTCAAAAAGATACCATGATAACTTCTCTGTCTCTCTCTCTCTCTCTCTCTCTCTGTGTGGTGTTGTCAGAGTGTGTTTGGCGATGGGGAGAACACTAAGGTACGAGTGTCTGAACTGGAGGAGGAGGTGAGGACCCTGAAGAAGATCAATAAAGATCTGTACGAATTCTCCACTCAGCTCCTGACCAAACCCAACTAGAAGAGCTTTCAGCTGCAGAGGTTCTCCATCAGAATAATCGTGTCAGTTCAAGAACAACGGGAGAGAAAAATGCATAAAAAACTGTAACCCTTTGCAATGGACTGAAAAATGCCAACTGTTCTTTCCTGCCCTATTTTTATGTCCTACGGGCAAGATTTTTTTTTTCCGTATCAATCTCAACACAAGCTCATGGTAGGTATATTTGTATTATGTTTATGCGATGACATTTACTTTTTTGTATTATTGTAGGCTTGTACACTTCATTAAAAAAAAGTCACAAAAAAAATTCGCCCGTATGACCATTTTTCAGCCTCTTTGTTAGGTTTCTAAATACTGTCCATTCCAATCATTTAAGGTACAGATCTAAAAAAAAAATAAAGTTTTAATAATCTACTTAGAGGATTTTTTATTTTCTTTCTTTTTTTCTTATTTAATATCTTCAAAGATTTTGATAATAAATTGCTACAGTATAGTTTATTTATTTATTTATACCTTTTTTTATTTAGTTACTAACATTTAAGTGCTACTTTAGTTCAACCCCATCATGGTAAGTTTGGAAAATATATATTTAAAATATGATTGATAACTGCAGTGTCACTCAGTTTTGGTATGGTTTGTAAAATGTGAATCACACATTATATACAGTAATATCCAATAATATTTCTCTTAATATTTAAGGAGAAAATTTCAGAGCATAACAGGGTTAAACAAAGACAAATAAGAATTTTCTCACAAATTGCAATATTTTATATATATATATATATATATATATATATATATATATAGTATCTCACAGAAGTTAGTACACCCCTCACAGTTTTGTAAATATTTTATATCTTTTCATGTGACAACATGATATTATTTTAATATGATATTAATATTAAAGTAGGGGGTGTACAGCTTGTATAACAGTGTATATTTGTTGTCCCATCAAAATAACTCAACACACAGCCAATAATGTCTAAACCGCTGGCCACAAATGTGAGTACAACCCTAAGTGAAAATGTCCAAATTGGGCCCAAAGTGTCAATATTTTGTGTAGCCACCATTATTTTCCAGCACTGCCTTAACCCTCTTGGGCATGGAGTTCACCAGAGCTTCACAGGTTGCCACTAGAGTCCTCTTCCACTCCTCCATGACGACATCACGGAGCTGGTGGATGTAGACCTTGCGCTCCTCCACCTTCCGTTTGAGAATGCCCCACAGATGCTCAATAGGGTTTAGGTCTGGAGACGTACTTGGCCAGTCCATTACCTTTACCCTCAGCTTCTTTAGCAAGGCAGTGGAGGTGTGTTTGGGGTTGTTATCATGTTGGAATACTGCCCTGCGGCCCAGTCTCCAAAGGGAGGGGACATGCTCTGCTCATTCATGGTACCCTCAATGAACTGTATCTCCCCAGTGCCGGCAGCACTCGTGCAGCCCCAGACCATGACACTCCCACCACCATGCTTGACTGTAGGCTAGACACACTTGTCTTTGTACTCCTCACCTGGTTGCCGCCACACACGCTTAACACCATCTGAACCAAATAAGTTTATCTTGGTCTCATCAGACCACAGGACATGGTTCCAGTAATCCATGTCCTTAGTCTGCTTGTCTTCAGCAAACTGTTTGTGGGCTTTCTTGTGCGTCATCTTTAGAAGAGGCTTCCTTCTGGGACGACAGCCATGCAGACCAATTTGATGCAGTGTGTGGCGTATGGTCTGAGCACTGACAGACACCCCAACCTCTGCAGCAATGCTGGCAGCACTCGTACGTCTATTTCCCAAACACAACCTCTGGATATGACGCTGAGCACGTGTACTCAACTTCTTTGGTCGACCATGGCGAGGCCTGTTCTGAGTGGAACCTGTCCTGTTAAACCGCTGTATGGTCTTGGCCACCGTGCTGCAACTCAGTTTCAGGGTCTTGGCAATCTTCTTAAAGCCTACACCATCTTTATGTAGAGCAACAATTATTTTTTTCAGATCCTCAGAGTTCTTTGCCATGAGGTGCCATGTTGAACTTCCAGTGACCAGTATGAGAGAGTGAGAGCGATAACACCAAATTTAACACACCTGCTCCCCATTCACACCTGAGACCTTGTAACACTAACGAGTCACATGACACCGGGGCGAGAAAATGGCTAATTGGGCCCAATTTGGACATTTTCACTTAGGGGTGTACTCACTTTTGTGGCCAGCGGTTTAGACATTAATGGCTGTGTGTTGAGTTATTTTGAGGGGACAGCAAATTTACAATTATACAGTGTATATATATATATATATATATATATATATATATATATATATATATATATATATATATATATATATATATACATATATATATATATATATATATATATACATACATATATACATACAGTCAAACTAAAATGTATTCAGATACCTTGAACAGTTAATTTATTAATACAGTTTATTCACTACAATTTAAAAAAAAATGCTAATAAAAAATGACAAGATCTAAGTTAAACTGTGTCTTAATTATGTCAGATAACACTTAAGAAAAACATGGTCAGGTCAAAGTGTGAATAATTTTTGGTTCCAAATTTTTATTAATTTTACTGGTAAATTCTGAAAAGTATGTTCATTTCTATGCACTCAATACTTAGTTGGGCCTCCCTTTGCATGAATTACTGCATCAATGCGGCGTGGCATGGAGGCAGTCAGCCTGTGGCACTGCTCAGATGTAATGGAAGCCCAGGTTGCTTTGATAGCGGCCTACAGGTCATCTGCATTGTTGGGTCTGGTGTCTCTCATCTTCCTCTTGACAATATACCATAGATTCTCTATGGGGTTCAGGTCTGGTGAGTTTGCTGGCCAGTCAAGCACAGTAACACCATGGTCATTGAACCAGCTTTTGGTACCTTTGGCAGTGTGGGCAGGTGCCAAATCCTGCTGGAAAATGAAATCAGCATCTCCATAAAGCTTGTCAGCAGAAGAAAGCATGAAGTGCTCTAAAATTTCCTGGTAGATGGCTGCATTGACTGTAGACTTCAGAAAACACAGTGGACCAACAGCAGCAGATGACATGGTAGCCCAAATCATCACTGACTGTGGAAACTTCACACTGGACTTCAAGCAACGTGGATTGTGTGCCTCTCCACTCTTCCTCCAGACTCTGGGACTTTGATTTCCAAATGAAATGCAAAATTTACTTTCATCTGAAAAGAGGACTATTTGTCCTTAGCCCAGGTCGCTTCTGACGTTGTCTTTGGTTTAGAAGTGGCTTGGTGCGTGGAATGTGACAGTTGTAGCCCATTTTCTGAAGACGTCTGTGTGCGTGGCTCTTGATGCACTGACTCCAGCTTCAGTCCACTCCTTTTGAAGCTCTCCTAAGTTCTTAAATCGGCTTCGCCTGACAATCTTCTCAAGCCTGCGGTCATTCCTTTCACTTGCACACCTTTTCCTACCACACTTTTTCCTTCCAGTCAACTCTCCATGAATATGCTTTGGCACAGCACTCTGCGAACAGCCAGCTCTTTCAGTAATGACCCTCTGTGGCTTACCCTCATGTCAAGTCAGCAGACTTCCCCATGACTGCTGCTGGGATTACTAACCTAAACCCAGTATTTATACCCTGAGAATGGTAATTTAATAGAACTTGAAATTAAATATTCTAATAATTTGAGATACTGATTTTTTTATTATTTTGATGAGAAGCAAGCTGTAATCATCAAAATGAAAACAAAAAAGTCTGGAAATATTTTACTTTGTCCAATAAATCTAGAATATATTTAAATTTTACTTTTTGAATTAAATTACAGAAAGAAAAAAAAAAAAAAAACTTTTTCACGATATTCTAATTTACTGAGATGCACCTGTATGTGATCTTTGTTGTCAGTCCCATCTGTTACCAAACATAGATCATTCTCGGTTAATCTGCACAGTGTGCCCTGCTGTACATCTAGCAGCTGTCAGCAAAGTTATTGTCTTGTAATTTGAAGCTGGCCAGAAAGATCAGATTAGCCGTGTTTATACAGCCTCACACCATATACTTGTTCAAATGACGCTTTCGATCTCACTCCCTGCACGTGTGCCTCCTTTCTGCTTTGCAGTGCAATCTGAAACTTTATAAACACCATTCCACTGCACAGCAGCTTATTTTCATTCCTTGTTACAGGAGAGTAAAGCTGCCCTCGCTGTGACCCTCACAGACGTCTCACAGGATTTAACATTCTGGAAACATCCACAGAATTTTAAAGAGGAAATATTCTAGCCTTTAAAAACTCAAAAGAAATAAATCAACAAAAAAAAGTCATCAACATTCCATTGGCATACTGTGTTGAATGCAGAGAATGCTTGATTTCAATCTAGTTAACTAATTTAGGCCTTGTGATGCAGATAAGACCCATCTGAGTATCATCGTCTTAAGATGGAGAGAGAGAGGAAGCAGCTCTGATAACATTTACAACTACCTCTCAGCACTTCCTCTTTGAAGATTGTTCTACTTCAGCTGTTCCTGCTCACAAGAGGGAGAAACAGTTCCTTACCCACACACACACACTCACACTCCAATCACCGTATGGAAACTCATTCCCTCACCTTGACAGAGTCATTCTCTACCCCTCAGCTGTGGGAAGCATTGTAAGCAAGCTGTTCGAGACAGGGCTCATAGAGGAACAGCTTCTTAAGAGCTTATTTTGTTTCACTGGCTGAAAGGGAAAGTTGTACTTTGAGAGTGAGACGTGAAACAGCTGGTCCCATAGCTGTATGTGGGTGTTTTGTTTTTGTTTTTTGGACCTCTGGACTTTTACAAAATAAACTCTTAAAACACTTTTTTTTTCTCACGACCCACTCAATGTCCAAAATAAATCAAGTGATATATTGTGTTTTACAGTTTTTCCCAGTCGCTTTGGTACATCTCAGATCACAACTGAAATTCTCAAAAATACGTGTTCAACCTCCACATAATCTAGTCACTTGTGTATCATAAAAGCAGCTTCTCGTTCTTTTGAACAAGTTGCAAATGCTTTGGTGCATTCATGCAGCTGATTATGTACAGTTGTTTGCTGTTTCCTACATTATCAGTTGCCAATTGCTAATGTCATGTTCCTCGAAATGTATTATACTGGTTCTCTGTTGAATAGTCTTAACCCTCAAAATGCAAAATGGTTGAACTAGTTACCATAGGGTGACCAGATTTCTCATGGTGGAATACGGGACGAGTGGGCAATATGACCATATGAGAATTTTTTTTTCACAATATATACATTTTTTACAAATGTACATTTTATTAACATTAATGACAGACAAATATTTAATTAGGCTACTGTTACTGTTATATACTGACACACATCCTGTTTTCACCCACCTGTTTACGTCCACTTAAGCCACACATTGGACATTTTGACAACTGTGTGCATTTGACCATGCAGGCGCCAGCAGAACTGATTGCGCGCTGTCTGAGAGAACTGTGATCGCTTGCGCGCGCGCGCGCGCTTCTGGTCTGTGTCATTCAACGCGATCCCGCCTATCCTGCCTTCACTAATCGATAACGAACTGTGATTGGATGGTAATTTTGTTCTATGACAAATTGATTGGGCTGTTCTTGCGTGACAGAACACTAGTACTACTACTCATTCTATGATCACCCAGTTGTAACAAAATTTGAGGAAAGATGAAATACGGGACTGTCCCGGGAAAAAACGGGACATCTCGTCAGCCTAAGTTACCATAATGCGTCAAGTATATTTTTTATACATTTCTATTAGACTTTTTTGTTAATATGTCTTGAACTGATGAATTGCACAAATCTTGATTTTTACTAATGAAGGGGAATGTAAAGCATTAGATCAACCCTTTTAGAAAATGAACCACCATTTCGCTAGATAAGACCCCTATTAGTCTGGGATCGTGTAGAGCCCTTTGAAGCTACACTGAAACTGATTTGGTCCTTTGTACCCCACTGAAGTCCACCATATGAAAATCCTGGAATGTTTTCCTCAAAAACCTTAATTTCTTTTCAACTGAAGAAAGACATGAACATCTTGGATGACATAGGGGTGAGTAAATTATCAGGAAATTATAATTCAGAAGTGAACTGTTCCTTTAACAAAGATTAATAAACGTTGTAGAAGTGCAGTTTATTATTAGTTCATGTTAACTAATGTAGTTAACTAATGAACCTTATTTTAAAGTGTTACCAAAATACTTTTGAGAGATGAACTAAGAATTTTGAGCAAGTTACAGGCTTTTGCAGGTACATTGTGTGGTGCTGTTTGTACAAATTGTTTCAAAAGAAATGAACTTACTTACTTATGTATTGCTTGTTAATGCAAATATCTAATCAGCCAATCACATGGCTGCAACTGCATTTAGGTACATATGTAGACATGGTCATGGCGATCTTCTGAAGTTTAAACTGAGCATAAGAATAGTGAAAAAAAAAAAGTGATTAAGTGACTTTGAATGTGGCATGTTTGTTAGTGCCAGACAGTCGGTCTTAAAAGGTGATCTGAGGCAAATTTCTTTTAAAGGTCCCCTAGAACCCTATTTCACAAGGTGTAATATAAGCCTAAGGTGTCCCCAGAATGTGTCTGTGAAATTTCAGCTCAAAATACCCCATATATTTTTTATTACACAATGTTTTAACTGCCTATTTTGGGGCATAATTAAAAATGCACCGATTCAGTGCATGTCCCCTTTAAATGCTCGCACTCCCCGCCCCCAAGCTCGCAACTCTATAATACATTGCATAAAGAAAGTTCACACAGCTAATATAACTCAAAATGAATCTTTACAAAGTGTTGGTGATGCAGCATATCAGATCACGTAAGTATGGTATTTATTTGGATGTTTACATTTAATTTTGAATGATAGTATGCTGCGGCTACCAAGGCTAAAGCTAAGCTACACTATTGGAGAGATATATATATAAAAGATGCGTTTATGAATTATACAGACTGCAAGCGTTTAAAAATGAAAATAATGACATGGCTCTGGTCTCCGTGAATACAGTAAGAAACAATGGTATCTTTAACCACATTTAACTGTACATTAGCAACATGCTAACCAAACATTTAGAAAGACAAATATCACTAAATATATCATGATATCATGGATTATGAACAGTTATTATCGATCCATCTGCCTATTGTCCTTGCTTGCTTTACAATAGCCTACCTGCAGAACGTCTGATGATTTGGCTGTGCACCTCCAGACGTTAACACTGCCTTGTCTAATGCCTTGAACATGGGCTGGTATATGCAAATGTTAGGGGCGTACATATTAATGATCCCAACTGTTGCGTCACAGTCGGTGTTATGTTGAGATTCGCCTGTTTTTCAGTGGTCTTTTGCACAAAGGAGATTTACATAAGAATGAGGAAACAATGGTGTTTGAGACTCACTGTATGTCATTTCCATGTGCAGAACTCTAATTATTTAACTATGCCAAGGTAAATTCAATTTTCAATTCTAGGGCACATTTAAAGGTGCCTTAACAGTACAATGCTATTTAGTCTATAAATGGATATTTAACCCAAAATTGAAAATTGTGATATTATTTACAATAACCAGCAAGCCATTCTAAACATGTAAAACCTTATTCAGTGGTACACAAAAGATGATATTTTAAAAAAGGTTTCTGTTTTGACCCCACTGACTTTATAAGCAAAAACAGTTGGAACATCCTTATTGTTGTCTTCGACATTTTTAGTGGCTCTATACATTAATAATCACAGCCAGTGATTACTGAACTTATTCTAAATTAAAAGAGAGCAGTAGGCAAGGAAACAAGTCTTGATTACAATATCGCTCAAACATTATAGCAGTCAAATCTGTGTTGATTGCAGTGGTGCTCCATGCAGCTGTCGTTTGGATTTTTTGTCATCAGCGCTGCAGAATATACAGTAGCCTACTTAAATTCTCTTTGGTCTCCACTGGTTTCTGCATGCTGACCAAATCAAATGTTTTTTTGAATGTCCTATGCAAATATAGCCCTCGAATTCCAACATGTTCTCAAGAAGGATCTGAATAATTTAAATAGCCTCTGTTAAACTGCTAATGTTGCAATGAGATGACCCATCTGGGCTGCTGGGAAATTTGTCACAGCAGCATATGAAGGCTGAAGACTATGTGAGGCGAAAACAGTCAGTGCTTATGTTTACCACTGAGAGCTGTTTCCCTTTCAAGCAGAGCTCTCATTTCAATGCCAGCTTGTGTACTTATTTACAACTTTGCTTATTTAATGTCAAGAGATTTAGTGGATTTACTGCCATGTGTTAAGAAGAATTCTGTCTTGTGCTCTTTCTTTGAAACACTAAATGTCATGTAGTCTCCGAATCCTTATATCCATGTTTTCTTGGAAACAAATGAGCAAAAAACCTCAAAAGGTAATGGATCCGATGTCCTTTTGGTTAGCTTACTTTCAAATGTCAATTGCTAAGGGCTGGGTCCTCATGCAGTAAATAAATACAGGTTATCATTGATTCTTTCATTTTTAAATCTTGATAAAACATTTTCCATACCCTCGAATGTTGATACATCAAATACAATTAGCTTTTATTGCACTGTCCACTTCACCCATTCTGCAATACTTTTCCCAACTGTTTTTCTTCAAATAAAGCCTTGAACCAAACCAACCAGCTCCAAAATGAATCACAACATTGCAACATTTGATTTAAAGCAGATTTAAAAGATTTAATCGTTGCCTAATGGTTAGAGAGTCAGACTGGTAATCCAAAGGTTGTGGGTTTGATTCTCAATAGAGGGTATGCATTGACATCACTTTCCTGCCGAAACATGCTCCCTCAGCTGGACCGAGTGGCAAAAAAGCCTGTTGCGTGACTGGATTTAATAGGGGAAACTGCGAAAACGCAAGTAAAACAAATGAGAACACTAAAGTTTGGACTCGATAGTGTCCCTTACACCTTTTCAAAAGAAACCTAATCCATGGATATTGACATGCAGCCAGGAATCGTGTTTCCTGACATTTAGATGTGCCTGATTGACACAAAATACCTGCAAATCCATGTATCTCTGCCTGGAGTCCAGTTGTTTCTGTGAATTGCAGCGATCCATTTGCTTTTCTTTCCTGTACCTTCTGGCAGACTGTAAAAATATACCTCAGGTTTCTTGTCAAATCTATTTGTACAGGCAATCACAAAGCTCTTTCCCATTTTGATATGTTTTGTGTGTTTTTCACGGCATTCATGCTGGAAACCAATGCTGCCAGTGACGTCACATGCCCTTGAGCAAGCCTTGAGTACCCAACCCTTGAGTACCCAATCGCTCCTTGGACGCTGCATAAAAATAGCTGCCAACTGCTTGGGGTGTGTTTGTACACTATTCACTGCTCCTAATGTGTGTGCACAGACTTGGATGGGTTAACGGCATAGGATAAATTCCGAGAATGGGTAACCATACCTGGCCTTCACACGTCACTTTCACTTTCAATGTGAACAGTTTAGGCTTATGAAGGGTGTTTAGTAAGAAAAACCCTGCCACTGGCCCTCTTCTGCTTTTATTTACCAATAAGTGGAGGTACTCATTAATGTTTATCAGTTATGGCGAATATTCCTTAGGATGCATAAAAGATTTTTTTTCCCGCTAAGAGTATGAAATACAGTCAGCACCAGAGGAGCACCAACATACTGTCCCATCAGACTCTGATCTTTTTTGGCATTTGTAAGAGTATTTTAGGGGAATCGTTTATCACAGAATTTCAGATGTCTGTCTTATTTCTGATTGAATAATAATAAACGTACATAAAGTGGATTACGCATAGCCAATGTGGACCAAATTACCCATGAGGCTTGGCTAATGGTCTCATGATGCATCCGAGACTCTTGTTGTTAAAACTAAAAGGGTTTAAAGAGCTGTAAACGCACAGATACCATCAAATAGCAAATAAAAACTTGGTCTCTTTTATTCAGGTATTCAATGCATACCTCAACAATCGCCCCTTGCTGTGAGTGAATCTACAAAAAATCCAAAAAAGGTTTCCACAAAAATATGAAGCAGCACAACCTTTTTTGTCAACATTGCTAATAATGAGAAATGTTTCTTGAGCACCAAAATCAGCATATTACAGTGATTTCTAAAGGGACATGTGACTGAAAATTCAGCTTTACCATAAGGTCTGACCTTAAACATTTGAATGGTAGTATATACATATAAACATATATTCTTATTTGTAACTCAAGCTTTAGATGGACAATAAATGAAAAAAATGCAATTGCATGTGGAATGAAGTGTAGTGTTCTTCTGCAGTGTGTACACTGGAGGAATTTCAATGCATGGTAAGTTTACTGTCATTCAGCTGGTTGGGCAAAGCAGGGGTGTGTGAATATATAATAAAGGGGTTAATCCAGAATTCTCTAGAGCTCACACAAAAGTAACAAATCCACCTGTTCTACTTCGCTTTGGTTCAATTTCATACTGCGTGGCCTGACTGTGATGGGAATTCTACAGACTGAATCCTTACTCTGACATTTACAAGAGGCCGATGAAGAGAGTGAATGTGGTTTTGTTGCTGATCAGATTTATCTTTTTTAATGCATTTCAAAGCACAGGAAGTGAGTGGAATATGTCTTGCAAGACAAGTCTTTTGACTGGAAATGTTTTAAGTGTACTTGTTGATTGAAGTTTCAATTTCATGATATTTCATGAAGACCACATTGACATTTGGCTATGAATATAAACATTTCTGAAGATTAATATTTTATTCAGTGGGTCATGTGACATGTTTTTCTGTTCTTGTAGTAGCTGGAATGTTGCATTCCTGCATGAGCCATTCTGAATTAAATTACAGAAATACTGTACCTGTCATCATAACCAAATGATAGACTCGATATATTTGAATATAGTGTTTCTGAACTGAAGTCTTTCCTGCAGAGATAAACAGAATGAATCAGAGAAATGAAAAATAAGTGTGCCATAGTGTAATATAAAAAGGAAGATGAAAGCAGAAAGAGACTAAAATGGAGGCAAAGAAAATGATATGCCCACCGTAAAATTTTGATTAGATTTCTCAGATTTACTCTGAAAAAAAGTGGTAAAGGCTGAACCAGCTATAATGAAGAAGACAAATGCTTTGAATAAAAAATGATTTTTCACTTTTTGCAACAACTGCATTGATATTTCAGAGGCTGGTCTTATTTGTGCTAACTTTGTTTCCCACATGGCTCATTATTTTGGGTTCACCCTTTATCTCCGCAGGGTCTCACAGCAGTCACGTGTGTCCAGGTGTCTAGACCTTTTTGGTCTTGTGGTTTTTGTCTTGTTAGTCTCCCATGTAATGAGGCAGAGAATTAGGAAGGAAAGACTTGGCAACAAGTTCGCATTACCGAGATCTGCCTCAAGCACATCTGGCCCTGATCCAGTTTCACTGAGAACAGAAATCCAATTTTTAGCTGATTTGATGGAAACAAAAGAGTGAGAGGGGGGAGCTTTATGTTTTAAGGGTAAAGGGTTTTGGTGACTAAATGTAGCGTATGCCCAAAGGACGAGAAATATTGTTTCTCACTGTTGTTTATTAAAAAACGGCCGAAGGGAGCAGGCACAGTGAACTTATAAATGAGCTACTGCATCAACACAAACAAGGGGACTTTTCGGAAATTACCTCAACAGTAAGGAGATATTAGAGTTCTGATCATGAAAAGACATTCGAGATGGATTGCAATAAATAGCCTGCTAATAAAATTGGACATGACTGTAGTAAACAACTCTGAGGATTGTAATATGTGACATATTTAAGCAGCATCACAAGCAAGAGTGTTGTTGTTCACAAATATCAGTAAATATATATATATATATATTACCGGTACAATTTTGATTGGAACCAGCACGTAATTGCTGATACTCAATATTAACTTCTTGTTTATTGAATAACTCACATTTAAGACAATAAGCTACTGACACTAATGAAGAGAGATCTAAACAAAGCCACAATATAACTTTTTCGCATCACACTTTTTTTCTTGAACGATGTGAAAGAATCCATTAAAGTCTTCATGAAATGGACAATTAAATTTTTTGTAGAATATATTGCAGTATTTAATCTTCAGATCAAGTGGGAAACAGTGCCATTTAAATGCCACAATCATTTCCCAATTACCTACACCCAATGATCACGTCTGAAAACCATCAAAACTCAGTGTTTTTAGAAAGATAGAAGTTATTTTTACCCTCATGGATTTCTGTTTATAGTGTAAATATACCTAATTTGATCACTTAGAAATTAAAACTCAATGTTTTGAGAAACAAATACATTTTTCACCCTTGCATTTCTGTTGATTTTGTAAATATATAAAGAATATGCATGTCAAGTCACCTTTATTTATATACTGTAGTGCTTTATACAATATACAGATGCTTTCAAAGCAGCTTCACAATATCAACATATTCAAATTCTGCTGTAAAGCAGCTCTAATAAGCCAATAGTGTCATTAGGCAATACAGTTCAGTGTTGATTCAGTTCAGTTCAATATCTGTAAAGTTCATCATTTGTGCATACATACATGTATGTGCACAAATACACTGAACATATAGTATGTTTGACAAACTCCTGTACACTCCACTGCATACTGAACATGTAAAATACAGAAGACATTACATTTTTCACTTCTGTGTGTTGTTTGATGCATATATGGATAATCGTTTGATGGTTTGTGTATAGAGTTATGCAAAAACACAATTTTTTAGAAAACTTAAAATAGTTTTAAAGCTGCAGTCCGTACGTTTTGCCTCTTTGTCGCCATCTCTGTTTGAAACCTGATCTGACCAACTGAGAAAAAAAAGCAATAAATTGCGCTGCCAATGGTGATTAAATCTAACGATCGCTTAGCTCAGATCACGTCAAACCGTGCAAATTATTATTGTTGTTATACTTTGTTCTCAAATTGTTAATGTTAACAACATCAGCATTGTGTGACTATGTATTTAGGGTGTATTAGCGTTACCTGTAGAATTCAGTTTCTGTAGCCACTCCCCAGTCCGATGTATTTTGCTTTTGTCTACAGGTTAATCTCCTGTTGTCACTGATGATTGTCATTTGGACCTTTCTGGATTATAATCCACCATCAAAATGATCATTTTAATTATTGCAGCTGCTATGAGAAAAGTCTATGATCCTCTCACATGCCATATAGCCTACTAGCTGGGACTCCTTCTCTATGTAAACAGACGTGCTGTAATGACGCAAAGATGAACGGCTTCGCGCTCGAATTTCCCGTGGAAACCCACCAGTACCATTTGGATTAGGAGACATTATTACAAGCTTATCATTGTGAATCGGGCTAAGGTAAGGAGATAGTTTTGAACTGGCTGGTTATGTACTTAACCAAAAACTTTTTAACCAAAGAAAGTTACAGACTGCAGCTTTAAATAAAGTGTTTGCAAGAGATGTGTGACATTTTGCATCTTGTGTTGGTGGTTTGTGGTTTTGTGTGTAGAGTGTGTAGAGAAAATGAGCCATAATTTTTAGAAATTGTGTTTAAGCAATTTTCCAATTGGCAATCGGATACTTGGATGAATTTCTGACGTATCAGAAATTTTATCGCACAACTGAAGCAGAGCTACGAAACTGTTTTTTTTCCCCTCACTGTGCCTGTGCGAAAACAGAAATGAAAGCATTTCATCTTTAATGCAGCAAGAAATAAAACGAAAAGAGGGAGAGCTAAAAGATTCATAGCTTTCAAACTAGCTGCAATTTAGCAAACTGCTTACCTCTGCTTACCCACGCCTTCCAAGCCACCTGCAGGAGCTGTTTAGATATGCAATGTTGGAATGTTGAGAAAACACTTAAAATTGAAATGATTGCTGTAAATCCAGTGATCAAATGCTGTGTGGGTCTCAGTTTTCAGTGATAGGCACATGACTAGTGGCTGGTCTGTGTGTCCATTTCCACAAACCTGAAGACCTTCTGAACGTATATAAGCGGTAGGCTTTGTTAGAAAGGAAAATTTAGTGAAGTTCCTAAACGTAAATTAGGGAGGAGTGAGCCCATCTAATCTTCTAATCAACAGCCAGAGTATATAAGCAGCTGCTTACCTCTCTTCAGTCTCAGCTGTTCCAGCATCCCAACTCTATCTTCATCTTAGGTACCTGGCCCTATGTAATATATCCTTTATTTATTATACTATATTTACTCACTGTGGGGGTATACCAGAGCTCGAGCTGAATGTGCTTTCATCGAGCCCCTCATCAGTGGGCAGCAAGCCAAATAAGTTAATTTAGTGATTACTTAATCCAGATTACTTGAAATCAGTTATTACCAAGCACTGCGTTTGACAGCCACAAATTGGCCATATTTGTTAAATATCTATGTCTTTGTTTCCAATAATCCCATTTGTTTTGATATTTTGTAATGACATTCATGTATTTTTAGTTCTCTGAATACATTTCAGGGCATTTTCAGAAGCAAACCATATGCTGATACTGAATAACTCAGCTTGTAGGTTATAGCATATTCATGATTGCTTGCCAAATTCTCAAGGCTCCTAAATACCTGAGGTGGTTCAACCATCTGACAGGTTGTTTATAAAGGATGGAAGAATCTGACAGATGCACAGTGAATGAGAGTTTTCAAACAGAGAGCAAAAGAGAGAAAGAAGAGGATAATGAATAGGCTGCGAGTGGCGCTCATCTGGTATAGGCGACTCAGCACAAGCAATGTGTTTTCTTCTTGCAGAGGTATATGACAATAGTGAAATTCCCTACTGTATTTTGAATCATTCATACTGTACATTATGAATGATAAATTGACCCCGACATTTCACACTTTGATAGGCCTACCAGTGATGCAGACAAACTCACTGCATTCTAAAGTGATAAAAAGGGTATTTCCCTGTCAACTTATTTAAAAACCATCATCTACATCTGTCGTCCTCAAAAAAACAGCTCAGGTAATTTACACACTATGGCATTTGTGGAAAATCCACTTTCTTTTCATAAGCTTTGAAGATTTGTGATTCTCTTTGCTTTAGTCACCTGGCTTGAAGAGTGTACAAAGCACCCTCCTTCATACCCTGTTACATTTCACGCTCATGTGGAACGGCGGACGTCTCAGGAATGTTGAAACGGCACCATGACATTTAAAAGCTGACCGCCTTATTGCATTGTCACGATTCTCTGACAGAAGAAGGGTAAGACAGAAGGGTAAGACTTCTAAAAGTGACTGACCATCCAACCTTTAGATTCTGGTAATTCATTTCTGTCACCAGTTGATGATTTTACAAAGATACTAAAATTCTAATAAAAATGTTTTCACAGCAATGCCATAGAATAATTTTGGTTTTTCACAAAATAACTTTTCAGTTAACAGTTCTTAAAGGGAACCCCGGGTATTAAGACTTGTATGGCTTAATATAACGTAAATTATGTCTCTTACTAAAATATGTAGTAGAAAACCCATGAAAGATGTACGTTATTTAAAAAAAATCCATGACATATTTGGACAATGGGGGGCGCCATTTTGTTTAGTTGCGCAGTGCATTCAAAGTCGATGATGTCAAATAGATGCACTCGGTGAGCTACTATAGCTGCCCTGTTGCTATTTTTTTTTTTTTTTTTTTTTTACCGCAACACAACTCGGAATATAATAAACGATGCCACATTGTGCAGCTTTTGGTTGTAATTTTCAGTCGATGGACAACAAGCGACGCAAGTCTTCACTGCTTTACTAGCGATAAGAGGAGAAAAGAATGGGAAGTTGTGATGAATGTGGACGAATAAAACTTCCTGAAGACCCGCATCTTTGTTCTCTTCACTTTAGCCCTGATGCCTTTAATACTTTTTCATCTGTATACTTTGGGGCAACGGTAATCTAGTAACGCATACAAGTCTTAATACCCACGTGGTTCCTGTTAAAACACGATCAGCCTTTTCGATTTAAGCCAGAGTGCAAAAATGAGTCAGAATGAAAACGTCGAAGCCATACAATGTCTCTGTGGCTATTCGAACTACTGTTGTATGATTGACATGTAAAAATCTTCTGACATGTCACCTGTCTCAATCGAGATGTGTTATGAGTTGCTCTTGTCAGTCTCCTCGACAGGTGCGGCATTTACTCTTATATCCATCTCAGGGTGCGAACTACGGGGCAGTAATAAGACATGGGCTCCCCTGAAAACGTGATTTGTGAAATTTTTTTTTGGGGGGGGGGGGGTCTCAAAAAATATTGACAATGTGTTATTTTGACGTGCAGTTTCAGTTTTGTGTAATGTGATCATAGTGGATTATTATGTGTAAAATTGCAAAAATGTCATTCATTCATGCATGACGGCGATTTAAACCTAATTCACTTCAATAAAGATGCTATTCTTATCATGAGCATCAAAGTGTGGGGGCGCTGCGGTGCAAATTCCACTCATGTTTTTAATGTTCGTTGTTTTACAACAAATTACAACCAAAAGCTGCAAAATGTGGCATTGTATACTATATTCCGAGTTGTGTTGCGCTAAATATAGCACCAGGGCAGTGTCAGTAGCTCACCAAGTGCAACCATTTGACATCATCTACATAGAATGCACTGTGCACCTAAACAAAATGGCGCCCCCCATTGTCCAAATATGTCATGGATTTTTTAAATAACAAATCTTTCATGGGTTTTCTACTACATCTTTTAGTAAGAGACATAATTTACGTTATATTACACCATACAAGTCTTAATGCCTGGGGTTCCATTTAAAAGAATCATTCATACATTTAAAAAAAAAAAAAAAACATTTTTATAATAATCTAAAGAACCTCTTTCCACTATAAAGAACCTTTTGTGCAGTGGAAAAGTTCCATGCATGTTAAAGGTTCTTTATGGAACCACTGATGCCAGTAAAGAACCTTAATTTAACCTTTAATTTTTTAGAGTGTTTGCTAGACATTTACCACCATTGCTGGTATTGGTGGTACAACCTCTGCCAACAAGGCGTGTTATTTGCACTTGGTGTAAATAAACACTGTTTAAAGGGGTCCTTGATTATGATTTCATTTTTTTAACTTTAGTTAGTGTGTAATGTTGCTGTTAGAGCATAAACAACTTCTGCAAAGTTACAGTACTCAAAGTTCAATGCAAATGGAGATATTTTCTTTCAGAGAAATCGCTTTTTAAGGACTGCAACAAACAGCTGGTAGGAACTACAACAAGCTTTTTCCTGGGTTGGTGACATCACAAACCCCAAAATTTGCATAAACCCTGCCCCCAGGAATACGCAACAAAAGGGGGTGAGTGTTGTTGCCATGCCATCATTTTATGCCGGACTGCTTCACAAACGAGGGTTAATTCAATGTTGGATTTGCACAAAAGATTAATATGACGGCACATGCTAGTCAACGAGTTGAATCATCTCCACAGCAACTACATAAATTTATCCACTAACCATTCAGAAACATTTTGGCAGCGTGAGATTCTCCAGCTTTGTTGTTGTTGAGCAACCGAAGCACAAGCTGTTAAAGCTCTGCCCTCTTTTGGAAAGCGGGACGGGAGCAGCAGCTCATTTGAATTCAAAGGGACACACACAAAAACGGTGTGTTTTTGCTCATACCCAAATAGGGGGAAATTTGACAAGTTATATTAAATGATCTGTGGGGTATTTTGAGCTGAAACTTCACAGACACATTCTAGGGACACCAGACTTATTATTGTGAAAAGCGTATATACAGTAAGTATATATTTACTTGTATTATTACTTTTTACTTGATGGTCATTCAGTTTAGACTTTTCTTAAAACAGAGTAAAAGTTTTTCAAAAAATTTGAAACCAAAATGAATACAAAATGAATTTTATTGTGAATTGTTTTTTGTTTGTTTTTTTAATAAAGATTTACACATTTTATCCGCACTCTTGTGTCACCTTCTAAAAGTTACATTTTTACAGGTCATTCATAAGACTCATTCTTTTAGGAATTAACACACCCTCCTGAGCCTCTTGAGACTGCTTATGTTCTCTGCTGAGCATCAAATGTTTGTGAAATTGACAATGAACAAGGGCACTTCACAGCCAGGGAGTTATCTGTTAGGCGCAGACATGATTTAAACAATGACAAATTCTGCATATTTTCTCTGGCTCTCTTTTTTCCATCTTGGAGAGATAAAGTCTTTCATTTAATTGGTGTTGTCCTGTGTTGGCTTTTGTATCACAGCACAGCCTCCCTGCTAATCTCACCCCTAATTTCCTCTGCTGCTAAAACACACAGCACTGTTGAAAGGACAGTGGATGTTCACCTATTATCAGAACACCTTTAGAGACAAGGATACCCCCCTGCTGTGTATTACCCATAAACAGAGCTCCAGAGGGAAGCTCAGATCAGTTGATCACGCACGCTGATCAATATATGGTCTCGAGGAAATTGGCTGGGGTAGTTGTGCTACAGAAAAAGGTTCAGCTGACAGCTGTGACTGAGGAGTTCCTAATGAGGCTGAGTGTTCATGCAAGCGGGGTGATGTTGCACACCAACCCAATTATATACTTCAGGGAAGCCTTATTGGGAAAAAGAAAAAGAAAAAAAAGCTGTAATAGCTATGAGTTTGTACATTATCACTTTCCAGGAGTTTCTCATGTTCTTGAAGCTCAGGTTTTGTTCAACCAATGCTTTTCGTTTTGCCTGTAATTCTTCTCAAAGATGCTGTGGTTATGATATGTAAAAATTTAAAGCTAAGCTATCCTCTTTTATATTTGTTGGCATGTAATATTTTATGCTTTCTTATTGACTGAAGTAGGATAAGGATTTTTTTTTTTTTTTTTTTTTAAATCAAAAGCTTATTATTATGAATTTATCTCTTCAGTTATGAGGGTGAGTGTGATATATGTTTAATGTTTGCTGAATGAATGAATCAGCAGTCTTATTTTAATGTTCTGTGAGAAATGCAATATGCTAATTGTGGCATTCCATGCGCTGACAAGTATTAACTGCATTGCATAGTGATTACATACCTTCAACTACACAGCCTTTACGTACAGTTTAAATACAGCTGATGAGGGAGTGACAGTAAATTTGCACCTTCCTCTCCTATGACTGATATCCATATTTCATAATTTTTCCTTTATGCGGGAAGATTGTAGAATCTTAATAGTGGATTTTTTTCCCTTGCTGTTGGAGAAAAATATCTGTATACCAGCTGCATTTACCCTGCTATTGTTTACTTCAGAGCATCAGACTCGAAAAGGGTCCAGCTTCAAACAATTGAGCATATTTGCTGACTCAGTTTTTTGTAACTTTGAATCCAAAAAATGTAGTCTGACATTTTATTCACCACACCTAAGGAATAACCAGCATAGAAATATGAACAGTGACTTTTTAGTGCTTAATATTATAATTAAGGGGAATTCTGCATTAGTCTCACATTCCACTCGTTCTAAATAGCGTATAACAGAGTGTATGATTGGCCGAGGCTTCAGTCCACTTTCATCAGATTCCATTTTACTGCATGACTGGCCCGTATCGAATCTCTGATGGGTCCATAACAGTGACCCACTTACCATCACCTGCCTTCTGTGATCTCTCTCTTCTGTTATTTTTTCTTCATGTTAATTTAAGTGCTTCCATCCCTCCATCTTGTTTTTTTTTTTTTTTTCTATAATTGTAGACTTGATTATTTGATAGTTTCCACTAAATGCTGTAATGTTTGCAAAACATTAGTTAATTATATGAGTAGCATGTGAAAATGCATTGTTGCACCTACTAGGACATAAGAATTTTAAAAGTGTTGGGAGACTAGTTTACCCAATGCTTTGATCATTCATTATTTTTACACACCCTCTATTTGTTCCAGGTCATTTACAAGCATTTTTGTTTTGAGAAATCTTAACACAGATATTCTATGCCATACTTCAACAGTAAAAAGTGACCAAATATTGACCACAAGCTCCAAAAAGGACAAAACACCATAAAATTGCAAGTTATGGGCTATTTTCCAATTCTTCTAAATCCATATGAGTTTTGTGTGACAAAGAAAAAAAAAAACTATTAAATTAAATTAAATTAATATCACACCTTTGGTTCTTGCATGAGAAGCCATTAATTTGAAAATACTGACATTTCAGAGCTGCAGTGGAAGGGGAGAGTTTCAGTATAATGATGATTCTATTATTTTTCATTTTTGGGTGAACTATTCCTTTAAGGCATGGCATAGAATTTTTAAGTGTGTGTGTGTGCTTGCTGTATCCAGTTACCGTATATATAAATTTTTCATGAAAAATGACTTTAGTTAAGTAAGTTGAAATCGTGTTTATGATCAGTTTCGTATTAGGAAAAGTCATGTAGCTGCCTCTCTAAAATAGCACGAGGACTTAAGTGTAAAAACATGACTTTGGGCAAAAAGAATTTTTAATAATAGAGTCGTTCTCTCTCTCGCGCTGTTCTCCTAATGATACCATTACGCCTCTCCAGCTCTTCTTAGGGTGTGAACGCAATGACATCTCCGCCTTTCGCGAAACCCCCTCCTCTCCTGAGCAGAGTATCACATTCACACAGTAACTCCATAGATCACTCCTCATACACCATCCTGCACAAAAAACAAAAACAATAAAGGACTTTAAAGAAAAGACCAGACAACAAGGCGAGCAATGCTATCTTCTGACAATGCCTCATCACCACCTTTGAGAGTGAAGCAGGATGAATTTCATCTTCTACACATTCTTGGCATACTTTTATTTGGGATCGCAAATATTCCTTCTCCATACCCTGCTCGTCCAGCCTGCTCATTCTCACCCGCAGCCCTGCCACATCCTAGCGCGGATAGGACACACTGTGCGCCTGGGTGCCCTCTTGCCTCCCCGTCAGTCGGTCCGGGTGCGGGCGGCTCTCCACCGCGCCCTCAACGGTCTCGCCGAAAGCGGCAACAACTTTCTTCCGTACAACTTGAGCCTGGACGTGGTGGCTCGGGAAGCCCCGAGCGGAGACCCCGAGTCGCTCTTCAGGTGTGTGTGTCAAGATATAGTGGTCCAGGGGGTCTCGGCTGTGCTCGCCTTCCCTCAGACTCAGGAGGAAATAGTACAAATGGAATTTATGTCCTCTTTTTTGGAAATTCCTTTTATAAGCATCATTGAGCACGGAGAACCCCTCAAAACTCAGGTAACGCGTTTCATTTAAGCAGCAAAGCTGCTCCTCTTAATCATTTGATGATTTGTTGACTTTATAACGCGTTTAGGGCTGTACTGCAACTTACATTTGTGACGAGTTTTATGCGCAAACCTTATACACGACTTTCGATCTGTTGACTGGTTTCAAAAATACATGAATTGGTGTGAGTTTGAAGGCGAGGGCTAATTAAGGCTTGAATGCCCCCTAATAATGCTTGACCCCCACCAAAATATCCAAATCAAAACACCCTGTAGGGGTGCATTTTTTTTATTTTTCTTTTATGCATTTAATATGCATTTAAACACTTTTTCCAAACAACGTTTCAGTGGTCAAAAAGTTGTTAGAATGCGCTAATTGTAGGCTCGCAAAATAAATCGCGTTTGCTTGAGGAGGTAACCATAGCAACAGTTGACTGCTCGAGCACTTTCCATTAAGATTACTATTGGACAGTGCACTGTCAAAAAATAAGTAGGCTACTGGCATTATAACTTTATTGAAGATGTACACAAAATAAAAATATTACAAAAACCCGTTTGTGTTATATTTATAACGTTTTTAAAGAAGTTGTCTAACGTTGTTATAGCCTAGTTGTTAAGAACATAGTGGACATTTCCATAAATAAAAATTCTTTAAGGACACGCAAGTTGTTCCTCTTTTTTAATCACTTTATTGTATATTTTCCTAGGTTTGTCAGTAGGGGACAATCTTAAATAGTCAAGCCTGTTACCATGATTTTGTGCAGTAAACAACTGATTATAAGAAGATTTAAATCATTATAATAAGCACCTTCTAGTGTCATGACCTTGAACAAAAGGGCCAGTAATGGCTAAATGACCTTTATAATTCATAACCCTGTTACTGTTATGTTTTTAAAGGCATAGCTTAATCTCAACATACAGCATATTAAAATGTTTAAATGAGGCACAGTGTAGATTATTGACTATGTCCTTGACAATGCAAATGTCACCTTTTTGATCATCTACTTAACAACAACAAAAAAGTTCAAATATTAATTATAAAAATCTAGATGATATCCATAATTAGATAGACAACACACAAGACAAATTTCCAAATATTCCAAGATGCTTGTAAAACAGTTTATATAAGACCAACTAATTAACCACCATGCCCTCAATTTATGCGCTACCCGAAATGGCTTACATACGATTCAGAGTTTTTTTTTTTTTTCTCACTCTCTTTGATGTCAATCGGGGATTCGTTTTTGTCGAGATTTTGGCTTTACTCTGAGATGGCAGCTTGATGTGGTCTAGCTGATCTTTCCCTCAGGTCACAACAGATCTCTTCAGCTTGTGTGTTAGGTTTGTGTTTGGACTGTTATGATGCACCTGCTCTGTAAGAGAAAATGTTTCTCTGACAGGTGTGTTCTCTCAAGCAGAAATATATGCCACATTGCATTACACTCAGTCAGGTATGCCATACGCCGAGACGGTTTCAGAGACATCGGTGTCAAATGAGATGTTCTGGTAAAATGCTGGAGTTAATGATATGGCCTAAAATACATTAGGTGCTTGTAATGACATTGGCATGAAGCAGCTGCACTGAAGGAATAATTGTTTGCATATAATTGTATTTCTCTCCTTTGTTTATTGTCATGTTTGATTCTGAATTCTTGGCATACATAATGATATATTATGAAGTTCATTTGAGTATATTGAATATTTTGCACCTGTCAGAGGGAAGCTTCATGTGCCGTGTATTTGGCATGCGCCACTGGCTGAAAAGTGCTTACATCACAAGGTACTTTAAGAAATTAAAAGAGGGGAAAAATACTGTAAATCTTACAGGCAGCTGGGGAAACGCATACATTTGTCTTGTTTAATATCCATCCATTAAAATCACTTCGGGGGCTTCTTAACTACCCTACAAATATTTCAGTGGTCCAATGAAAATCTGCACATCAAATCTTTCCTTTTAAATAGAAAGACTTTGATCTCACCATGGCCACTGTCTGAGATTAAAGCAGTACCTCCAGATGTTGTTGCTGCGTGAACATGGTGCTGTCCACTGTTGAATGATTATTACACGCTTGAGTCATGATGCTGACATCGGACAACCGTCACAGATAGATCAGACAATGACAGATCTCACTTTGTAGGCTGTAAACCTCAGTCTATGTCCTTCTGCAATCTGCCAATCAGTGTAAAAGCTCACGACGCTCTGCTCTAGTGTGTGACATCGCTCAGGCAAAAAATAAAGGCAGAGTGATAATAGGGCTTGTGAACTGGCTGCTGCTGGAATGCTTATGGGACGCTCTAGAGCTCCGAGCCGCTTGGATCCTGCTTCACTTGATCTGCTAATCTTGCTGGTTGAGGAGAAACGTGTGTTCTTCAGCAGGCTGGCTTTTGCCTTGTGTTTTGTTCATCAATTGTTAGAGCTCCATGCGGAGATGCTCACAGGGCAATGATGCAGTGCAAGTTTTTTTCCTCTCATTGTTTTATTCTTCACAGTTTGCTTTGTAAAGGATGTTGCGGTTCTAGTACATCAACTTTAAAGCTTTAACTCTCGTGTTCTTATGTTAGAGGTCCAAAAAAACCCCAGGGCCTTTTTTTAATTGACCCCAAACAGAAACAATGTTACTATAACTGGATGGCTTTCTAACTGAGTGCATGCCTGCTTTGTAATAATGCAACACAGGGGAAAAGCTTCAGTAATCTCAGCCCACTGGGTTTCAATTTGATTATACAAGTACTGTATATTAAAAGAATTTGCTGGAAAAATAAGAAGTTAATCAGTAGTAGATTCAGCACTACAATCTAATGGTTTAATGTAATAAATAAATAGTACCAGTAGTAAAATGTTTTCCTATACACCTGGCAAACATTTGAGTGAATACATCATCATTATTACTTTTAAAAATGTTTTAAAACATATTTTTTTAATATTATAATTTTTAACAAATGTCATGAAAAACAATAAGTTATAAATATCATTAAATATTTGGAGACTAGAACTAACCCTGGCTTGTCATAAAAATGTCAAATGATCTCTTAAGAGACGCACTGACCTTGCCACACAAGGAGGGTCAAATGATCTTATAAGAGACTTATTGACCTTGCCACGCAATCATGAGGGTCTGAAGCAGGGCTTGCAGACAGTCAACTACATCAACCACTAGTCAGCTCTGTCGGAAGCCATTGAGTACTCAAGCTTGCAATAACAATACAACGCACTTGTTGACACAAACTATTTTTTTAAATTTATATATATATATAAAAAAATTAAAAAAACGGTCGTGCAACCCCTAGTCTGCAGGGGTCCTCACTGTTACTTGTCTTTTATCAGTCTCACCAGAACAAGAGTCATTCTCACTCAAGCACAACTTTTATTGTCCTCCTTTTCCGACATATCCTCTAGCAATACCATACATAAAGCCCAGGATACACCAAGCAGGCAATGTTGGGCCATTTTTGAGTGTTGGGTGGCTTAGTTTTCAGTGTGCTCCGCACTTTAGGCTCTAGACGGACCCTTCTGCGGTTTTAGGCCAAAGTATACTTCACTTTTAGGCCTGGGTTCGCGTTCCGCTTGGAGCAGGTGGTGCGAACTGGAGGGGCTACGTTGGTGCCGTGACCCGGATGGGAGTGAGGATTAGAAGGGTGAGTGTAACGGACATAGGCCGGTAAGAGCTGTGCGTGTAAACCTCCCTCCCCTGATCTCAAGAGGTGCTCTAGCGAATGACGCTAGAGACTGCGGTCTTTAGCCTCCTTGTTAGAGCACCCACATCCCATGCGGATGGGCCCGGGTTTGCATCCCGCTTGGAGCAGGCGGTGCGACCTCGAGGGGCTACATTGGTGCCGTGACCCGGATGGGAGTGAGGTTTAGGGGGGTGAGTGTAACGGATGTAGGCTGGTAAGAGCTGTGCGTGTAAACTTCACTCCCCCGATCTCAAGAGGCACTCTAGCGACTGGCGCTAGAGACTGCGGTCTTTAGCCTCCTTGTTAGAGCACCCACATCCCACGCGGACGGGCCCAGGTTCGCATCCCGATTGGAGCGGGCGGTGCGAACTGGAGGGGCTACATACAGTACAGTGTGCATGACGTGAATTCCGTCATCACAATAGTACACGCGTACTGAACACACACCGCTGGATTTTTGTAACCACGCATACTTTGTACACGCAGGTCGCACATGCGCATTTAATTGTTTTTGCAGTAATTACTTTATGCACAAGGTGGCAACCGTGCCCAGGGGGCATTGATTCACAACAGACTGGCACGCGTGCAAGCTACAGCAAAAATGGAGGCCTACACAGATGAGAGATTGTGTGAAGAAGTTAGAAGGTACCCTCATTTGTACAACTCTAGCATGAAAGAAAGCAAAAAGATGTTTATATGGGTTGTAACTAGGGGTGAAAAGATATATCATAATACAAAATGCAACAAAATGTATTGGATAACGTTAATGACAATCTATTTTTATCTAAAAAAAAAAAAAAAAAAAAACAGAACTGATGAAGGCAAACAGACAATGGAGTAAAAACACTCCCACTTGTCATTTCATCTCATTTGAACAGTATATTATTTAAATAATAACCAAGGGCTGACAATGCCAGTGACAGTTTAGCAAACATAATTAAAATGTTTGTTTAAATATACTTGTGAGGACCTCCATACTGTAGACATAATGGTTTTATACTGTACAAACTGTATATCCCCTTACACTAACCCTACCCCTAAACCTACCCATCACACAAAACTTTCTGCATTTTTACATGTTAAACCCCATTTTATTATGTTTATTAATGAATTTTCCAGCAAAAAGTCCTTACAAAGTAGGGTATCTCAAGTTTAACTATCCTTGTTGTGACATTTGGTCCTCAAAAGTATACCCCCCACACACAATTAACAATCTTCAACAGTCCAAGGACATTTTTATTATTTATTATTATTTATTTTACAGATATATTTGTTCCCTGTCCCATCTGGACTAACATCCCAGCTCTGCTTGCATTAACTCGATTAAAACAACAAATGTTCTTTCTTGTCTCTAATTTGCAGAAGAAATGTAAAAGAATTACCAGAGGGAATGCTATAAAATGAAAGAGAAACCCGCGCGTGTCACGGGTGGCTGCTAACAATGAAGCGCATGACGAGAATAATTAATGGAAACAGTCTGTAAATCCAAAAATCCACAGTAAAAGTCAGGAAACACATCCACTTAACCAAGACGAGACCAGACAAAAAACTGAACAAAACGGGGAGTATACAGTATATACACACAAATGACTAAATGAGTTAATTGACCAACAGGTGAACGGAATCATTAATCAAAGGAACACACTGGCACACACTAGGAAACTAGGCCTGCGTCTCAGTGTGCATACTATCCATCCTAAATAGCATGTGGCATTAGTAATTTTCAATACTATTTAGGGCAGATAGGGTGGATAGTATGCACAGTGGGATGCAGGGTCGGTCACACAGGCAAACAGGAACAGGGAAAACAGAACCAAAACACTCAACCAGAACGGATCATACATGTTACTGTGCACAGACCCAAAACTCAAAGCTCTTTATTATGTAGAGTCTGTATCCTTACAGCTGTAGCACTGTCATGATGTGGATGTATTCTACAAATACTTACACGAGAGCTTCCACTGACTGCTGCAGAGCTAATAAAATTGTCGCTCTATTTTATCACAGTTTATCACAACACCATAAAATTGATCACAATCCTATAAGAAAACTGTTAAACTGGCAGTTGCTAAATGGGCAGTACTCAGGTGTATTTGATTAGAAATTGTCTCTGCACATCAGCAAAGATTATTAAGCCGAAGCGTCTAGAAATTTGACCCCTAATCCTCAATGTGTGTATGAAAGGTCCCACGTTTAGTTTGCTTAACACAAAATGTGATTTTGGGCACCCTTGTGCACAACTCAATACTATTACTTGCTTCATGAATTTATAGATCATAAAATCCAGGTCTCTTCTGAAACAGCACAAAATTGAACTAGAAATTGCAAAGGATTCTAAGTCATTTAACAAGAAAAAGGTATACAGGTCAAGGAGTTTTGGTTGCTGAACAGGTAAAGAAACTTAACTTGACAGAATCAGCTTCTTTTAAAGACACAAATTGCTAGTGAGTGCAAGCGTTGTGCTTTGTGTTTTGCTGATGGTTGGTTAAACATTCAAAGTTCAGCAATTTATACAATCTAGTGGTCATTTATTATTATAAAATAGGTTTTATGTTAACACCAGAATTGCAAGGTGAACATTAAGTAAGTACATATTGTTAGCTAGTAGTGGATACAATGGTGTCTTGTCCCAGGAGCTTAAAGATGCAGGCTCCTGCTGTTCTGAAACAATTCACAGTTGTTTGATGTGAAAGATCCATAAAAATCACTACTGTTGAACTTTATTCAAAGTATTTAAAACCATGACTGTCTTTTTCACTGCATTTCCTAAACTTCCCCATTCCAAGTAATAACCATGGATAGCCTGGTAACTTGGTGGATAAAAATCAGGACTGTTAATACAAATCAATCCCAGGCAGAGGTGAATCCCATGAGCTACCTACAGTAACTACTGTAATTACTGAGATCACAATCTTTCCATTATTGTGACCTTGAACAAAGCACTTATCTTCATCCTGGTCCAGAGGGACTGACCCTGTGATCGCTGTACTGTGGAGCCTTTTAGATAAAAGTAATGTTGCTTATCATTATGTTAAGATAATGGGTAATGTTTTTCTCTAATTCTAGAGGGGGAAAAAGTCCCAAACATTTATCTGCCATTAGTTTTTAAAATAGCAACAATTCCAGTTTGATATTAATCAGAGATGATCTGTAGAATGTTATTCACACAAATGCCTTATTTCATATATATATATATATATTATGTATATTTAACTGTTTGTTTTAAACCCACTCCCAAGTTTAACCAATACTTAGATAAAAAAATCCTAATATCTTTTTATGAATAATTAAATATTTTATGAAATGTAAAAACACTATCAGCTCTCATTCTGTTCATCATGTCAATCTAACGTTTTTATATTTTGCTGTATTTTTATTTATAATTTTAAGCTTATATTTTTTTGACCATGAAAAGGTAAAAAAAACAAACAAAAAAATCAATAATTTTCCCTTTCTAGCAACACCAAAACAAAAACACAAGTGATTCAATAGAATTTTTTTATATATATATTTTATCAATATCCTGTAGTCTCAGTTAATTCTTAATTATAGTTCAATGCTAGATTTGCAAATATTTATTATTTAACATGACACAACTACACATTATTCCCCAGTGAATATTGTAAATAAAACATTTCTGAACAGTTTCATCCAGAATAAGTCCTTTCTGTTTTTTCCACGCCTATCTCAAGACTGTTTCTTCTTATGTGTGTTATATAATACGTAATGATAATGCTTGTGGACATGGAAAAGGGCAATGATTTGATGGCATTTTACATGTTACATGTTCTGATTCACAGTTTAAAGAATAATTTTACTCACAAGCATTTGGCTTTTCATTTAAAGGGTTAGTTCACCCAAAAATGAAAATTCTGTCATTAATTACTCACCCTCATGTCGTTCCACACATGTAAGACCTTTGTTTATCTTCGGAACACAAATTAAGATATTTTTCATAAAATCCGATGGCTCAGTGAGGCCTGCATTGCCAGTAAAACAATTAACACTTTCAATGCCCAGAAAGCTATTAAAGATGTATTTAAAACAGTTCCTGTGACTACAGTTGAACCCTTAATGTTATGAAGTGACGAGAATACTTTTTGTGTGCAAAGAAAAAAAAAAAAAAAAACGACTTTATTCAACAATATCTAATGATGGGCGACTTCAAAACACTGCTTCATGAAGCTTTGAAACCTTATGAATCTTTTGTTTCAAATCAGTGGTTCAGAAACAACACTGGTTTCGAAACATTTATGATGTAACAAAGCCTTGTTTACTGAAATCAAGTGACTTTGGCAGTTTGATACGCGCTCCAAACCACTGATTTGAAACAAAAGATCCGTAAAGCTTCACTAGATCACTAGATATTAAGGTCGAACCACTGTAGTTACATGGACTGTTTTAAATGCGTCTTTAGTACCTTTCTGGGCATTGAAAATGTTAATTGTCTTGCTGGCAATGCAGGCTTCACTGAGCCATCAGATTTTATGAAAAAGGAACGACGTGAGGGTAATTAATGACAGAATTTTCATTTTTGGGTGAACTAACCCTTTAAAGTATTTTGAGACTGTTTATATGCTGGCTTTAGAGATTTTTTTCATAATGTTAAAATTGTGAGATCACCAAACCTTAACACTTCACAGTTGTAATTGAATTATCTTTTTTTAATTGACTCCAATTTCAATATATGTTGCGATAGAGTCAGGAGTCATTTGTGACACAGAGATCAGCACAATGTAAAAATCGATATGAATGTAATCAAAATTCAAGGAGCCAGTTATTGGGCAGGATGATACGGTGTGTTGAAGAGAGCATGCTCCTTTACTTGCTGTTAATGGGGGGATATACACACTCCACGACCTTAGCACTCAGTGTAAAGTGAACAAACCTTACCTGTATCTCAGCACTGCAGTCAAAGAACCAGCAGGAACTGATTCACTACATGAATCTTTCAGAGATCATCTCCTGTCAAAGATGTTCATACACTTTCAAGTATTTTTACGTCCAGCCTCCCTCATCCACTTAAACCTTGACAAGAAATTGAGGAGGTCTAAAGTACCTGGAGAGAGCTATCCGTTAGCATTCTTATTCAGGCATGGGAGTATATGACCTACATGCCATGTGACTGATCACAATGGAGCTGCAGGAAAATAGCGTGTTGGCTGGCTGATGGCACCATGAGAACACAGTCTAAAGTTCTTCACTAGTAGTGTATTAGAACTCTTGCTCCGGGCTAATGTGTAAGCTGTGATGTGAAAGGCAGCAGACAGGGAAAAACAAAGTCTATTTAAAGATTTTAAAAGCCTCAAAAATTGGACACTGGTGAAACATGTAATTTAATGAATTTTTGATTGTGTTTTATGTCATCACAATACATGGCTGCTGATGAATGGCTATGAAGAAACAGAGAACAGCAGACGACATAGAACTTGGAATGAATTACATGAGTCATAAGGACCAGGGGAAACTTGAAACTTTTTAAAAATGCACCAGGGTTTTCAGTTATTGTTTGTAAACACAACATTCAAACTTGGCCCCTCCTCACGGGCAGATATGATATCAGTTGCACCCGCAGCCCAACTGACTCAAGAAACTACTTGTGGGAAGATGAGTGATGATGAGGCATTTTGCAAATATTGGGCCCTATCTTACACCCGGCGCAATTGTGGGAATACTTGGCCGCCGGGTGTCGTGCGTCGGTTTGGTGTGTCAGGGCAATTTTGGACCCAGACGCTGCTGACGTGATCCAATCCTGCAGTCTGCTTTCATCGCCACTAGTTCGTCGCCATCGGCTTGGTGTGTTCCGGGCTTTTATAATATGAGCACAACGCACAATGTAACAAGCTGAGTGTAGGCGGGTACACTCTGCTTGTTACACACACAGGGACTCAGCACACAAACATGCCAACTATTAAAAATAAAAGGATTACAATGTAAAATATTTTTATTGTGTACATAAAGATAAAAATGCCTACATGTCATCATGTATCTGAATTATCTATTTGCAGTAATGATGAATGAAATTGGCTAATTATTTGACCAATCGTGGCAATATACACATACGGCAATGTACGTGTCTATATTCTGCCATGTAAATAGCAATCTGCCATGGTGCAAGCGAACTTGGCTTTTAAAGGGAATGGGAGATGAGACTCTGATTGGTTTATTGCACTTTACATCCAAAACACACCCGGCCATGACTCATTAAGAGACCATTTTTTCCATCGTTAAACTAGCAAAAGTGGATTCTGACATGCCCTAAGTGCACCTGCGTCATGCGCTTCATGTTCCACTTTATATATAAATATAAAGTTGCCTTTTATATTGTCACTGTACTAGGACAAATCAACATATTAAATATTAAATTCATTTTTTATCTTCCAACCAGTTCTCTGAAAGAAATTTGAAACAGTGATGATGACAAATTAATTTATTTTATGTTAACTTTGATAGCCATAGAATACATTTTGTAAAATCATACTTTATCAGTCAGATCATATAAACATTTCTGGATTGACCAAATTAGATTGCTGTTTTTTTTTTTTTTTTTTACTTTTTGAACTTGACAGCCACTGGTCACTGTCCATTATTGTAGTATGGACATTAAATATATGCTTTTCCATAAAAGAAAAAACAAAAACAAAAAAACATTGTTTGGAATGATGAGTAAATGGAGATAGACTTCCATTAACGACCATTCATTAATCATCATTAAATACAAGCACAGATTTAACATTAGCAAACTGAGACAGGCTTCTGTAACGGTCCCAGATTTACAAGACTGGCCTTCGAATTACATCCTGTGCCCTTGACATCCCCACACCATCGCGGTTGTGTAATTCCCCTCTACCTGATGCTCTGTCTACTGTCTGGATCTGTGGCGACTGCTTGCTGTGTCAGAGCGAGGCAGACTTGATGAGCAGTGACTTGATAAGTAAAAAAATTGAAGGAGTCCCAGAAAAGGAGGCTGTAGAGGCGTAGAAAGATAAGTTATAACAGTGCACAGGTGTGAGACAGTGATAGGCAGCATTGCCTCCTGGGTACAAGACTTCTCCGGGAGATTTTCACCCCTGACGCTTGAAAGTGACAGTGTGGTTTCTGTGGGAATGTTCTGGCCTGTACTAATGTTATACTGGCGCTGTGAGAGAACCCAAAGGGCCAGTTTAACAACGATTTCCTTTAACTCCCCTAACACATGTGCAAATTAGCATGAATCTTTGTCAGAACATATGCTTGTTAAATGCTTGGCTTAACTGTCAAAAGAACCATTCCCTCTTGGCTAAACAAAAGCAGATGACTGAGAAATTCAGATTTCATCTTCCACATTTAACCGTCAACAACTCAGATTTATGAAAAATCTTCCCTTAAAGGAATATTTTGGGTTCAATGCCCAGTTGCTCATTTGGATTGTTTGCCTGCGTGTTTGACCTTTTTGCCTGTTATATGCGTTATGATTCCGCATTGTCCCAATAAAGATGCATTTGGATCTTCAATCCAAGTCTCGGAGCAGTTCGTAACAACAGCAATCAATGTTGTTGAAGCATTGTGTACCTTTTGGAGCGCCCCTACCTTTCGGCTAGCACATTATTCTGACCAGCTATTCCTGTCTCAATGTCTGTAGAATTTAAAGAATTTAAAAGCAGAAATGTAAAGTTTATCATTTTATTTCATTGAATTCTATATTTATGAATTTTTTTAATTTATGCAACAGTTCTTTTTGGTTCCCGAATCTGATTGGCTGAGAGCAGTGCGATACTCTAGTGATAACAGCACTCCAACTTTTTCACCATTTGTATCACTCCGCTTAAAGCGACTGTCATGGCGGCTGAGCAAATCCACCGTATTTTTTACAAATACTACACTTGTTATACCATGAACTGTAGTTTTAAAAGTCGAGAATGTGGTTGATTAAACCTGAAATATGTGACTAATATTTATTCATAGCACCTATTTTACAATTAGTTTAGATGTTTTCGGAGATGCGAGCTCCAGGCCGTCAGCGGCCATCAATGCTCGTGTACCCGCCAAGAACAGCTTCAACTCGGCCAGTTACTATAGGGCATGGCTGCCCAACCCTATTGCTGGAGATCAACCTACCTGTAAAGTTTAGCTCCAACCCTGATAAAACACACCTGAATCAGCTAATTAAGATCTTCAGGAGCACTTGCTAATTACAGACAGGTGTGTTGCACAAGGCTGGAGTTGAACTCTGCAGGAAGGTAGATCTCCAGGAACAGGGTTGGGCACCCCTGCTTTAGGGATTTGCCACTGTCTCATATATTGGTTAAACATGAGATATAATCCATTTTAGGTCCATAAAACGGGCAATCTTTGGTCTTATTAATCTAGTACTTGTTCCTGAGCAATGTTAAATTTAATAATTTAATATTAAGGCTATATATAACTTACATCCTGTAGAGCACTGCATTTGTACATTTGACTAAGTTGTACAGTTGTGTTTATTTCCTATTGTCATTTATAATGTGTCACAGTCACATGGACTTTCAGTTTGTTTGTTGTCATCTGTCATTTGTTCTAGTTTCCCCGCCACAATCAGTAACCATGGACACTCATCATCACAGCTGTTTGTCATTTGAGTTAATCAATCAGTGTATTTAAGTTCATGTTTCTGTTCAGTATGTTGTTGGGTGTTGTTCGTGTCTACATTGGTGTATGTTCCTGTCTGTTCCTGTATTCTCCTGTATTCTCCTGTTGGATTTTCAAGTAAAAGACTTATTTGATTCTTATCTCCTCGTTGTGTGCTTTATACACCAGTGGAATTGAAACATAATGGCTATTATTGTTAATTTAAATATGGTTGTTATAATTATTTTATATAAATATGTTTTATTTGGTATTGAGAAAGGATCCGTTAGTGCGTAATATTGATTGAGTGAAAGTTACATTAATGCACCATTAAATGGCGGCAAACTTTGTGAGTGAATGAGTTAGTTGCAAGAGACTTTTAAATTGAAAGGGACTTTTTGTAAACAAAGGATGTTGTTTTAGCGCTGTTATGGAAAATTTCCTTAACTGTAAAAAGGACAAATACAAAGATCGCCTCACATTCAAATGGATTTTTATAATGGATATAATATTATGGACATTGACTTGAAGAATTAATGTTATATCAGACACAGGTAATGCTTGCTCAGGCGATTTTTCTCTCAATAATACTGTACAAAATACAATGAGTTTCAGTGGAGGGACTCAAAATCCTTTCATTACTAGTTCTAAGGTGATGTTTTAGAATTAGTAACAGAGCCTCAAACTGTCAATTTGAGATTTGAATCTGTGGCGGAAGGAAGTAGTTTTTTAGAGGGTCTTAACTCTCCGTTGTTATTTCTTATTTATTTACTCACTTGTGCCATCAAACTGTTGTACAAACGCAATATCACATGAGTAGCCGTGTGATATGGCTGTATATCAGCATGCTGTGGTTACTTATGGCTTGCGGTCTAGTGCCTATGGCTAAATCACAGCCGTGCTGATATACAGCCATTTTGCACGCTACTCGTGTGATATTTATCATATATACGTGAATTTATTACTATATTTATAAATTTATTTTAATGGATTATTTAAATGTTCATTGAGGTTCACAAAAAATGTTTTGAAAACATTATCTATATAAAACTGTCATTTTCAGACAAAGCATTGTGAAATTGTTTACTTACGGTTTGCAATGTAGCTGCTGTCAGATACAACACAGTTGACAGCGTCAAAAGTTTCTTTGCAAACTCTCCATAACACTGTGCCTCGTTTAAAAAATAATCTGCAGTCAAATTCTCTGAACAAACATATATAATCCTCTGACGTGATCCATGACGCCATTAAAAATAAACCACCTACTTGTTTCTGACGCTGGGATCCTTCTGAAGTCTGTAAAGAGACACAAAAAAGCTGTTTAAATTGTATGTGTCAAAGTGAATGTTCTTTCACTCTTCCATTTGTCCTGTTGTCGACAGACTCAATGGTGTGGAGTATGTCAGGAACCGAAAGCGCATCTTCATACTGTACACTGTATACTGTGTGGTGATTTGTCAATGTCTTGCTCTGGAGGCAAATGTGTATACAAATGTGTTTGCCCATGTGATGTCACAGATCCTGGAGCTTTTTAAATGAATGCTTTGTTTATAATGAGGAGGATGTTTTAAGCTATGAAACTTGCAGGATGTTTTAATGGTACAAAGACCTCTTATATGTTAAAAGATCAAGGCAAATTTGTTTTCTCATGTCATGACCTCTTAAAAGACTTTAAGATCGCTTTCCATTTTGTGTTGTTATCAGAAATATGTCGCCTTGTTACTTGCTTACTGCTGACTTGACATTTCTTGGGGTTTAAATTGGTTCCACTTCTAGCATCAAAGTGGCTTGTTATGACCAGGATATATTACCTATGTGCTAAATGAGACAAAAGTAATTTGGCTGCTTACCCACTGCTGTCTACAAGCTTGATACTTAGTCTTGATAATATCCTTAAAAGACCCAAGAGCAAGAGAAGCATTTATCCACCACAATGCTTCTTTTTGCTCAGATTAAGCACTAGAATCAGTTTGAAGTGTCTTGTGACGACAGAGTAAATGTTTATCAATTACAGCTATTTTGTCTTCAATTGAAGCAGTGATTTACAAGACTTGGATGGGCTAGGAGTAACTTTAATTTTGTAATTTTAGTAACTGAGTAACAATTATAATAAAAGTAAGTGACCCAATAAATAAACACTTATAAATACTGTATTTGTGTGAACGGTCTTGTGGAAACTCCAATTAATGCGACTTCCCTTTTTTAGGATCAAACCTGCATACTAATCCTTTATCTGTAACGACAAGCTAACCCTGCTTTGAATATTTTAATTCCCTTGAGTTTTCTTTTTGGTCATTTTCAGTTCCACTGTTCTTTGCCTTTTCTTATCCCCCCATTCATGTATTCTTCTTCTTCTCCTCTGTTCATCTACTCTGTTACTCATTGATTCCCTTACTTATTCATCGACTTTTCTGCTCTCTCTATGAATGAGTTCAGCTGAGTAGGCTTTGGCAGGTTGAAGCGTGAGATGGGCTCTGCATTTTTGCCCTCCTTTAAAACTAATCCTTTGTTTTTCACTCTGACTGCAAACTATCTTTTGGCAGACGACAGCCTCATTGGTTTCCAGCAGGGCAGCGAAGCCTGCCAAAGCCTTTTCTCCCAACACAGCGCTCTGATATTAGCCAACTCTTTGTCATGTTGTGCTCCTACTGTTTGGGTCGTGACCACCATTTTCTGTTCTGATGCGTCAATGTCTGGGTCGCCTGCGTGCCTTCGGCTGTTATCTGCCAGGGGTCTTGACAGAGGCTGTGCTAAACTGGGGCAGCTCTGACCCAGTTGCTGTAATAGACTGTCGGGATAAAGGGGCTGATGACAGATGCTTGTGACGAGCATTTCAACAAGCCACTTCTCACTGACCGATGTAACGGCATGGGTGGACTTAACACCAGGCTAAGGTATGCAGCTGCCAAGGACCCCATTAGAAATTTTAACTATAAAATTCCACTGGTGTATCAAACACATTAAATAAGAGTTTAATTTTAGCACTGTTCAAGGTATATTGTGAGTTCAATACAATAATTTAGACTCGTCCCTCATTTTCTTAAAAAAAAAAAAAATGTTATGGTAAAACACTTAAGGTGCGGTTCCACAAATTTTTGTTGGCGAAATCAAGTCATTTCAGTAAAAGTTTTGAGTTAATGTGTAAAAGTTAAACTTTGGTTGAATTGGTTACACAAATTCACCATATTGACCAATAGAAAGTTGCTTGGTTTGAAACTGACTTCTGTGTGAGCTGATTCACATCGCTACACTATTGACAGTGAACAATGGACCTTTTTTTTTTTTTTTTGCCCAGAACATCTTGCAGAGATTTCACTAATGTGACCCTACCTTTATATGGTAGGAACATGGTGATGGGAAAAATATGAAATGGGACTCATTGCTTTAGCATTTGATCACAAAGCTTAATCACAAAGCAAATTGTTCCAGCTGAGAGACACTTTGCATTTGTTCACAGAACTTTTGCATTTTCTTGCATTTTACGTTACGTTACGTTACCCCAGGAAACTTTGCATCCGCTTGCAAAAGCATTGTGAGAGAGCTCAAAAGTTTCTTGGGGGAGAGCAAAGAGCAAGCGAATGCAAAAGCACTGAAATTGTTAAATGTTAGTCCACGTTCAAACAGGAGCAGAGTACGGTTGTCAGTCCTGTATTTGAGTCCTTAATACGGTTACGTTCACACACAGTAGGGTTATTTACAGGAGTGAAAACCACATTCTATAACAAAACTCACACCCGTAAATTTTTAGGACTCACAACCGCATTCTCAGAAATTTCAAGCTGTGTGAACGGAACAGGACTGGATAACTAGTTGTATGTCACGTCATACAGTGTGAGAGAGCCGCTCTTCTAAGGTGTTTTGTGTGTGGCTTTGCTTTCGGTAACTTACAGCGACAGAGATATGAGCCGTGTGTCATCTTAAATTGTTAGATCCAGTCACTGTTCTCCACCCAGAGCGACTCCCATCAGTTTTGTGTTTCTTTTCGAAATTCACGTCATGCGCAAGTCAAGTCAAGTCACCTTTATTTATATAGCGCTTTTTACAATGCAGATTGTGTCAAAGCAGCTTTACAGTGATAACTGGTATATAATTTTGGCTGCACGGCAGCTCTTAAAGAAAATGGTGTCAATGCAGGCAGATGCAAAACACTGTTGAATAACAAATGTCAAGTGTCCCCAACTAAGCAAGCCAAAGGCAACAGCGGCAAGGAACCCAAACTCCAACAGATGACATGAGGTGGCAAATAGGTGTTAAAATGGAGAAAAAAACCTTGGGAGAAACCAGGCTTAGTCTTTGTGTAATTAATTTAGAGAAGGCACACCGCCATCTTACTCCGACGAAAGTGACTTGAACGCACTTGCCGTCGTAAACACGACTTTCCACCTTGTACATACGTACTTCACAGGAGGACTTGAACGCACCACAATCCCAAATAGCACACTTCTGTGCACTTTCGGTCTTGTGGACTTACAATGGCTGCCGTGTGCGTGTATTGTGGGATATCAAAGGCAGCGAAGGATACATCTATGCTGCTTTCAAAAATCCATCAGATGAAGGTATCTGAGGAGACAGGAAGTGAAGCTAACAATAGATTCGGACGCAGCCATCATGTTGCCCATGTCTTGTTTGACTTTTGTGTTACTTTCTATTTCTGTGACATGTTTGTATTCCCTTGTAGATTTTCACGTTGATTAGTTTCCTGAGTTTTCTCAGGTGTGTCTTGTTAGCTTGTTACCCCTTTAAATTTATACGTATATGTTCCTGGTCTCTCAGTGTTTGCTGTGGTTGTCTTTTGATGATGCTTGTTTCAGTTCCATGTGTTCCCTGGTTTCCGTTTTTTGTGTTTATTGTTTTGTTGTACGTTGTTGTACATCTCTGCCTGCCATCCAGCTCCCATGTGTTACAGAAATACAATTTTTCCTCCCATCTAATTTTTTTCCCATCACAATGTCCTTTTAGGGGCTCTGTACACTTAGAAGCCAATTTTTGGATGGTTTGAGTACAGAAATGTGAAGAAATTTGTATATCATTTGAGCTGTAGAGCTGTGAATAGTTTTTACAGGCATGTTTGGCTTTTAGTGTTTATGCTGTTCCATTGTCATGCAAACAAAGTTATAAAACTGAATATTACTTTACACAGATTTTGTTTATTTCTTAATTAATTTCCATTATAAGTGCCTCACTGTAACTCACAAATTTTTGCTTACTTTTGAAGAAAAGGGAAACGTCAATTATTTATTTATTTATTTGTAATCATTATACCACAAGTTCAGCTGTCAATTGGGATTTATATTGAATCTAGAATATCCCTATAATGTAAGCCCACCCCCTCTAGTCTAGACAGTAATGGAATATTGCAGCGTTTTTGTGACTACAAAACTGCATGGAGGCAAAGTGTCTCGATCTTAAATGGAAGTCCTAAAATTAACTTTCAGTGTAAAATCATGATAGGTGATCGTTTTAATTAAGCCCTGTCACCTCAAAGAGACTCAAACTAAATTAACAGCAAAAAATATCAGTGCAAGCTGGGGAGAGAAGGCTCTGGAAAACCCCCTATTATTTTATTTTGTGCTCAGCTCAGTCACTGCAGTATGATATGGTTCAATTTAGTGTGCTATAGTGCGGTGTGTTTTTAATACGATATCGTACTTTTTAATACGATATATATATATGACTTCTAATTTAGAACATGGAGCCGTTCAGTGATGAGATGTTTATTGAGAGTTACGCTCTTTAGTGCTATAACAGTTTTTTTTTTTTATTGCTTTATGTCAGTTTGTTATGGTTTTTAATAAAAGGTTCATGTCAATGAGTCTTTTTAGCTCTTCTCACCAGACCACAGGCTTTATTCAGCATATTTATCTGGGGTTTTCTCATTGCTAATTAGGTAAACACAATAAGCCAGATTCACCAACAGAGCCATTAGATATTACACAAAGCAGAAATACATTGGTTAGGCTGAGTAATCAGAAAATATTTGGCGATTATTGGCAGCCTCTGATAAACATGCCAGCTTGGATGATTAACAGACAACTGATTAAACTTGATTAAACAGATCTTGTTTTCCGGTTTCAAGCCCTAAGTCAAAGGGTCCCCGACTCGAGGCTACCATAGACATTGGAGGACCACCATGGGGATGTCCATCTTGCATACACATCAGTGGTCAACAAATATGGGTTTGTCAGTGACAGATGCACTGACAATAACATGTTTAGTTTTGTAATGCATTATACAGTACATAGTTAATGCATGACATTTCTCTTTCAAAACAAATTTTGGCTTCACTTTATTTTGATGGTCCCCTTAAGACTTTAAATTGACTATAAGTAATGCTGCACCTAAATCATGTCAATAAAGGCTGGCCACACACTTAAAGTTTTTAAGGCCAATTTTGAGCAAAACGAGACAAGCTGTCAGACGCTACAGTTGCTCAAAATCGGCTGCGAAAGCCTTGATGATGACACACTGTTTAATTCTCATTGGTCAGATTCTGTGATGACAAGGACGATGTGTGTTGCGTGTTTTTTTCTTAGACAAGTTCCTTTATTTAACCAGTCTTGATATTGAATATCTGATATTCAAAACATGGGAATTTCAATCGCATTCACTTCTTTGGCTACAATCAATGCAGAAATCACATGGTCTGTCATGGATGACGTTGGTTCAGCACACTACAGAAAGCACAAAGATCTCGCTAGCCGGTGACAGGTTAGTGTAGTTCATTTAAAAAAAAAACTATGAGTGTGTGTGTCTCAGCCAGCTCCCTAGCTCGTGAATCATATTGTGTACACAAATTCGGGCACTGGTAAGGACAGTAAATGACGCTGGCTCACTAATTAGGACACTTATGACTCTATTTCTGGCGACATGACAACGTCATAATTGTACACCAATTGGCTCACGTGATTAAAGTTTTACGCTTCAGAACTTCCATTAAGGCCGTATGTTTATAGTATGCTCCCTGGTTTTCATGATGCATTGTGGGACTTTTTAGGGAGCGAACGTTTCAGTACCCTAAAAGGATTCTGCGATTGAGACAGCCCTTAAAATGGCTGACTTCCTGATCAGTGCCCTGACTACTGAACTAGGGAGCTGACTGAGACACATGCTGTGTTCGAAATCGCCCCCATACCCTCATTCACTATTCCCTACATTACTCCACTAATATAGTCCACTCGAAGGAGTGAATGAAACGAGTTAGTGAATTCAGACACTGAGTGCTGAAGGGCTGCCGATAGTTTGTGCTGCTGTTTTAATAATCTTTCGAAATGTAGCAGATTGGCAGCTCCAGTAGTAATGAATATTTATGTTGAACTAGCATGTTCAAACCTTTTAAACGATTTAATGACTAATTAAAAAGGAATTTATACCTGTATGATAATGCTGGACCAGTGCGGTTTGGAAAATGAATGGATGATTGATTCAGCTGCGGGCACCATCTCCTGGCAAGATGCGGGAATTCATTCAGTGCACGACTCTCACAGTGCATTATGGGTATTCTCTAGCCGTTGAACGTGCATTGGTTGTACACTCGTTATTGCGGTGCATTGTGGGATTGAATGAGTGCACTCAACATCGTCCACTATGGTTTCGGACACCACTACAAATGGCTGTCCCCTCAAATAGTGCCCTATTTAAGGGTACAGGGGGCGATTAGGACACAGCCACACCCTATGTTCTAGTCATGTGATCCTGCCATGTGCTCCCCTTGTCATGCGTCCTGTCATGTTATTTGTTCAGTGGGTCTAGTATTCTGTAAGGGAGTCCACTGCAGGCAAGTTGATAGAACCCAAGTGCAGCTTTATTTACCTTAATCCGAACATGAGCAAACATAAAACAAACAAAGGCTTGGATGGCTTGAGAAACATGGCTTCACAACAACAATGGTTACACAGACAATACTAGACCAAGACACATGGCAAACATGAGGGCTTAAACACAGATTACTATTGACTTGACAAGACACACTTGTGAACAGATGACCTGAACATGACACAAACAAGAGGCTTGTTCGACTTCATGCGGCGCCACAAAGATCGGCTGCTGCCTGACAAAAGCAATGTATTCTGGTTAGAAAATCTGTCTGACTTTGATTGGCACTGCAGCCGCCTTACGATCACACGTGCCATCAAAGTACAGCGAGAGCAAAACGAGACCAGCCGCCTAGGTCAGGCGCTGCAGTTGCTCAGAATTGGCAGTGAAAGCCTTGATGACAACACACTTTATTCTCATTCTGTGATGACAAGGACAGTGTGTGTTGCATGTTTTTTTTTCTTAGACAATTTCCTGTATTTAACCAATCTTGATATTGAATATCTGATATTCAAAACATGGGAATTTCAATCACATCCACTTCTTCAGCTACAATCAATGCAAAATTTGCCTGGTCTGCCATGAATGACGTTGGTTCAGCACACTACGGAAAGCACAAAGTGTCCAACCTGACGGCCGTCTCTGTACTCCTCCCCCACCTGCAACCAGCAGATTTCGCCAACCGGTGACAGGCTAGTGTAGTTCATCTTGAACAAGCCTAATGTTCAGAATTGGGTTGAACAGAAATTCAATGTTCTCTTAAATTGTATTACACACACGTACACCATTCAAAAGTTTAGGGTTGGTAAGTTTTTATGTTTGTTTGTGCAGTTGTTTGTTTTTGAAAGAAGTCTCTTATGCTCAGCAAGCCTGTGTTTATATATATATATATATATATATATATATATATACATATATTCAAATTTTTATTCAATTGTATATCATTAAAAAAAAAACATTTTATAATAATTGTAACTTTTTTTTCTTTCTTTTTTTCACTCTAAACAGACTCATCATCATTTTCCATTGAAAAGCCCTCAGTCAACCACAATGCTGACCTATAACAGGGTCTAATTCTAGCACTCCTTTTCTACAAGTCCTCTGTAAGCTCTTTGGAAAAACCACTGTACCTTGGCCAAATGCGAGAGGTCGAGGGAAACACAGATACTGCCATGTTGCAGCAGCTCTGGAGCAGTCAGGGATTACTCAAAGGCCCAGCAGCAATGATAATGAAAGCACATCAGAGCCAGCAGTCCTCTGGTACCACATCTATATCCTTAGGAGCCCACATAATGATGGTGAACACAGACACATCTAATTTAGAGTTTATTATTAACACACAGTAAGACATGAAAGCTGAAGCCAAGAAAATCCAGACCTTCCTACAAATAGCTCCTAATTTGCTCTTTAGTTCTCTTTATTAACCTAGTGCAACTGACTTCTCACTGACCTTCCTGCTGCTTACAACCCCTGAAACAGTCATGCACTCCTGCCTGACTGTTATAGACTTTCTTCTACTCATATAAATGCAGTTTGTGCCAGCCGAACAACTACCATGAGATCAATGTGAAAACTAATGGGTAGCTTTCTCTAGATATTATAGAACTCGATATAGATGCTGAAACCTTTAGCACAGATGATAAAATGACCTCTCAAACAGTTAGTTCTGCCACGGGAAGAAAGCATTCAGCTAAGAAGAAATAAATGTGAATGACGTCAAATCCTTTTTGAACTTGTTTTAGCTATATTAAGAAAGCATTCAGTGTTTTTTTTTTTTTTTAATCTCTGGAATAAATGAATTAATGCATAGCTGCTTTTATTATTTTATTCTGTAGCAGAATCTCATATAAAATAACCTACCTTAATGCATGAAAATGATTGAAATAATTGTATGGGACACTTTATTCAATGTATGTTGTTTTATTGAAAAATTAATGTTTATGTAAGCTATTGTTCAAAAGTTTGGGGTCAGTAGGATTTTTTTTAAATGTTTTTTTTATGCTCACCAAGGCTGCATTTATTTGATCATTTAAAAAAAGGTAATATTGTGAAATATTACTACAATTTAAATTGACTGTTGACTATTTTAAAGCTGCAGTCCGTAACTTTTTTTGGTTAAAAATTATCCAAAATCAATTTTTGAGCAAATACATATCCAGCCAGTGTTCAAAACTATCTCCTTATCTTAGCTCGATTCACACCGGTAAGCTTGTAATGTTTTATAATAAGAGCGACCTGGTGGATTTCTGCTGGAAATTCGAGCATGCAGCAGTTCGTCTTTGCGTCATTACATTACGTCTGTAAACAGAAAGGAAGGAGTCCAGGCTAGTCGGCTTTATCATGTGAGGATGCTGCTTATAGCGGATCATTTATAGCCTGTTCTCACAGCAGCTGAAATAATTAAACTTATCATTTTGATGGAGGACTGTAATCCAGAAAGGTTCAAATGACAATCATCAGTGACAACTGGAGCTTCACCCGTAGTCAAAAGCAAAAGACTGACTGGAGTGGCTACAGAAATTGAAATCTACAGGTAACACTAATACACACTAAATAAGTACAGTATTCACACCAGTGTAGTGATTGACAGCAAACATTAGATTCATCCGCTGAGGAGTCGTGCCGATGCACAACGCACGTAATGATAACAATTCTGCATATGACTGCAATCACAGGTTTCAAACAGAGATGGCGAGGAAAAATGCCGGACAGCAGCTTTAATATATTTTCAAATGTAATTTATTCCTGTGAAGGCAAACTGAATTTTCACCAGCTGTTACTTCACATGATCCTTCAGAAATCATACTATTTGGTGCCGATTTGGTGCTCAAGAAACATTTCTTATTATTATTATTAATATTGAATTTTTTTCTTTTAATTTTTTTTTGATGAATAGAAAGCTGAGAAATGCATTTATTTGAAATACCCTTTATAATATTTGTTGATAACTTTTGTAATTTTCACATCAGAATTGAAATTTCTTATTGATTTAAGCAAATTGTATGTGTTTTGGCAGATGTGTGCAAAAGAGTAAGTACAACTGTCTACAATTTACACAATAGCTAAAAGCACATGGCTTGTTGATCAAAACTGATGAGCTGATTCTCAGTGAAACTGGCAAACTCTTTACAACTTCTTCACATTCTTTCATCGTGTGAGCGATCACATGCAAAACGATCCATTCAATTATCAAAATCTGTCACACACACATGTATATTCCATAAATATCTGACATAATGTTTGTAATGTCTGCTAAACTGCACTGTAAAACTCAATAGGTTTAGAATACTCAAAACATTTGAGGAAACTTTCACCTCAAAACATTTACGTAAAATAACAAATTTTTTAAAGTTAGAAGAACTTAAAATTTTTGTGACAAGTGGGGTGGGGCCGAGAGCTGTGGAAGCAGAGCAAGGCCAGTGTGGTGCACAGGTGTCTCTCATTAACAATCACATCACTGGCATCCCTTCATTCCCACAGTTCTCAGCCTAGCTCCACTCATCATAATGTAAATTAGATACAGTTCATTTACATAAACATCACATTCAGATCTTGGTCAGATAGCAAATAACACATGCTATTATCACTATCAAAGAGACTGTCATTATACACTTGCATGTATATAATCAAACAATATACAGTATAGTGGTCTTAAAATTTTTGCAGCCCATCCTCAACCTAACCACAGGCTCTAGGCTACTCTTCACCACAATGGTAACCGTACATAACCTTAACTAACATAACAGTAACCCTATAAAACTAACATAACAGAACCCCCATGTAAATCCCAACATAACACAACATTAAACACTAACTTATGTCTCCCTGTGTTAATCTTGCACAAAAACAAAATAACACTTAATTTCAACATTTATACACTCTGATGCAAAGCATGCTGGGAATTAGAAATCTGCTGCAACTCAACTCAGTAATATTAATTACACCTTACTTTAGAAGTTCACACAACTTTTTTTTATTAAGTTTGAGTGAAACAAACTCATTTCATTTATTTAATTTCACTGTTCAGTTTTACAGTGTGGCAAATGGCCTGCCATTGTAATGAAATAGGTGCCAGGTCAGACACAATCTTACCGATCAAGTTTAGAAGCATTTGGAAGGAACATCACAACGGCTACAGCAGTGAGAGCAGCAGTAATATGTTTGTATTTATACAGTGCATTTATTTTATGTAGAAATCTGTTACATGTAAACTAAAAATATGAACAATATGAAGATATGTAAGAATGTGTGGTGATGTTAGGGGAAGATATAGAGTGTGTAAAAATGAGCAAACCAACTGTGAATTTTCAGTTTACATGTAACACATACATTTCTGCAAAAATAAATGTACAGTATAAATACATTCATTTTCTGTGTACTACAGTATTGACTTTTCCTAGTAATTTGTTTTCCTACTGTTGAAATCTGCATCTAAAAAGCCCAGTGATACGCAAGAGCATTCAGCTATAGAAAAAACTAACATTCTTGGTTATTATAGAGAGCAGTCATTGTCAACAAAAAGTAGGGAGAAAAAACATGAAATTTGTATATAACAAATATTTCCAAGGTGAAAAACCATCTAAACATTTCGACCAGTGTGGCTCACACAATGACAAAAACACTTTTTATTTTGGTGGCCAATTTATTGACACAATAATAACAAGGTTTTGAAGCATGAATTAAATGTTTTTTGTGAGTTAAAGTATTAGTTCACTTTCAAATGAAAATTAGCCCAAGATTTACTCACCCTCAAGCCATTCTAGGTGTATATGACTTTCTTCTTTCTGATGAACACAATCAGAGAAATATTAATAAATATCCTGATGCATCCGAGCCTTATAATGGCAGTAAATAGGGTTCACGAGTATGAGCTGATGAAAGTGCCTCCATCCACATACTGTAAACCCGAATAAGTTGGGCTAACTCAAAAAATTTGAGGTAATCCGTTACATCAATTTTTTTGAGTTATGATGTTCCTAATTTTAAGTAAGCAGAACTATCAAGTTTTGAGTTTGTAGTACTCATGCATGTTAATTCCTCCTAACTTAAAGTACTGAGTTAGCTAACTCATACATTTTGATAGCAATTAACATAAAATATTTAGTTAATTAACTTTTTTATTTTGAGTTCTTGCAAATCAAATGAGGTTTACAGTGCATCCATCCATCATAAACATACTCCACATGGCTCCGGGGGGTTAATAAAGTCCTTATGAAGCAAATCAATGTGTTTGTGTAAAAAAAAAAACCTCCATATTTAACAAGTTATGAAGTAAAAATATATAGCTTCCGCTAGACCGCCTTCTGTATTCCACATTGAAGAAAGTGTTAAACTCTTGCAGTTCAAAAAGCTTACGCTACGTCCTACGCCTTCCCTATTCAACTTCCTGAAAAGTGTAACTGACGCGATGCCAGTTTACACTTTCTTCATAAGGCAGTCTGGCAGAAGCTAGATATTTTACTTCATAACTTGTTAAATATGGATTTTTTTTTTTTTTTTTTTTTACACAAACGCATCGCTTCACTTTAGAAGGCCTTTATTAACCCCCTGGAGCCGTGTGGAGTATGTTTATGATGGATGGATGTGGATGGAGACACTTTTTTCAGGTCATATTGAACCCTGTTCACTGCCATTATAAAGCTCTGACGCATCAGGATATTTATTAATACTTCTCTTAATATTTATTAAGTGTTCATCAGAAAGAAGAAAGTCATATACACCTAGGATGGCTTGAGGGTGAGTAAAGCTTGGGGTAATTTTCATTTGAAAGTGAACCAATCCTTTAACTACATCTAGCACACATGCAATAGAGTTCTGATGTTCCACCAAATAGTTGTGACACTTGCACGAAAAATATGCCAAAGCGATTGAGAAAAATATAATACGTCCCACATTTTGCATGATGTAACATAATGTAATAATGTAACATTATTTGGAGCCTTTTTGCAGCATAACAAAAAGTACAAGTAAATAATTTAATAAAACATTTTTTTAGTGCTGAAAGGAGTTTCAGGTCTATTATGTACCCAGTTCATAAACAGTGATGAAATCTCATTCAATAGTCATGATCTCTGTTCTGTCAGCATCAGTTGTCACTTTACGTGTGTAATAAAGTAATTTGACACTTTTCGTTGATTTTGTTTTGTTGTAGCTGATAACGGCCGGACATCCTACTATTCTTATCAACACGGAAGCAGTATTGCTTGTTCATTGAATGCATGTTATTTCTATGTTGTGACGCAAGTCAAGGCCATACCAGCAAACAGCAAATGTAATATATCTGAGCCTCATGGATTCTGGCAGATTCCTTCACTAATCAATGAATTTTTTATTCTCCACAAGTCAGAATCATCATTCACCTCTTTGAACTGAACTTTGATTAAGACAAACTTTACATCAGATTTTGACACGGTTCTTTCTCATTCCACTGTGATACAAGGACTTGCGTCTGTCATGATTGATTCCCCTTTTGTCTAATGAAGCGTTGGGCTGCAGGGGTTGATCTTTGGTCTCATCAATCAGAGTGTCAGTACAGTGACATGGGCTGCACACACTCTTTGTGGTGACTAGAAAACAGAATCACTGCAAAGAATGACACCAGCATTGCAGAAATGTCAGGGTGATACACCTGACTTGATATCATAATAAAGAAAAAAGGCCTCATTAGTTCAAAACAAAATAGGAAATGACATCATAAAGGGCCCCTGCTGGTTTTCATCAGTGTGTCAAGGTGTGTGTCAAGTTACATAAATTTAGGGCTGCATGATTAATCGAAATACAACCAAAATAAAATTATATTATACTGAATTACATAATTTATTTATTTTAGTGTAAAATATTGCAATTGTAATGTGTTTCTTATTTTGTTTAACATTTTTATTTAATAATATAATAATTATAATATTCCAAATCATGCATCCCTACTTAAAATATTAGATAATGTTTATGGTAAAGCAAGGTTCATTCAGGTTGTAAAATGGGGTGTGACACCCCTAAAACATAACGATATGTATGAATTAATAATTCAAGATAATAATATAAAAGTTCTGTCATGAAACTCTAGATGGCGCAGTCTGATGTCCTCAACTCAGTCGGCTTGCAATCACATCATCACAATCACATCATCGTATCAGTAGCCAATGAGCTCGCTGCTCAACCTTCAGATACTGGTCAGCATTTGCTGTAGTAGTTGCAATGCGCTTTCAGAAACCCTCCACCTTCCCCAGTTCCACCTGTATAGATCTGCAACAGGTAATTCATGTATGCTATATTGTACAGCAGCAGCGGCATGTCTTACTTGCTCACAGCAGCATGTCATGTATGTATTGGCAGTAGCAAGTCCCGTACTTGCTCTGAAGCAGCAGCAGAGTTTTTATACATGTTAGTAACTGAGAAAAACTTTTACAGATCAAATAAGCCTCACCAAAGACGTGACTTTGGCATGCTAGGATATTCAAATTGTATGTTTTCCTGTCCAAACTGTGTCATCTCCTGCAGTGTAAAACTGCTCCTCCGCTAGAGCACATTAACACACTTCAATGATGACATTTCGCTAAACTTCTGCGGTCATTAACCTTCACCTTGAATTAGCAGCATCACTGACAGAGACCGTTGTAGCGTAAGATTGTTTTTTGGGAAGCTGGCTTTAGCATTCTCTTTATCTTTCCAGGTCCTTGGATCAAATATTAGTTTGCTGTTAATTGGCTCTGATTGGCCTGTAAACCGTGGCTGCTGTTTTCACTTTAATTTAATCATTAATGTCTAGAAAGTGGATTAATTAAGATTAAACTGTTCCATACATGAGTAGGAAAAGACGTGATCGAGCAGTGTTGAGGTGAACTGTATTTTAATTCCTTATATTTGGGAAAAAGATCAAGCAATTTGTTCACTTGTTTAAGTTAAAGTTAAACAACCCCCTGTTGTGAAAATCAAGTTTTTAATATTGTTTATATATCTATGTGGTGATTATAAGATGCTTTAAGACAAACCACGTGCAAATTCATCATCCAACACCATTGCTGAGTATTTTTTCTTTAAAACTGCAGTGTACCAAAGGCAGTCTCAACTCATTTTGAAACCGCCCCTGTTTCCTGCCGTCACGAACATGTAACCAATCCCATCGATGTGTGGGGCGGGGCTTTTCTCCACTGACAAAAATAAATTATTTTTTTAAAAGCATTTAAATATGTCATTTTGATTATCAAAGATGAGTTTTAAAGGATAAATTGATGCAGGGGGACTTAAAATTGTGGCAGCTGTTTACTAAATTAAAATGAAGGAAATAATTAATACAACATAATCATGATTTAACTAAATTTAGGGAACAAATTCTTAATTTGTGGCTGCGACATATATTTTTTCTTCCACATATTTTCCACATATTTGGAACAACATAAGGGTGAGTACTTAATGACAGAAATTTCATTTTAGTTAAACTAACCCTTTCACAACACATTTTAATAAGCACTGAAATACATATATAGATTTAAATATATTTATTTATTTAGATTTAACTGCTTTAACAGTATTGAATTCATCTCATTTGATTGTTTTTACCCCAAACTAGATATCTTAGAAGACACCATAATACTGCCTTTATCATGTCTTAAAATGCTGCCTAAATATGTAAATATGTTTTAAAACAAGGCTATTGTTTAAAATGAGTATATTAAAATTATTTTAGGTTTGTTTTTCAATTGTGCTCTTTTGGTCTTGGTACTTTTTGTGGTGTAACGACTAAAAATGCTTAAAAAATGTTTCGTGTCGTCCTGACTGAGATATCCAGAGCACTTATTATAATCCATAACAACACACAAACAAACACACACACCTCATCTATAATCCAGCAAAACTCTTTATTCTTCTCTGCTGTGTTTGCGGCTTTCTGTGGATCCAGTATTTGCGTTCAGGGATTTAAGTCTCTATTTCTTTTTCTCGCCCTTCTGTCCTTGAACCCCTGTTCAGCGTCTTTGGGAATATCAAAGGATTTACACTTCAGCATAGTCATTCCGATTAAAAAAAAGAAGATGGAGAAAAAGGTGTGGAATCTTCCATTAAATCTCTTTTATCTCCCAGAATGTCAGTGCTGGCATTGAGGGATGAGCGCACCCAATCCGAGAAAGATAAATTTTAGAAAAGAGAGAAAGAAAAAAGTCATCGTCTCAATCTGTCCATGTGTCCTGCTCGCTCTGCATGATGGGAAGGTTTTTAAAGTCAGTCTCAGCTGAGGAGATCTTAAGAAAGGAAGAAACAACCTCAAATGACTCATCTTAATTTGTGGCGCACTGCAGCCTTTGACTGTGTGATATGAACAGATGTGTATAAGATCTCAATGAGACTTTAAATAGTTGTGTTTGGTAATGAGTGCTTTAATTCATCTTAGGTCACAGCTACACAGCTTAGACTATGTAAAAAGAGCCACATGTTTGGTTGCTGTGTGATTGTGATGAGAGTGAATTTGAAAGTACAGAAAGAAAATGCAACAAATGAATTACTGTCAGCAATTATTGACTTTATTACACACTGTATAGTAATTCACTTTGGCAGGAACATGTCTGCTGAGAGCATAATCGTATTGTAGGTTAAAGTTGCTCATATGATCATTTTTGTTGTTAAGATGTATTTTATTGATGTATATTATTGTGTAATATACATTTTTTTTTAGACATGTAATGTGTGGTCATCTTATAATGTTAGTAAAGGGAGTTTTTTTATTTGTGCCAAAAAAACAAACTTTCCATATTGTAAAGTGTTTTTGGTAACACTATACAATAATGTTTCATTTGTTAACATTAGTTAAAGGTGCAGTAAGCGATTTCTGAGAAACACTGTTGAAATCAACACCCAAGCAAACACACCCGTCCCTTCATTGCTTCACCCCTAAATAACAAACACACTATGCAACCACCAGCTGGCGCATCAGACAGTTCATGCAAGTATAGATGAATCAACTGTGATTCAACAACAACAACAACAACATATCTTAGTTCTGTAAAACAAAAAAAAAAACAAAAAAAACAAACAAACTCAAGCTCAACTTGTTTTTACAGTGTACCTTTAAGAAATGCCTCCTTCACCTCCTTCCCAAAGCTGTCCTCAGAATGTGTCTGTGAAGTTTCAGCTCAAAATACCCCATGGATTATTTATTATAGGATGTTTTGAAAGCCCCTATTTGGGTGGCAGCAAAAACACACTGTTTTCGTGTGTCTATTTAAATGCAAATGAGCTGCTGCACCCCACCCACTTCTTAGAAGAGGGTGGGGCCTTTACAGCTCGTGCTAGTTTGGATACTCCTGCACAAACTTACTAGAATTAATACCTGTTTGTCCAACTTCATATTCAAAACATGTAAATACCGCATGTTATATTTTGTGAATACAGCACGCTGTATGGTTAATGTGCCTGCAGTTACCATTTTCTCTGATTGTATTCACAGAGATTAAAGCTATGTCATTTAGTTTATTTTTTAAAAGTGCACTTCTGAATTGTACAGGCGGTGAGCATTTTTGGGTTAAAAATAACAAGCTATGGTCTCTGTGAATACAGACAATGGTAGCTTTAGCTACATTAGCACATTCAGAAAGGTGATTTGCAAACACACACATTATAAAGTGCGATACTATAGAAAATAAAGAAAAGACTTGCGATTCAAAAACTTTGTGGTTATTGTAAGCTGGGACAGGAGAGGAGGAATTGTCGATAACTTTAAGTCCCTTATTATTTCAGTTTTATCCCGGACGAGCCCCCAATTATCACGGTAACTATAGTTCTGGATATGAAGTTGGATCACAAAGAGTTGGTAATGATCCATCACTGAAAAGGAACTTTTGTGAAAATCCTGCGTTTTACTGACCCTTGTTTACAAATCAGTCCAGTGTACAATGATTCACACAAATATATAAGAAATTTAGCCAATTTCTTGGGCACATTACCTTCACCAATGAAATGAATCCACTGCATCCTCAGTGGCTCTGGGAGTTTATTATTACAGCCAAAAACAACAGTTATAATGTTTAAATAGCTGAGACATTTTATAACTAGCTGCTGTAGCGAGGGTTTAAACATGGCAGACGGTATGCGGCTCACTCAGGGTGGGATCTATGCTAATAGGGCAGAGATCCTCTCCAATGAGTGGGGCTTTTCCCTACATTGATGTCATTGTAGGGAGGAAACTGGAACAGCGTGTTTTTAGACACTGCCTCTGATTTATGGGGATTATATAAAAAAAGAAGTGGGTGGAAATTTTTTCCATTATAGGGTGGTTGGTTACACACACTGTGTTGACACATTAATGTTCAAACCATGTAAAAGTGAATCTCGCATAATACGCTTTGCAAAACTATGATGCTTATATTGTGTACATAAAATACAATTTAAATAATAATTACAAAGTAGATAAAAATGTAATAATAGCCAATGCCACTAAAACATATTTTCCTTTTAAAAAGTCTTCTCTTACTAAACAGAAACATTTAGCTCGAACTCTATAGAGCCGGTAATGTCTGTACTATTTGTCATTTAGGTTTTACCTTGATTGCTACTGTAGGTGCAGTACATCACCACAGGTTGTTTTTGAATGTCATTTAATCTCATAAATTATTAATTGGTCATTTTTCACAGCATGACAGCAAATTCTATGACAAATTACCACCATTATGTGATGAAATTTAAGTCTTGGTTTGTGTATATAGAGCATTTTCCCTTCATTCTGTTTTCCAGAAAATAGACTCTGTCAGGTGTGTGTACTTTTTAATTAAAGTCATATCAATTAAATATCTTTACTAGTATAAGAGGTGATACATATATATATATATATATATATATAAACAAACTTTGCCGTTTTTCATTTGTCCCATTTTCAATAGTTTTGCTGCTGTACCTTAGGACAAGCATATGTAACTGACCTTTGTTTTGAGGGGCTATCTTCAACATAGAGGAATATTTAAAGGGGTCATATTATGCCCTTTTACAAAGTCTTGATTTTGATTTTTTTTTGATGCGTACTAGAATAGGTTTTCATGCTTGACTGTTAAAAAAAAAAGCATTATATTTCACATATTTTACATTAATGCAGCACCTCTCTTCCAAGTCTGTCTAAAACTCTGTTTAGTTCATGTTTCGATGAAGCCCCTCCTTCCGAAATGCAAACTGTGCTCTGATTGGTTAGCTGGCTTAGTGTGTTGTGATTGGCGAACCGCTTAGAGCATGTTCCAGAAATGTCACGCTCCTTACCATAACCGTGTTTATGAATTTCACCTGCTCAGATGTAAATATTAACGATTCCGTCAATTTTGCCATACTAATTCGAGCCAGATTCAGACCCTGAGAATGTTTGTGAATAAGAGGATCGTGCAGTACCTTTGCAAGCACAGATTTTACAGGATGTTTCAGAGTGCTAAGTTCCTAAAGATCGGTGAACAGTCTTACAAAAGTGAGAGATTACAAAAGCAAAACTTCATCATCACTATAATGTTAGCTAGCAGACTAGCGGAGCCCCAAATAATAAAACATACTTACAGGTTGTGATCCATAGACAACTGATTGTCCTGACAAAGTGGGAACTGCTCTGTCAGCTTTTGTGCATAGCCGGCATTGTACTGGAAGCTGTCCTTCATAAAATGCACGGCACACATAAATAAACGTTGGGCTTATAATGTTTAGGAACAGTGCTAAAAATAAATTTAGCGTAAAATTTAGTCTAGTTTAAAAATAAGTGTCCTTGACATGGCAACAACATGGTACTAAATCAGGTCTTCTTGGTCTTCTCTAGCGCAGCTCATCCAGGCCTCACCACCTTTTTTGCATATTCTGTGGGTGGGGATTATTTAAATTAATGACATTATGACTTCACAAGATCCGGAAAAAGTGCGCTGTAGTCCCAACAAGCCATTTGTTGTAGTTCTTAAAAAGTGTTTTCTGTTAAATATCTCCATAGCTTTGTAACCTTGCAGATCTTGGTAACACTTTATAATAAGGTTTATTAGTTAACATGAACTAATAATGAACTGCACTTATACAGCATTTATTCATCTTTGTTAATTTCAACATTTACTAAAACATTATTAAAATCTTGTTAACATTAGTTAATGCACTGTGAACTAGCATGAACAAACAATGAACAACTGTATTTTCTAACATTAACGAAGATTAGTAAATGCAGTAACAAATGTATTGCTCGTGGTTAGTTCATGTTAGTTAATACATTAACTAATGTTTAACTAATGAACCTTATTGTAAAGTGTTACCCAGATTACACACTAACTTAAGTTGAAAAGGTGAAAAAGCATAACAGGGCCTCTTTAAGTAATATTCAAGTTTGGGGTTCACTGTGAGACAAGTTATAAAATCTTTGCTTTATTCATGACTGTAATATCACATGAGCCTCATAGTTTTTGATACACCGATACATTGGCAATGGCTATATTGATACATGTTGAAAGACTGGCTTTCAGTAGCTTTTAATAATTATGAATAGTTTAGTAATGACCCACCGGTGGAGTCTGCAATGAATTGTTTAAGCCAGAAAAAAAGGTGTAATTTTCATTATCATTATGGAGGCTCTGTGGGCCTGTGACGAATGTTCTCTGAATGATGGTCTCTCAGAGCCGTCGAACAGACACACTAATCTCAGCGTGTTTTGATTCTGCAGCTGCAGCAGTCAGAGGGCAGATAGCATTCACCACTGATCCGCTTTTCTGACTGGAAAGGCAGACGCTAATGAACTTGCCTTTGTTTGGTGGAACAGGGTCTAGAAACGGCCGACTTTACTGACAGGTTTAGTTTTGAGTTTTGGACATCAAGTGACAACCCAAAAGCATACTATAATTTTTTTTTTTCCATACAAAAAAGAGGTCAGAACTGGACTACGGAGCAATGGAAGAAGGTGGCCTAGTCTGATTAATCATGTTTTCTTTTACATCAAGTGGATGGCTGAGTGCGTTTGTGTCACCACAGCACACTTTCAGGGGTCTAGTGGAGTCCATGCCTCGACAGGTCAGGGCTGTTTTGGCAGCAAAAGGGGGACCAACACAATATTAGGAAGGAGGTCATAATGCATAATGTTATGCCTGATTGGTATATACAACACAGATTATTAAATAAATAAATAAAAAAGACAGTAGTGGCAGGTCAGTGTTGATTCAGTTTCGTTCAATAAATGTGTAAAGTCAATTATGGAATGAGTTCAGTTCAGCTATAAAGCAGCTCTGGAGAAAACTGGGATGTCATCATCCAGCTCAGTTCAGTTCTCATCCAATAGTGTCAGTGCAGTCAAATCAATAATATTGCTGAATATTTAGAAGACAAATATTAATTAAACATTGAAATAAATATTGCCAATATCAATATTATCATTTTAACATTACCATATTGTGTCAAGGAACTCAAGCTTTGGCTGGAGGCAAATCATCTTAAATTTAACTAATGCTGATTGGTTCTAAATCTGCTGTGTCTAAATTATCTGGCCAACTGCATGGTGACTTGATTATGCCCTCTGTGACAGTTCGAAATATTGATGTTCTTCTTGATACCACTCTTTCATTTAATGCTCACATTGGTAAAGTGGTAAAGACAGCTTTTTTCCACCTACGTAATATCTTTCATATTTGATCTTCTCTTAGTCAGCAGGATGCTAAAAACTGTTATACATGCCTTTATCGCATCTCACCTTGATCACTGTAACTCACTTCTGTATGGCCTTTTAGCTAAAAACATCAAATGATTACAGTATATTCAAAACTCTGCAGCCCTTTTGATCACTCTCACAAGAAAGATTAAGCACATTACTCCCATCACTGGCTTCCGGTTTCCTTGCATATAAACTTCAAGGCATTTACAAAGTACTTCATTACCTTGCTTCTTTATATTTATCTGATTTACTTCAACCTCACGCCCCTGTTCTTTCCTTAAAGGCACAGTATGTAAGTTTCACCGCTAGAGATCAGTTTTTCAGAAAAATAACAAAGGCGTTGCTTGATGGTGCCGTGAATGAGGGTGGTATCATGGGAGTTGTCGTCTTCACCTTCACATCCGATGGAAAACAATTTGATGGGACTCAGGCAGAAATCATGTTCATAGATGAGCTAATGTATTAAGTTTTATTGATGTTACTGTGGTATGAAGCAGGGTGGGGCTGAGAGCCATGGGAGTAAATGCTAATGAGAGATACCTGCGAAACACACCTGTCTCAAGTCCCATGGAGGAGCTCCGGAAGTATGTAAGAAGTAATGATGACAGTGAAGGGTGGGAGAGAAATTTAATGTTTCTGTTTTAATTATGTTTATACTGTATGCCTGAGTCGGCCCCTGCCACTCTTTTCGTTTTGTTGTTTATGTTTATTACAATTAAATCTACATTTATCATTTGCCGGTGCCTTCCTCCTTCTTCCCTGAACTTGAAATTTGTTACAGTTACGTTTGATCACTTTAAGGTGCATAGTTGTAAAATTTGGGAGGATTTGTTGACAGAAATGCAATATAATATACATAACTATGTTTTCAGTGGTGCATAAAGACCTTACATAATAAGCCATACACTGCGGGTCCCCCCTCCATGTCAAGTCGCCATTAGGCAGATTGCATCGTCACTACGCACAAAGTAGTAGTCGTCTGGTTTAGTAGAAGCAGAGACCATTCTTTGTTAGAAGTAAGAAGAAACCTCATTGCTTCACACTACTTGTCTTGTGTCGGCCAGACGGCCACCGTAGCTTCTCAGAAATGGAGGGGTGTAAGGGGTTAGTTGCAGTCCGCAACCTCACCGCTAGATGCCCCTAAATTTACTCATTGCACCTTTAAATTCAGAATATTTTATTTCATTATAATGAAATAGCCACAAGTGCCGAATTGCTACTCATACGGGTCACTTTATTTGATGAATTAAAATTGTGGGGTAACGCAGCGCTGTTGAAATAGTATATTACATAATATATAATATACAGTATAACAATAATATATAATATATAACAATGATTAGTTTTCTGTCGATGAAGGTATCCAAACAGTTGGTCACCTAATAAAACACATCATATGTTAAAGCATCTGTGGTTTTTCCATGGATTCCATGGAAGTAAAATGTAAAACCGGAAATCAAGGGTACCACAGATATGACGTCATTAACCCTCTGGGGTCTGAAGATTTTTGGGGCCCTGGAGAAGTTTTGACATGTCCTGACATTTGTGCTTTTTCAGTTGCTTATAAACATATTAATGGCAAAAGTGTCATTACACTGTATTCAGCACAAACTAGGCTACCATAATATGTGAGCAATATGTATGTACATGTTTGTGTCTTTGAGAGAATAACCTTTATGCGTGGTTATTGAAAAAACAAAAAAACTTAAGTCACTGAAATAGGGTCACAAAATAAATATTAAATATGTGTTCACAAGACTTCTGGGTATTGGAGGTTATAAAAATGATCCTGCCTACTCATTCATATAAAACAATATATTGATTTAAATTTTGTAAGACACTTTTTGTCAAGGAAGACAGTACGCGGGAGACGTGAATCTTCATGAATAATGCTGTGATTCACACCTGAGAAGAGAAAGACCCGCATAATGACATGCATAATGACCGCATTTCAGTCAGGTAGGCTATATTAGAGGACACTAAAAAAATCAAAGTACAAAGTTCTTTTGGTAGTTTATTCAGAATATAGTTAACAATATAAATGAGACACATTTTGAATAAATGAGGGCACATTTTGATATAGAGTTTTACCTGGAAATAAATCCTGTTCAAAGATATAAGTGAACATCACTTACCTGGCATTCCAAGGTGTTTGGTGTTTCTGCACTGGAGAAAGAAAAAAACCTTTCCTGCTTCCAGTCAGTGATCTCACCATTATATTCATTCAGAATGTCCAGTGTAGGCCAATATCTGGTAACTATGATTCTCAAAACTGTGAGATAAAAGAAAAAACCCTCTGCGAGCATGCTGATAACAGATATTTATAATGTTTTTGAAAGAAGTCTCATGATCATCAAGCCTGCATTTATTTGATCAAAAATAAATTGTATTATTACAATTTAAAATAATGTTTTCTATTTTAATATACTTTAAAAAATGTATTTCTGTGATGCAAAGCGTCTAAACATTCATATTACCTCTATGGTATTTTATATATTATATATAGAGCCTAAATGTTAATGTGCAGTTTAATACATTCCTAATTTTATTTAAGTATTTATTACGTATTTCAGTCGATTTCACTCATCTCAGTATAGCAATATAGTTTGGGAAAAGCTATGGCAATTTACTAATGTAAGTGTCACGTTAGTTTCAGGTTTCATGGACTTTCAGTTTGGTTTTCATCTGTCACATGTTCCTTTGTTTGTATTCCCGCCTGTCCTCCATCTCCATGGTCACCGTCATTATGAGTATTGAGTTCCTGCCTGTCTGTTGTTCCTTGTCCAGTCTCGTATATTGTTGAGTGTGTGAATCCTGATGCCTGTTCTGATATATCTATATTAAACTGTGTTTGAACCTGATTCTTCATCGTCCTAGTCTGCCTGAGCACACAGCGTTACAGTAAGTTGTGTAGTAAACAAAACCGTGCATCGATCTGCCCCATTAACTGCTGACACAATGACACAGACCAATACACTGGTTAAAATCGCAGATCTCTCTAGATTTAAACATTGTTGGAAACATTTGGGATAATTTAAGTACATAAATCAACAAAATATAACATTGTTCTGGTGGTTTTTGGATATTTTAATCCAAAAATTGTACATATTGTGCCTTTAAGGTCTTCTAGCACGTAATTGTTAATGACACCTAAATTTAGTTTGGTCATTTTGGGTGAAGACATCCGTCAAGCATTCTCCCTTATTTCTTTTAAAAACACACTTTTCTCTGAATATTACTCTTCAGCTCTTGGATTCAGGTCTTCAGGTCTGTGGATTGTACTTTGTTTTGGATGTTTGTTAATGGTCTGTATTCCTCTAACCTAACTTTGTAAAGCAACATGGGCTTTGGAAAGGCGCTATTAAATAAATAAAAATTATTATTATTGTTATTATTATACTAATGTTACAATGAACAGTATTTGTAAATGTCATTCTGTTTATTGTTGATATAATACAGAATAAATAACTACCAATAATAACTTATTTGTCTATTCTCATAAATGTATTTATTACTATTATTTTATTATTTATTATTATTGTTATTAAGTCATAATTAATTCAGAAGTGCAATGGGGTAGTTAGGCAGTACCCATGTTGTGTGTGTTGGCATTCCTTGCTATGATATATTTCAGAGTGCATGCTGCTGTTAGGTTTTTGAGCCCATATTTTGCGAAACAGGTGTAGCATATGCTACAGTGCCTCAGAGGGTAAACTCTGACAGGCTGAATTCAGAGAACTACCTGCAAACACCTCACCAGTTTGCAACAGATCATCTGTTTTCTCTCTGCCTTTGTCTCGGTCTCTGCTGGTCTCTCAAACTCTCTTCTTGTGCTCGGTGTCTTTCTACAGTATATGCATTCCCTAACTGTGATTTGAGTTGCCAGTGCCAGTAATCCACATCCTCTGGGATTTAGGTTCCTCTAAAATCCCACTCAGCTATGTTCCATGTAAAGTCTCACCATCCACACATTATGGAATGCATATCCATTGTTCCAGAGCCAATGGTAACTCTGATCCTATGAGAGAAAAGTGGTGCTGTGCTCAATATAAAACATGCAACAAATGACAGAACAAATGAGACTCGAATATTTTATGATACAAATGACTGACATTATTTACTTTTTTTTTAAATATCTGCTTTACTTTAACATTAACAATGTCTTCCAGAAAAAGCATAATAGAACATGGATCAGTAAATGTTCTCCGATATTTTTTATGTGTGTTTGAACTCATATAATGAATAAAACTAAGTGATGTAACAGGAAGAGATGTAGCACATCACCAGAAATTCATTCCTCTTGAAAAGTAAAGCAAGAATATGCAGGGTGTCGCCTGTGGCAAGAGAATGCATGATCTCCCAGATGATAGCAGACTGAAAGCGGGGACCATAGACTTAGGATTCAGCATAGGACGTGGAAGTAGGAAGAAACTAGTAGGATCTGAGGTCAAGGCAAAGTTAATGATCTCTAACAAAGTCCCAATGCACCTTTAGACCAGGTAGGAGAGACTGCAGGGGCTTGTTCAATCCATACCTAAATGTCTTTCAAGTTTAGGCAAAATTTGCCTACATACATTTCATTACATTTATGTAGTCCTCTAGATTTCTCTCCCTGATTATCAGACAAAAGTTGTTCTGCTGTGTCCAAAGTCTATTAGATTGTATAATAGGCAGCTCAAGCCAGTTGAATCCACTCACAGCTGCATTTGTCTCCTGTAATGAATGTATGCCTATTACTGCCAACAGAAAGCAGGTGCTAAACAGAGTTATTTGAAAGGGATGTCTGATCTATTGATAATGGCAGGACAGTAATTCATCAAATGAGGATTGAATGAGGAAGAACTGACTGTCTTTATGGTTTATGGCAGAGGTCCTCAAATAGCGGATCGCCGTCTGGTTCCGGACCTTTGCCTGGTTCCGGACCTTTGCCTGGTTCCGACCAGACCAGACATAATGACAACAGTAGCACCATTTTACCATTTCTACAGTTTAAAGTGAGCAGTGCGTTAAAACAACAAAGCAGTACACTATGGTAATGATCTTTCGGTGCTATGTCCTCTGATATTTTTATCTAAAGCCAAACGCACTTCATTCAAGCCCTGTCCGTGCGTTGCTTCTTTCTCCTGCTAAAGACGCTAAAGCGCCACATTAAGAGCTGCAGATAACACAGTTATTTTAACAGCAGTAGCAAAAACACAGTGAACAGCAAAATAGATTGATATTTTTGCTAAAACACTGCAGAATACGAGAATGCAGCAAAAACAATTATTTCTATATATATATATATATATACAATATGACTCCATAAACAAGTTTTTTGATGATGTTTTTTCATCTACATTTAGCAATATTAGTCAGCATGTTAAAGGGTTAGTTCACCCAAAAATGAAATTTCTTTTTTATTAATGACTCACCCTCATGTTGTTCCACACCCGTAAGACCTTCGTTCATCTTTGGAACACAAATTAAGACATTTTTGATGAAATCCGAGAGGTTTCTGATCTCCCTATACACAGTAATGCCATTCCAAATTTCAAGGCCCAGAAAGATAGTAAAGACATTGTTAAAAATAGTCAACGTGACTACAGTGGTTCAACCTTAATGTTATGAAGTGACGAGAATACTTTTTGTGCAAAAAACAAAACAAAAATAATGACTTTATAAGGAGATCAGAAACCTCTCGGATTTCATCAGACATATCTTAATTTGTGTTCTGAAGATGAACGAAGGTCTTACGGGTTTGGAACAAAATGAGGGTGAGTAATTAATGACAGAAATGTCATTTTTGGGTGAACTAACCCTTTAAGAGCATTTCATGTAGTTGGGAAAATTATCCTGGCCAAATTTGCCCATTGGCCTCTTTCCATCATGGCCTCCTAATCATCCCCATACACTGATTGGTTTCATCACTCTGTGTGGTGGGCGTTCTGGCGCAATAAGGCTGCCGTCGCATCATCCAGGTGGATGCTGCACATTGGTGGTGGTTGAGGAGATTCCCCCTTCCAAATGTAAAGCGATTTGAGTACCCAGAAAAGCGCTATATGAATGTAAGGAATTATAATTTATAATTAATTTGTATTGCAAGGAAAGAATTAAATTTGTAATGATTGAGTTTTCTGTTCATGATGAGAGTGTTTTGATTATTGTGTACATTTACATATTATGTACATGATTATGTTGTTTGTTTTTAGTAGATAGCCACTTATTTTAAGCAAAATATAAAAATGGTCCAGACTTCAAAAGGAAAACCCTGAGCCCCCATATAATATCTTTTCTGTCACGTCCCTCTATAGAACCAGAAATATGACAAAACTATTTGAATTTGAATTGCATACATTTGAAATATGGACATGCATCATTTAACAAAAGTGAATATTATGTGGCTATTTAACTTGAATAATATTTACCTTTGATAATCAACTGATTTGAATTCTTAAGGTGCATTCACACCAGGCGCAAATCGCGCAAGTTGAAAAATCGAAACTTTGGCGAATATTCGCGCCGCGTTAACCAATCAGGAGCTTGCTCTAGTAGTGATGTGATTACAACGTAGCGAGCAGAAGCAGAAATCCGAAACAACAACAGAGGACAAAATCATCGTCGCTGTATGTGCTTACCCGGAGCTGTACGATACATCTTTGTACTTTTATAGAAACAGGAATAAAAAGGATCTTGCTTGGAAGAAAGTGAGTGAGGAGGTCGGACAATCTGGTATGCTCTTTATTCAATTTGAGCTATATATATACATATACGCCGTATTTTACAACTACTTTCCCGCTGACGAGTTGATGTGTTTATTCAGAGGAAGTGTGCAGAAATGAGACTGGAGCCGCCTGGCAGAAGCCCCTCTCATAACATGAATTTGCGTCTGTTGTGAAGTGAATTTCACGCGTGAATGAAGCAAGTGAACTCAAAATGTTCAAGCGTCCAACTACGCGCGAATAGCTTGATTTATTTGCGCAAGTCGCGTCTGGTGTGAACGTCCCATTAGACTCTAAATACAAAGTTTTTAAAAGATACAGCTTCAAGTTTTTAAGATGAAGAAATTTAGAACACCAGATTCAATATTCTAACATGCAAGACGCAATAATTCAGATCATACAGGAAGTGGGTCAGAGGTCAAGCTGTGATTCTGTGATCGGAATCCACATCAGATCCAAGTCGGATGTTATTTCAAACTCGTTTTGAGCTCAAGACATGAAAATTACAAATGATCAGTTAGATAAGTGTAATATAAAAGGCACAATTACATGATATGAATAATTTCCGCTTAATATCATACAAATTGTAGACTTATTGGAAGGCATTTAAAAGCTAATTCACAGCGAACTCCAACAAACTCCACAAACACAACTGGACGACTGCCGTACCATGAAAGTGTTATGCCCTGCAAAAAGCATTAAAAAGCCTGAATTACTGAACCACATATCACATATCTTAATTTACATTCTCTCTTTCTCTCATTTTAAACTGTAAAACCTTTCAGAGGTAAGAAGATTTTGTTTTAAATTTAAAAGTGATGTGTTTATTTATTTATTTTTCTATATGCCTATTGTCATGCTTTGTTATAGTTTCAGTTTCATGGACCCTGGTTACCATGGTATTTGATTAGCTACTCACACCTGTTTCCTTTTAGTTTATTATTGCCTTCAATTGTATAAATATTATTAACAATGTTGATTATTATTCTTGATTCTTTTCGCTATATTTACAAAATGATATAAATCCAACATTAATACAATGTTTTAAACTAGATTATTCCTTTTCTTTATTGTGGACACTTGTATTTGTCATTGACTCTTCAAGTATCTCCTATGGTTTATCTTATTTTTGTCACTTTTGACAAGTCAGTGTCCTATTCACAAGTCAGGTTCTGTTATACTCTTCCGAGTGAAATCACTGGTATTGCAAAAAAAATTATCTGACTAACTAAAAGCAAATGATTTAAAGCATAATAAATAGTCATTAGCCCCAATAACTGTGAGAAACCACTCTGAGACTTACAGTAGCCTCCATAACAAAGTATGCCTTAAGAGCTCGTCCTTTATGATAATCTTTTACGCAGTCATTGGTTTATGTGTCTAGTTAGATTCTTGGATGGAAAGTCAAATTGTGTCCCTGACTAAAGAGATTTTCTCCCACTAATGCATGAGGCAAATATCCATCAGTTCAGTGAAATGCATTATTCTATTTGCCCTTCAAATTTTGAACTCTCCTCCTAGATCACACTGACGAGATTGTTATGCTTTGTTTTGCCAGATAAGAAATCATTAGATAAAATGAATTATCTGTAATGCATTTAGCTCCAGTTATCATTGTTTATGCGTTTGTCAGTGTTTATTCCCCTTGTCTTAGAAGTCAGAAGCATCATTTTCATTAGAGATGCAATGATAATGTATTTAGGCAGTATTAAATTATATTAATTAAATTATTATTATTATATATTTTTAATTACTATTTTAAAATATACAATTAATTTTATTAGAACTGCTTAGAACTGATGCTGAGTAGTGCTCTTGTGTGTAATGCATTACAGTAATCACATTACTCTATCTGTAATGAGGTAATATAGGGGGCTACTCTTTATTTATTTTTCAGTAATCGTGTTGTAATTACTGTTCTGTCATTACTGGCATCACATATAGGCCATAATTTTGTTTTCATCAAATGATCGCACTCCTTTCATTTGGTTGAGTGTGGAACAGAGATGAGAGAATGTGTTTAAAGTCTTTCATAAAATAATTATGAAACAGACATGCACCGGAAACTCAGCAACCATTTTTGAAATACCAGCCAAAAAATTCTCCAATGGCACGTCGAGAAGAACAGAGAGAAGCAATATATGCACTCTATTGCACATTTATTATACATTTACTCAACCTGTTGTTTTCATGGTTTTGATTATTAAATTCATCTGATTAATACATTGATTATTAAATAAACTTTATTTTAGGTTTTGGTTTTTGGCTAAATGAAAATTAAATCAATTTCTCTTTCTGTGTTTCTGTAAAAATTAACTTTGATGCATCAATACTAAAAACACTAGTTTTCAGTGTGGTTTAGCTAATGTAAAAACTATTGTATTCTTCTCAGCATTTGTCCTTCCAATGTTTTTCCTTATCCATTGATACATGTGAGCAGACTAATTTACTAAATTTAAATAAAAACTTCCCAATTCTACCAGTATAATGTAGTAGACTGTTATGCTACCTTCACATTCTGAATTATCGTAAATACATGAACGCCCTCTCAAGATGTATTTACTACTGGGAAACTCTGAGATAATTTTGATACCTGAGTTTTCGAGTTGGCCATGCCATAAACTTAAAACAATGGCGGAGGGGAGAACAATTGCTGTTGTTGTGACCTTTATTATTTTTTTTCTACAACACCTACATCGCCTTGTCTTATTGTTAAAGTAGGGCATATTTACATATATAAATAACCATTTTAAGCGTATTGTATGTTTTATACACAGCAAAAATAGCCTGTATTTGACCAAAATGCCACAATCTAGATAGCACAGTGAATGTTTACGGTTGTCAACAAATGGGACGCTAAATATCATTTTGGCTTTAATAAGATTTCCCCAATAAATAGACAAAAATAAACCTGGTGTCCTCCATGATTCCTGTTCTTTCCAACCACAAAACACTTGAACATGACAGGTTTAGGAATCACACATTCAGAAGTGGGAAGTATAGAAAATTTCCGATGGCACATGAAGGCACTAAAACGTAAAAATACTTACATATCATCAGTAATAAAACGTAAATCATTCATGTATCCAAGTGTGAATGTGTATGAATTCCCATGTATTAATATTAAAATCGTGGCATTTATGTTTTAAATCTGTATTTAATTGTCATATCAAGTTTTTAGTCTAATTTATTGAATGCAGTTTACTCATTAATATGAACTAACATTTCTGTTCGTGACTTGTGTTGCAAACTCGTTTCGGAGGATTACATAATGTTAAACAAGACTACACTTTGAAACAAATATTTAGTTGCTGTGCGACACAGAATGCGTTTTCTCCTATGCAGCGACTGACAATACAACCATAAGATACACCAAAGCACAACATAAATACACATATCATCAGTTTTATTTGTTAGCTTTACTCCAGATCTTTAGAAGTAAAGTCAAGTCAAGTCACCTTTATTTATATAGCCCTTTTTACAATGTAGATTGTGTCAAAGCAGCTTTACATTGATAACTGGTACATTATTTTGGCTGCACAGCAGCTCTTAAAGAATAGTGTCAATACAGGAAGATCAAAGCACTGTTGAATATCAAATGTCAAGTCAAATGTCAAGTGTCCCCAACTAAGCAAGCCAAAGGCGACAGCGGCAAGGATAGAATCCATATGTTTGTAAGGAACAGATCCAAATTCAGCCCTTTATCCATCAACCTTCATCTTCATTCTCAGCACAACCACCACGGTCAAAACCTGTGCTTCGTCACAGATTCAGTGGATTGACATTTGAAATGTGTGCGCGCCTTGAGAAGCCGGATTCATATTTTCATGGATTAATAAGTTAAATTCTGCTCTGTACTCTATAAAAACTATTACCGCAAGAGAGGACTGCGACTGCAACTCATCATCACTTAAACTACTTCTGGTACCACTTTTGACATTTTCGCAATAAATAAATTATTGCGATTACGCTTGTTTGTCTGTTATTCTTTTATTTATAACAGTATAGTTTTAAGAAATGTTTATGGGTAGGTGTAGGATTAGTGGCTCAAAATATCATTTTAATGTTATATTTCTACTAAATTTGTCATTTTCCTACACATTTCTGTCCATTATGTTATATTCTTTTAACATTCTGTATAAAATGGGTATGTTTAGGTTCGGGGTGGGGTTTAGGAATCTTACATTTATCTACAAAATGATAAAAGGGAAATTATACATATATCTTTATGACATTATATCTGACATATATCTTTATTTGCTGAAAAAACAACAGTAGTTTTTTTATGTTTTAGTGCTATAAATACGTCAATATTGTATGTACCAACACCTTTCTAAACGTACAAAAATGTACGTTTTGTGTCTTTGAAAGTTACGGATTTATACCTACGTATTAACAATGAGACCAGGCTGACAGGTGTCATGAGTGTAATGGTCTCATTCTGTTTTGGTTTTGTTTTCAATCTGTTCCCTGCATTCCTATGTTTGCTGTCATTAGTTCCTATGGCTCTCAATTATAGTCACACCTGTTTCTGTTTTTGTTAGTTAGCTCCCCATGTGCTTATATAGTTTCTTCGGTTCATTGTTCCGTGGCGTCTTTAGTCAAGTGGTTATGTTACTTTGTTCTCCTGTGTGTTCTCTCATCAGATTAATTTTGTATTCCTCGTCCTCATTCATTCATTATAGCCACCAAGCATGACAGTCAGTATCCAATCTTTGTTCTTCTGTCTGTTTCTGTATGTGGCCATGTACAACAGATGTATCTTTAACTGTACTTGTATTCTCCCTCAAGATAGGCATCAGTGATTGAGTCTCATGTTCTCAAGTTTCTAAGTACAAGTAAATAAGAAATTGAACATGAGCACAACAGAGGAGTTAGCCTATTTTAATACTGCAGAGCTTCACCTGCAAAACTGATACTTCTGAAATGCATGTCCTATTTAGTCATGATGGAGAAATGTTCTTTTTTATACTTTTATACTTATATGTATTTTTAACTTTTTCAATACATCTGTGCCAGTGGCAGGTGGTTGGTCACAAACAATCTGTCAGGGACAAAATAACACCGTGATGCTGGATATACCGAGGGAGTTGTGGGGGACAGATCCACAGTGTCTGCAGTAGAGAATGTAGCAGAATCTCTGCAGCAGGCTGTCTCATTCTTTTCTCAGTTACTAGTGAGTTTAGATAAGCTCAGGTGGTGAATTAACTTTTTTATCTTGTGATTTGCTTCTTTTTACTTAACATATATAGTAGAGAATGACAGGTAATTATTGAGAAGAAATGGGGTGAATAAGGAGATGTTTTAGGGCTCTCAAACCAGCTCAATGTGGCAGAAGTATATACGATAGGGACATAAGAACGATCTGAAAGTGTGTGTGGGCAGTACTGCTGGAGGAAGTTTCAGAGTGGACGGGGGACAAATATAGGTGTTTTATGATGTCACTGCATGGAGAAGGCTGTGGTCATGAATGTTAATTAGCTGATGTTGCTGATGTTGAATAATGATTGAGATGATATTGATTGGGAGTTTAGTAGGTCTATAGGCTTGGATCTTCGAAGCAAAAAGGTACTATTACATGTTTTAAATAATATCAGGTGCTAATATCATTGTAAATTATAGCCTGTATAAGAAATGTATTTTTAATGTGAGCCAGAAGAGGTGGATATTTTAATATCAGGCAACAAACATTGGCAGAGTGCGCTAAAAATTCTGGCACCCTTGGGCGGTGGCAGGGCTTCTGGGCTAGGCACATTATAAATCTTATCAACTTGGCTCATGCATATTAATTAGGTGATGTAACACTGACCTAATCCTACCTGATTTGTTGAAAGGTAGTTAACCAATACAATTACTGCTTTCACATTACTTTAGTCCTCTACTGATGGCAATATATATATATATATATATATATATATATCAGGGCCGTTTCCTTCGAGGAGGCAAGGGAGGCAGTGCCTCCTCAAAAAATGAGGACGAGAAAATAATCCATATTACAAAATAAAATGCAAACAGAATGTGACAATAAAAAGTGTACAAGTCACTCGTTTTTCTAAAGAACACTGTCCAACAGCGACACCCGCAGGTAAAGTTACAGCATCTCTCGTGCCTCTCTTCCCCTCATAGAAAATCAATACACCCCCTAAAGCATGCAGTGGGTTTTGTGGGGGGTAATAGAGAATGAATGGGGAAAAGTCACGAGAGAGGAGGCAATGACTCCATCGCGATATGCAAATTATCGCGATATGATTGGTTATGATTGATATGATTGGTTTGTGTGATAAATCCCACCTCTTGTTTTCATGTAAACAGCTCAGCCACTTAGATATCACTGCTTTATGTCATGTCAAAATTAAACTTGAAAAGACCTGAAAACATGATAACTGCTAGGGGTTTTAGTAAACAATCAGCTTGGTGAAATTAAAGATATATCTTCGTGTGTTTGAGTGTTTACCGAGCATGACTGATGATCCGAAATAAAAAAAGAACAGCTGAAAATCAATACAAAAATAAAATATATTGTTTAAATATATTTATATATTTATTTTAAAAAATCTCCCCAAAATATTTTTTTTGTAATTTTTATTTTATTTATATATATTTAAAAAGATTATAACAGAGAATTATAAGTAATATAATAGAACTAGAATGTATTATATAGTGTGGGTGTGGTGTGTTCTTTTGTTTTGTTTTTTTAGCTGCTAAAATCCTTGAAGTTTCAGCTTTCAGAGAAGTTTGACAAGATGATATATGCAGTCTGAGTAAACTTACCTAGTGTAGAAAATATACAAAGACAGAGTTCAGACACAGAAGACAGGAGGTGATATTTTTCCTTTCTGAAACATCAGAAAACTCTAGGTCCATCTTTCTTGCACTTTGATGTAGAAGCTTGCCACATGAAATAAAAGTGTGATTTATTCCTTTTTTTTTTTTTTCAGTCTCACTGTGTTTTTACAGCATTGCACCGCACAAAGTCAAGTTGTCAGTCATGGCCATTTAGCATTTTTTCTCAAAATGAAATTACTGACTTGCACAAACAGGAACACAAGCATCTCAGTCAGTAGAGAACAGTAGAGCACATGCCTTGATCAATACTTCATTCCTGACTCCAGTAACACTGTCTCATGGATGCACTCAGCTGAGCCTGAACTGAGCAGAGATCAAAGGAATTCAATCAGTGCCGGTCAGGTCCGCGGGACGCGCCAGCTCCAGAGTCATTGCAGCAATCATTAGAAGTCTCTGGAGATCAGGTGCCCTCCTTCACCCTGAATCTTCACTGCACACTTTAAGTATCATGACCTATGAATGAAATCCACAGGACAGGACATGTCCACTGTCCGTTAAGCATGAGTGGGGCTTCACTTGTGAGCTTTGGGGGGCAAAATTTGAACTAGAGGGAGAAAGGTATACAGACTATTTTCCAAAAACGTTATGGTTATATTTATTTATTACTTATTATTTAGCATTGATTTTAATTAAAAATATATATTTTTTGTCCCTTTGACAAGTGTTGATTTTGGACCCTGGGCATGTATAGCATGAAAGATGCTTGTAGACACAATTTTAATACACAGAGTCAACAAACTAAATGTACATAGTAAGAGTATAAGCTGCTATGTAAAATTTCACATGCAAAATCCAGCAATTTTAAAAGTAATACACTTGATCAGGGGTTTCGTGTGAGGGCGAAAATGGTCCCCACTCAGATTTTGTTTGTGTTCAAGTTGGTCACGTGAATTTGCTTTGAAAGTGACTTACGTGTGGACGTCATACATCACTACACTACTTTTTTTTTTCCTTTTTTATTCACGAAATTCCGCCAAGATTGTCATAGTGATAATAGAGATTGTCATAGTGATAACTACATTCTGTGTATTAAAGGGAACCTATTATGCCCATTTTACAAGTTGTAACATAAGTCTCTGGTGTCCTCAGAATGTTTCTGTGAAGTTTCACACCCCCTATTTGGGTGTGAGCAAAAACATGCTGTTTTTGTGTGTCCCTTAAATGCAAATGAGCTGCTCCATCTTGTTCGCTTTCTAGAAGAGGGCGGAGTCTCACGCAGCCAAAATGACGATAGTCAGTAACGGTGTTTAGTCTTACATTGCTCAAACCGGAGTCGGACACTGATGGAGAGACTCAGGAATGCAACTGGACATTTCTGAATGGTTAGTGGATAAATTTATGTAGTTGCTTTGGAGTTGATTCAACTCATCGATGTGCCGTCATGTTAATCTTTTGTGCAAATCCAGCGTTGAATTGACCCTCGTTTGTGAAGCAGTCCGGTGTAAAATGATGGCATGGCAACAACACTCTACTACAACAACTCTTCCTCCTCTCTAAAGCAGCCCAACATGGCCTCACCTCTTTTGTTGCGTGTTCCCGGGGGCATTTTGGGGGTTTTGATGTCACCAACCCGGGAAGAAGCTCATTGTAGTCCCTACCAGCCATTTGTTGTAGTCCTTAAAAAGCAATTTCTGTAAAAGAAAATATCTCCCTTTGCTTTGAACTTTGAGCGTCATAACTTTGCAGATGTTGTTTATGCTCAAACAGCAACATTACGCATTTCTAAAGTTTAAAAAGTCAAATCATAATCAAGGACCCCTTTAATCATAAAAAAAAAAAAAAATCAAAACATTATATTTATTTATTTGTTTGCTGAAATAATGTTTAAAAAATGAAGAAAAAAAATTTGTTTAGACTGTTTAGATGTTTCTCTACTCCGCTGCTCAGGTAGCTTTAGGAAGGTCAATTAACAATCACTCACCTAAAGGGAATGAGTTTCATCGTGTGAGTGGAGGTACAGTGGGAGGGTGAGGAACCACTGCAGAACTGGGCCTAGTCTGGACCTAAGGGGATCCGATACTGGCCTAGGTCTTGGTGTAAGGTCTTGATCTGGATCATGATCTGTTTATTGGTCTACGTCTCGAAGAGTTTGGCCTTCAACTATGATCTAGATGTGACAAGGGTCTGGGCGAGGAGTTTTGCAGCAGGTATTTTGATTTTCATGATTTTGCATTCATCTGAATGACAAGGTAGTCTTCATAAAGAATTTGGTTGTCAAAGATAACTCCTACTTCCTGGCTGTCCTGGAAGGTATTATTTGTTTGTGAGGCTAACTGAATGGTGATGTTGAGCTGAATTGTTGAGTTGGCTGGGAAGACAAGAGGCTTTTGTGTTTTCTTCAATAATTAAAAGTAACATAGCACTATCACTTTCTTACTAAGCAGTTAAGTTTGAGCTTTTCAACTGTTTTCTACTTGTACTTCTCTCAAGAATCTTGTGTTCCAGATATTGTGTTCCAAATAATGTATTTTCCTGACATACTCAATTATCTCAAGACTGAAAATATTTGATCCAAGTGTATTTGCTGATTAAACTTTTCTACCTCTGGGGGTTGCGTTCTTATAATCACGATGATGCATTTAAAAGTCTGAATTGGCAGAGAGAAAGTCATTTACATTTACATTCACATTTATGTTACTTGCAAACACTTCTTTATAAAAAAAAACTACAACTTAGTCTTGCATTGCTTTGACTGAATGGCAAAAGGTCTGTTTCACACTGCAGTGTATAGTGGCCAAGAAAACACTTAGACAGGAAGAGACAATATGACTGAGACTTAAAGAGACAAACAAAGGTTAATTTTGTGCATATGTACTGACTCTATGATGAGCATGTTCTGCTCCATGAAGGAAAACTTCCACAATATATCATCCTTGTGATCATCAATATACAAAAAAACACCTTGTTCAATCTTGCAGATCCTTTCACCATGTTATGAATTTTAAAACAGAGTTTTATGGAAGTTTAGAGATAATTTATGCTTTCACTTCCCAGGGATACGGGACAAGAAATGTTCCTCTTATGCAGAGTCGGCATTACCCGTAATGCTTCATAAATGTTGATTAGATGCCATTATGGTGCCAATACTTTGCACTGTGATGGCAGCCTGCAGTATTAAAATATTCCTCTTTCTCTGTCCATTACCATAATAATCTCATATTACAAAAAGAAGAAGCTTATGTTCACTGAATTACAAGCTGATTTGACTTGATGCAATCCAGGTACACTCTAAAGAAAAATGGTTCTAAACAGTACCAAATTAGGGTTATTTAGCTTGTAACAATAGCAGAACCTTTTTTTAGTGATAAATAGAACCCTTTTTATAAGGTTTCATAAAGAACCATGCTTTGAAAGTGCTATAGGACCTTAATGGTGTTAAAATAACCTCTTTAATAATAGTTTATTTTCATTAATATTAGTATATCATTATCTTTATATTATTAATATTAGTGATTCATATTTTAATATATTATTTATTTTTGTTATCGGCCTCTTATAATGTCTTGTAGCCTCTAATAGGGTTTACATAAAAAAACAGCATGTTGTGTCAATTATGTACTTTTATTTTTATTGGCATGTGAAATTGTAGCAAAATGTGTGACAGTGCTCTAACAACCGTTATTAGCTGAATACATTAATAAACAGTTAACATTAAACGTGAATAAATGCATAAGGAAGTAAAACACAAATTAGAAACAGAAAATGGATGTATGCCTAATGAAGTTACAGTGAAATATCTTCACAATCCTCGATGAAGTCCATCATTTTGGTTTAATTGAGTGGTGGTTTCTCTCTACAGAAGATGAGGTTGAGGAATGTGACAGCATCTGAAATAGACAATTGAGTTTAGAGTTACAGTCTGTCTCTTCCATTATGTAAAAATAATTATGTTTATGAAGGCCAAAAGTAGCAAAAATTGACAGTATGTGAGCCCTTTTCAATGTTAAAAGTAAAAGAAAGTCATGGGATAGCTTTAATGTTTGTTTGTTTGTTTGTTTGTTACTGGGTATGTTTATGCATAACCCTAAGTAATAATAATAATAAAAAAAAATCTAACATTATGGATCATGAAGTTAATAACTCTGTTACTTAGTGGAGAAGCAGAGAGAAGTATCCTTATCTATTATAAACAGAGCTGGTCATACCTACATGTTCTGTTAAACTAAAAAGAGAAAAAAACAAAAAAACATGATTGGTAGGAAACCACGCATTTACAATTTTAAAGTTAAAATTTACAGGCATTTTAAGAAAGAAGACATTTACCTGTTGAGAGTGTGTTGACAGAAAATCAGTAATGGAGGTGGCTTTGACAGTTACAGATTTAAAAAACAAAAAGGCGGGAATAAAGAACCTTTACAGCATATAAAGGGTTCTTCAGGAGTCAGGACCATACGGTTCTAAATTGAACTGTTACTATCTGTAAAGAACCTTTAAATAACCACCTTTTTTTTTAAAGTATAGATAAAAGTCCTTTAGTTGTTTTTGCTGCCCCTCTTGAGCTGAATTGCATGTGAAATAGTTGCGTAATTTGGCTCTTGAAAGTATCTGTGTGGACATTAGTGGTTTCAAAGATTTTAATGTAGAACCTTAAGGGAACTGCTCTGGCTCTGGCTAAATATATCAATTTTTATGTGAGAAAGGAGAGAGAGCAAATGAGCAGAAAGCAGAATGAGTTTTAATAGCCTCAGATGTGTTTTTAGTGTATAATATATCAATGATCATTATTGAGACCAGCACCATATTCATCTTAGAAAACAAATATGTCTACCTAAGCAGCTATGAATTGAAAGTAAACATCCTGTCATCTCTTATGTTTATATTTATCCATCAAAACTCTAATGCTCTGAATATGTTCCTGGAGCAGTCTATTGTAATTTTAGTCAATGACATCACAAACATCATCTTACTTTATACATTACTGCAGCATTTAGCTAGCCACAACAATATAACAATAGACGTCTTCAGAATAATGCAGGTGTCTGACACTGGAGAAATTGAAATTGGTGGTTGGTGATGTTATATGCATTTTGGATTCCTGTCTCCTTCAAGACTAATGACTCATAAACACCTAACTGAAAAGCATTCGCTAAACATCCATCTCAAAAGTTAAGTGCTGCAAAACATTAAGGATTTTTATGCACTTTGCATGGTCATGAGTTTAAGGAGGAACTTAAAATTAGCAGCTTGGATACATTTGAAAATGTTTTAATATCTTTTTCAAGTAGTTTTTAAATATATCTCCCATGGGCAGGGCTGTATACCTAGCACTCATGTGACACGCTAAAGGATTAGTTCACTTTCAAATAAAATTTTCCTGATAATTTACTCACCCCCATGTCATCCAAGATGTTCATGTCTTTTTTTCTTCAGTTGAAAAGAAATTAAGGTTTTTGATGAAAACATTCCAGGATTATTCTCCTTATAATGGACTTCAATGGCCTCCAAACGGTTGAAGGTCAAAATTATAGTTTCAGTTCAGTTTCAAAGGGCTTTAAACGATACCAGGCGAGGAATAAGGGTCTTATCTAGCGAAACGATCTGTCATTTTCTGAAAAAATGTAAATGTATATGCTTTATATAAACAAATGATCGCCTTCCAAAACCGTACTTTCGTATTCTTCAAAAAGCTTACGCTGTATGTCCTACGCCTTCCCTATTCTACTTACAGAAAAAATTTAACTGCCGCTGCGTTTGTTCTGTAAGTAGAATAATAAGACCCTTATTCCTCGTCTGGTATCGTTTAAAGCCCTTTGAAGCTGCACTGAAACTATAATTTTGACCTTCAACCGTTTGAAGGCCATTAAAAGTCCATTATAAGGAGAATAATCCTGGAATGTTTTCATCAAAAACCTTAATTTCTTTTCAACTGAAGAAAAAACGACATGAACATCTTGGATGACAAAATTTTATTTGAAAGTGAACTAATCCTTTAACATGTCCCTCTTCACATGGGTCTGAGAAGCTTCTGATGAAAAGACTGATGAATGGTTAAAATGATGTAGTCAAGATACAAATGAATGAAGTAATCTAATGGATTTAACAAAAGAAAACAGAGTGGATAACACACACACACACACACACACACAAACTTTAACAACGAAATGGTTGTTTCACTAAAGAACAAAACAATCAGAGAGGATAACAACCACGAGACGAGTCATAGGAGAAGTGAGAGAAAAACATTCCTCCTTTCTTTATGCCTCTTCCAGATCTTTATCTATATTTTATCTATATTTAGATGGTCAGGATTGGTTAATTGACCTCCCTCTCTTTCAACTCTGTTCTAGCAATGTCAATTGTGTTAAAGGGTTAGTTCACCCAAAAATGAAAATTCTGTCATTAATTACTCACCCTCATGTCATTCTACACCCCTAAGACCTTCATTCATCTTCGGAACACAAATTAAAATATTTTTGATGAAATCTCATGGCTCAATGAGGCCTCTATTGAGAGCAAAGCCACTAAACCTCTCAAGATCCAGAAAGGTACTAAAAACATATTTAAATCAGTTCATGTGAGTACAGTGGTTCTACCTTAATATAATAAAGCGACGAGAATACTTTTTGTGCACCAAGAAACCAATATCTAGTGATTTTCAACAATGTCTAGTGATGGCCGATTTCAAAACACTGCTTCTGAGCTTCGAATCAGTGGTTCGGAGCGCCAAAGTAACGTGATTTCAGCAGTTTAGCCATTTGATAGGAGATCCAAATCACTAATTCGAAACAAGTGTTTTGAAATCAGCCATCATGAGATATTGTCGAAAAGTTGTTATTTTGTATTTTTGGTGCACAAAAAGTATTCTTGTCGCTTTATAATATTAAGGTAGAACCACTGAATTCACATGAACTGTTTTAAATGTTTTTAGTACCTTTATGTATCTTGAAAGGTTCGGTGGCTTTGCTCTCAATAGTGGCCTCACTGAGCCATCAGATTTCATCAAAAATATCTTAATTTGTCTTATGGGTGTAGAACGACATGAGAGTCTTTTACAAATATGGCGTGCTTATTTCCTTCCAGCAGCTAAGAACAGATTTTGAGATCCCTCAGTCCAATTTTTTTTTTTAGGTATTTACAGGTTCGTATTTCCATCAAGAAAACATTTCTCTCCTTCTTTGAACCAACCAGATGGTGGCTGGATAGATAAGCTGTTAAATATGGACTCGTCTCTTAGTGGTATGGTGTCTATATGAACATTCAAAGAACCGCTTCCCCATCTCTCAATCGAATAGGAGGCAATGGGAGGAGGAACTGGGAATAGTAATATCGGATTCAGCTTGGCAATGGGCAATAAAATTAGTGCACTCATCTTCGGTATGTATTAGACACAGCATTTTGCAATTTAAGGTGCCTCACAGGCTTCGTCTGTCTAGGAGCAAGTTGGCTAAAATGTATCCAGGGTCAGACTTGACATGCCCCAGTTGTAGTCTGGAACCAGAAGACCTGAGTCACATGTTCTGGGGATGCTCCAGATGAACAAAATTCTGGACAAACATTTTCAGAACATTTTAATTTATTTGCAACAAAGATCTCGATCCCAATCCTTTGACTTCCATCTTCGGTGTAGTGCTAGAAGAAATGCAGCTAACAACTAATCAGATAGAGCGCATAGCCTTCTCCACATTATTGGCTAGACGCCTGACTCTTCTCAGTTGGAAAAAGGCATTGCCACCATCTCACAAACGCTGGGTGACAGAAATAATATTGTATCTCAAACTTGAGCACCTTGAATATACTATCCAAGGCTCCTCTGGAAAGTTTTATGGAGTCTGGCAGCCCTTTTTATCTTAGGCCCCGTTTACACTGGTATGTTTTCATTTTAAAACGCATAAGTTTTGCTATGGTCACGCCTGTCGTTAATTTTTAGCAGCCATTGTGCAGTTAAACTCTGCATTTTTTTAAATACTGGAGCTACCTACATGCGCAAGATTAAACGGTTTACACTTGTACGTGCATGCCCAGTGTGCATGAATGGTCATGTGACGTGTTTTCGGTCGTGTAGTATAGACGGCGATCATTTCTAAAAATGCTGTGGAAATGCCAGTGTAGATGAGGATTGTTTTTGTTTTAAAACACACTAGCGTAAACGGGCCTTATTTTGAATTTTCATTGGCTAGTATAGTATAATTAGACTCTCTTATTATAGAGAAATATGGCAACCAAAAAAAAACAAAAAACAAACAAACAACAAAAAAAAAATATATATATATATATACACACACGGTCTATCTGCCAAAGCTGGCAAGGAAATTTTGTTGTTTATGCTAGTTAAAGGGTTAGTTCACCCAAAAAATCTGTCATTTGGAGCGCGTATCAAACTGCCAAAGTCACGCCCCCTAGTGGTGAACCACTGAAATTTCGAAATGACGTAACTAAGCCTCGTTTACTGAAATCATGTGACTTTGGCAGTTTCATACGCGCTCCGAACCACTGATTCAAAACAAAAGATTCATAAAGCTCCAAAGCTTCATGAAGCAGTATTTTGAAATCGCCCATCACTAGATATTGTTGAATAAAGTCGTCATTTTGTTTTTTTGGCACACAAAAAGTATTCTCGTCGCTTCATAACATTAAGGTTGAACCACTGTAGTCATGTCCTGGCCTTGCCAGTTCTTAGAGGTCAAGTGACCTCTTATGGCTATGTGAAGTATAGCAGGAAGATTGCAGAGTGTGACCTCATTAATGAGGGACAGTGATGTCATTATAATCAGACTGAATCATCCTTTGAGTTGAGACACTAAGGCCAGGTTTCACAGACAGGGCTTAGCCTAAGCCAGGACTAGACCTTAGTTCAATTAGGGTATTTAAGTAGCTTTCATAAATGTACACTAGAAAAAAACATTACTGGTGTTCATCTTGAGTCAAAATGATGACACTGATATACTTTGAGATATGTCAGTACAAGTTGCTTTCAGTTAAAACAGCTCAGACATGCATTTTAGTCTAGGTCAGACTAGCTTAAGCCTTGTCTGTTAAACCGGGGTAGGCGGTTGCACATGTTGTGGGCATCATAATCCAAGGACATCTTCTGTTTGGAGTTGTTGATGGGGCATTCTTTGTGAGTTTTCTGGTTTTGTCATTGTTATCATTGAATTGAATGTATTTTGCATAGTGAAAATTGATATTTCCTCATGTTTTCACGTGACATTGCTTAATGTAAATTGGCATCAAATTACATGTGAACAACTGACAAGCAAATGTTATCAAGAATGTTAAGCAATGTCACATGAAAACATGAGGAAACATCAATTTTCACTAATTTAACTTGTTGGATAATTGATTGTGGACTCAATGAGGCCAGTACAGTGAAAAAAGAGCTACAATCAAGAATCTAGATGTCCTGATTGACTTGTGCTCATGTGAATATGGAACACGTCACACTGGGTCAGCTAAGTCCTCCTGTTCAACTAAGTCATCAGTTACTTCAAATGCCAGCATGGTTGCAGCCAAGGCATGTGCAAAGGATGACTCTGCCTTGGCTCATGCTTCGTTCTCAAAGAAAGAAACTGAAATAAAAACAGAAAAAGCCCATTTAGAAGCTACCTTGGATGCTCTAGAGAGAGAGAGCTTCTGTATTGGTAAAATTAGAGTCAGAAGGTCAATGATTTACTCAACTTCTACCTGAGCAGAGCACACAACAACGCACTCAAGAGTATGTGAGTAGATACAGTGGTAATGCTGAAAGCATGAATGTACCTAGAGATACATCTTCGCATAACATTGATAAGCCACACATAGATGCTCCTAACTTACCTGCAGACCAAGGGTTGGATAATAATCCACCCTCACAGGGTCATCCAACGCATAGCATTCCTGCAGATAATGCCCATCCCAATCATCATAATTCCTTTAACAGTCATTCACGTCATGCTGAGCATCCCCTATTCTGGTCAACCTAGCCGCTATCCAGTCAGTCCTGCTCGTCAATATGGTGACACTCCTTCAACAGATTTGGCAAAATATGTAGCAAGGAGCCAATTGATGTCATCAGGTCCTACTAGATTTGACAATAGACCTGAGAATTATCTATCATGGAAATCATCATTCATTAGTACCATTGAGACCTTGGATGTCACAGCAGAAGAGGAGATGGATCTTCTGATTAAATGGCTGGGTACAGACTCAGCACACCATGCTCGACGTATTAAGTCTGTAAACATAAGGAATCCATCTGCAGGGTTGAACAAGATATGGCAAAGGTTGGAAGATATGTATGGGTTACCAGAAGCAATAGAAGGTGCTCTGTTTGTTAAACTGGAAAAAGTTCCCAAAATAGCACCCAAAGAATATCAAAAGCTTATGGAGTTAAGTGATTTGCTTTTTTGAAGTTGAATTTGCAAAGCAAGAAGGATATCTACCAGGGCTGTCATATCTTGATACGGCCAGAGGAGTAAATCCCATAGTTGAGAAGCTTCTGTATGGACTCCAAGAGAAATGGCTAATGGAAGGCTCTCACTACAAGCAGGAATATGGAGTTGCTTTTCCGCCCCTCTTCATTCTTTGCAGAGTTTCTGCACAGACAAGCTAAAGCTCGCAATGACCCTAGCCGTAGAAACGTCCAGAAATAAAAACTCACTTCATGGAATTCATGCAGAAGATATTAGATAGCCACCATGCAGAGCTTGCTCCTCCAGTACAAAGAAGTAAAGAGTACTGGTATCTGCCCTTCTTTGGAGTATACCACCCTCAGAAACCCAACCAGATACATGTGGTTTTTGACTCAAGTGCCAAGTTTAATGGCGTTTCTCTTAATGATGTGCTACTTTCTGGACCAGACATGAACAACAGTCTGTTAGGTGTTCTTTTGGGATTTAGGAAAAACCCAGTAGCAATTACAGCTGATATTCAACAGATGTTCCACTGTTTCCTTGTCTGTGAGGATGTTCTGCGTTTCTTGTGGTATCAAGCCAACGATCCAACAAAAGAGGTTGTTGACTATAGGATGAGGGTGCATGTGTTTGGGAACAGCCCCTCACCTGCAGTGGCCATCTGTGGGTTGCATAAAGTGGCTCGAGAGGGAGATGAGTATGGCATGGATGTGCGGCACTTTGTTGAAAGAGACTTTTATATGGACGATGCTTTGAAGTCATTCTCGACTGTGGAGGAAGCTTTCAAGGACGTCCTTTCAAGAACACAGAGAATGTTAGCTGCTTCAAACCTGAAGCTCCACAAAGTGGCTTCGAATAAACCTGAGGTACTGGAGGCATTTCAAGTTGAAGATCGAGTCAAAGACCTGCAGAATCTTGATCTGTTTGTGGATAACCTACCTGACCAAAGCAGTCTTGGAGTAAGATGGAGTATTATGTCAGATGTCTTGACATTTCACATTCCAAGAATGGAAAGACCCTATACAAGAAGAGGAGTTCTTTCTGTGGTTAATAGTCTTTTCGATTTACTGGGTTTCTTGGCACCAATAACCATACAAGGACGTCTGATGCTTAGAGAGATGACATCACAAGTCTGTGATTGGGATTCAAGCCTGCCTGAGAGTTTAAAAGAAAAATGGATGGAATGGCAAAATTCTCTGTATAGTCTGACATTCATTCCGGTTTTGTCATTGTTATTATTGAATTAAATGTATTTTGCAAAGTGAAAATTGATGTTTGATATTGTTTGGAACAGCATGTTTCCTCATGTTTTCATGTGACATTGCTTAATATTCTTTATAACATTTTTGCTTGTCAATTGTGTTCACATGTAATTTGATGCCAGTTTATTGGTGTATGTATTTGCATTTTCAGTTTCACACCATTCACACAGTAAGACATTCTCAACATTACTTCGTGGTTCCGGGAGTTAATGTGTGATGGAGTTTAACTTGCTAGATAATTGAATGTGGACTCAATGAGGTAGTACAAGTCACATGAATTGTTTTAAATACGTCTTTAGTAGCTTTCTGGGCATTAAAAGTGTTAATTGTCTTGCTGGCAATGGAGGCCTCACTGAGCCATCGGATTTCATCAAAAATATCTTAATTTGTGTTCCGAAGATGAACAAAGGTCTTACGGGTGTGGAATGACATGAGGGTGAGTAATTAATGGCAGAAGTTTTGGGTGAACTAACCCTTTAAGATTCCTATATGGACAGCAGCACAGTGGCGTTAAAAACACAACATATACTGGTGAAGATCAATCCTTGTATTTTCCAAAGGGATCACTCAGTTCCAACAGTAGTGAATCTTTCACTGAGAAAAGCTGCCTCCTGCTCCATACATGCTGTGAGGCTATAGTGTTGCATTCTTTATTCATACAGTACATGGCAGAATGTTCTTGAAACATGCTTTTCAGATGTACGTGACATGGCAGCAGTGAAATGTTTTCTGACAGAATAAGACAGCTAGCTGTATGGTTCCTCCTAAGAGAGCATCCAGAAACCTAAGCTCTTTGAAACAATAATATGCTATAATTTATTTATGATATATACAGTTCTCTCCAAAAGTTTAGGAATGCCCTAGGCAAACTGGGGTTTTGGACAATACCTGCATTAATCTTTAGCATATTTTGTGATGAAAATATAAAAATAATGCATTCAGAATACAGAAAACTTTAAGCCTACTGAACTGGCCAGTTTAGCCTAGCTGGGAGAAAATCTTAAATCAGTTGAAACCAGCAAACCATTTTAGGCTGGTTTAAGCAGTTCTCTTTTTATCAGGGGATTACTAGAGATATTTATAAAATATCTCCAGACTGTTCTAATTTGCCTGTTGTGTAATAACATTAATTTTCAATCAACCTATGAAGCTATAAAGTAATATATTATAGCTTTCTTTATTCTGGGTAACACAAAAGAAGATATTATGAAGAATGTTTTAGTCTATACAATGGAAATCAGTGGAGCCCAAAACAACACTGAACCCCACTTTATGTATGGTCAAAAAAGCAAACAGATTGTCATCATTACCAGAAAGACATTAAACAACTGTACAGGGTTTCTTCTGCATGCATATATGCATACACTGCACCGGATGTCATAAGATGTGAGTGTTTCTGATGATGATAATGCTGATGACTCTCAAGCCCCTGGCGACTAAACGCAACAGCTGCAGGGACTTGGAGTGAGTTGATTTGGGTCCCATCAATTCAGCTGCATGTGCAGAGACTGCATTAGACACTACAGTGATTTATCCTCATCATCTAGAGACAGGTGCTTTGGTTTCTGCGCTTCAATCATAAAGCAATTGTATGTGTACGTTATGTGGATTAAATTGGTACATGTGAGAGTTGTGGGTAATTTCATTGAATCAGTGTACTTTGATTATATAATTCCTTTGTGTAACTGGCATAATAAAACACTTTGCAGAAGCTTTGATCAGGGTAAAATAATTTGAAAGGCTATTTTGTAACACCAGTATTATTTCATGATGACTCCATCTGCACTAATTGTAATAGTATTTTTTACATTTGGAGGCAAATCTTACTATTATTATTAGTTTAGTCACTGACACAACTTACTCTGCCAAATCATGTTTTAGCCTAATTCTCATTCTCTATGTATGTTTTCATCATACATCTCGCAGTATTCCCATTCCCAGTATACCCTCTAAACTCTTCATGGAGGTCTTTCTGGCCTTGGATCTGATCTTTGGTTCAATAAACCTTGTCGAAATGCATTGCATCATCTATTGCAGTGATTTCAGAACATTTTCTCCAGGTGTATTGAGAAACTTGAGAACTTCTTCATGACTCAGAACATCCATGGATAGTCTTACTTTGATGTCATCGCAGTCTAGGCTATGGAGAGCCGCCACATTAACTTGTCAGACAGGTTAAGCAATAAACGTTAGCCTTTTGAATCAGACTGTTGATCCCAGGATGAGTCAATCCTGAGATGCACATCCTGAGAGTGTGCAATGATCTGTGTTTAACGGTACATAAGTTGGTTAAGAGCTATGAGCAGTTTTTTTTCTGTATGGCATTAAAAACTGCTGGTGTAGCACTGTCTGTCAAGACCATGCTAGAGAGAGGAAATTTATTATGGCCTTTGGTTTACAGTACAAAATCAATAGCGCAACTAGCAATATTGTGGAAGGACATGCAGAACTGTGGCCAGGAATACAAGATGGCAGGAAATGTGCCGTTATTTCATGTGAGTGGCATACTGACGAGGAAGGAGGGAAGTTAAAGAAGAGTGAAGCTGAAAGGATGTATACTCTGATAAAGAAAGCAAAGCAGTGATTCTGCTTCTGACCTTAAGAAAGACTTAATTTTTCAGGGTAAACTGCCATTTAATGAATAACTTTGAACCTTGGTTACCCAGAATAAAATGTTATTGCTCAGAGGATTCTCTTTCTGAACTCTGGTGTCTTAATGTCAGCTATATGAGCTAAAAAGTCACATTTAGGAGCTATAAAGTCACAACTGAGCGATGCAAATTTACAATTGCAAGATAAAAAAATTCACAATTGTGAGACCTAAAGTCACAATTATGAGAAACAATTTTGGGAAATAAAGATAAAAATTCACATCTGTAATATTTAAAGTCTCAATTGCGAGTAATAAAGATACACATTTACAATTGTGGGACATAAAGTCGCAACTATGAGACATGGGGCCCTATTTTAATGAGCATGGTTTGAAGCGCATGGCGCAAGTGCACTGAGGGTGTGTCTGAATCCACTTTTGCTAGTTTAATGACAGAAAAAGTAGTCAGCACGCCTGGCACACGGTCTAAAAGGGTTGTACCTATTCTCTTAATGAGTCATGGGTGTGTTTTGGGCGTAACGTGCAATAAACCAATCAGAGTCTCATCTCCCATTCCCTATAAAAGACAGTTGCACTCGCGCCATGGCGAATCGCTATTTATGATGGATCTGCTTGTGCACGAGGTTAAAGTGCGCGAGCAGACCATCTCCGGGACAAGCCGGATTCCACCAAAGCATTTTAATCTTTATGCACACAATAATAATCTTTTACATTGTAATCCTTTTATTTTGAATGTGTTTGGCATGCTTGTGTACTGCTGCGTCCCTGTGCGTGTGTGTAACAAGCAAAGTGTATGTGCGCCTATAGTCGCATATTACTAACGCGCTCTTTAAATAACAAAAAAATTGTGCCATTGACTTTAGACCAGGTTTCAGTTGGTCAATGGCGCAGTCTATTTCAGTTGCCTCAAAATAGCAACGCGCTGACAATGGACCTGAACATACCTCGTTTCAGACCAGCACACTCATGCCACAAATGCATTTGCTATTTAAACTATGTGGCGCTAGATGTGAAAATGTTAACTGCGTCAGGCTGAAACTAGCAAAAAACACTTGCGTCGTGCTTGGCGCGGCATTGTGCCGGGTGTATGATAAGGCCCATAAAGTTGCATTTGTGAGATATAAAGTCACATTAAGGCTTAATAATTTGATGACCATATTGTCTTGCTTGTTCTGTTTTCAGAATCGCTTCCACTTGCAGATGACAACTCGTATTCCTCCATCGAAACTGGTGGAGCTGCTTCTAGACGTTCTGCAGCGCAGTGGCTGGGAAGATAGTATGGCAGTGCTTTGCCAAGGCTGGGAGGACGCTGGTCTTCTGGATCTCCTGGAACTCCAAAGCCGCTCTGGCTGGGGACCCTCACACTGGCATCTTCGATCCGCTCTGAACCTCTCCCACAGCATAACTCACATGGCTAACATTTCTGAGTTCCTCTCTGAGCACTTTAATCAGGACCATCCTCCACCTGCCTCTGTGCTGTTATTTGGGGCTGACCCGGAGTGTGCCTCTTCTGTTCTGCGCAGTGCGCATGACCTGGGGTTGACATTACCCACTGTACATTGGATTATGGGACATCCTCTAAGTCCAGACGCCCTTCATTCAATTGGCTTGCCTTTAGGATTGCTGGCCTATGGAGAGGTTGACCGTAAACCACTGGACTTCTACATTCGTGATGCCCTGCAATTAGTCAACCGAGCGGTTACTGCAGCAACGGTCGTACGACCCGATCTAGCCCTGATCCAAAATATGGTAAACTGTTTTGACAAACCCAACAAACATGAGCTGCCCTCATCAGGACAGTACATTGCCAGGTAAATCCATATTCTCCCAGTTTATCAGTCAGTTTGTTGTTACCTGCTAAAAAGGTGTGTTGTGTTTTGAGTGCAATTCCCCAAAATACTTCTACAAAGTAACTAGCAACAAACCAGTTTCATCACAGTTAAGTTCCAAATGTTCCAAAAAATATTCCAAAAATATTCCACTTACACTACACACTATGAACCATGCCACAGAGTGAATGAATTCATCTCAAATGATACGCTTATCATTTGATGCATTTATCATTTTTCATTTAAAGGAAAATGGCATTTCAAATGCACCTGATATGCTATAGTTAGTGTTGGCATGTTTAGCCCCTTTCACTACATAGACAAATATGAGAACGTTAAGTTCATAAAGTATTCAACTTTATGTACTTTACTCCAAAGTATCCATAAAGTATTTAACATCGTTGTTTCAGTTGAAGACGTTATGGTACTCAAAGAACAATTCTCGCACTGTGTATACAAAATGGTGTAGAATAGTGCAGAACTGTGTGAAATGGGATGCACCTTGGCTGTTTTGCTGGTGAACATCATGGCTAGGCTAGTACACCAGCTACTCTAGGCTTGCATTAAAGTAGCACCACCTTGGACCACAATATAAATTAATCTATTTATTTATTCTTGGGAAAAAGTGCAGTGTTACATACTTTATTCATACATTGCAGGATGTTTTTTGAAACATGCTTGTCAAATGTACGTCAACAGCCACAGCGAATGCACCCTGACAAAAAAAGATAGCAAGCTGTTCAGTTTCTTCCAAAGGAGCACTCTGAACCACAAGATAAAAAATGAATTATATTTTGTGAAATAGTATGTTCCAATAGACAGTTTAGCTTTAGACTATTTATTACAGACACCTATTTATGTGCTAAATTAACTGCTTTTTAAAAAATAGATTGTAATTTCATACATAAATAATTGACCCTTCGCAAAGACCTGCCCCCCTTAGTTACTGTTGCTTTGTCCGACAAGCCATGGCGCCGTCACGCCACACAGAGTGAAGAATACATCGCGGAGCTAAGAGGACACTGACAACACGTCGACAGACAAGACAGAGCAGGTTACATATGATATTAAACAAAGTCCCAGCTTTCAAACTGTGTAATTTTTTTAAAGAAATTTGAACAATAAAAACTGTTTTGTAGCTCTTTAATGTGTTGTGACAGATTGCTGTAGCGCCTCAGCTCAAGCGGCTCGTGAACCGATCATCTCTTCCTACTAGTTAATTCATAACATCAAATAAACATGAATGAACATGAGAAGGAATGTTTTTTAAAACGCGGAAAGACATCAGTACACACCATTTTTCAAGTTCAATTCCACCGAGGTTAATCTTCTAACTCCTGACTGCTTTGTCGGACGAAATGGTGGATTCGGTGTTATAATTGGTTAGATCGCTTGTCAATCAAACTCCTAGCGAAGGGTCAATTGGACTGACAAATTCGACAAAGTCATCATTAATTGATAGACAAGAATAAAACTGCCACATTCACTTTATTATATGTCACTAAACGGCTTTGATGTTTTATTCTCAACACTCATCAGTAGAACATCCTACCATCTGGATGAGATGTCCCAGACAGCTAGTGTCATACTTAAGGACAGGCGCGCGGCCACTTTCTCTAGCTGCGGCAAATTACTGGTGTTTGCCCAGACACTCAGCAGGAATGAAGACATGCTTTAGAGCTTTAAGCTTTATTTATGACTTCCCCTCAGTTGCCTTTCCCTGAGGAGGGATCACTCTTATCAAAAGCTCTGGCACACGCCTACCATGCAGGCCCGTCATTTTGTGTGGATCATGCCAGCACTCTGCCACACACCACTATATCTCTCACAACAAACAGAAGTGAAATGTGGCTGTGTGGGAAGCCTGGGCCTCTCATCACAACAGGATAAGGTTGAAAATCTGCCAACCGGACCCAAACATACTGCATAATGCCGGACGATTGCGAGGGCATAGCTGCAGGAGCGCGATACATAGCTCAGCAGCTCATGCAAGATTTTGGCCACATTGTAATACTATAAAAGTGAATAACTTTCTTTTTTTTTTTTAATCAATATTTTTGCATTTGCATGCATTTGTTTTGAGGAGTTAAGTGAGTGAGAAGAAGGTTATTAGTCAACAGTGGTTATTAACCCGCATATGACAGTACCCGTGTCCTGTGGATGACTACTGTAATTAAAAATTCTGTTCTTTTTAAGGAGTTTTACCCTTTGAGTTGTGAATCATCCTATATTTTGCTAGATTATCATATTGTTCGATACCCATTATACACAAAGCATTGAGGAGTAAGATTAAAACTAAAATTCATGTTCAGTGTTGAAATGTCTGATTAATTCTAGTGAATCAGTTCAGATTGTTCATGTACATTAACCAATTCCAGAAATATTTCAGACTTTGCTTCATAGAAGATCTGCGCTGCATTTTAGGTCTTCTTTTTAGAATAAAATATTTTGTTAAATGGTACTGTTTATTAATATGATCGAAGGTTACAGAGGTAGGTTAAAGTTGCAGTAATCGATTTCTGAGAAACGATGTTGATATTTAAAATCACCAAAACAAACACACCCCTACCCTAAAGGATCACACTTCTACCTTGATAGCTTCACCCCCAAATTCACAAAACGCTATGCAACACAGGTGCCTAACCCCTAATGTGTGTACACACCCCTTAATGCTGATTGGCTACAGGTGTGTTTTAGTGTTCGGTCTGATCCACTTTCAACAGTGTTTCTTAGAAATCGCTAGCAGTGTTAGTAGCTAGCAGTGTAGCTATTTTTCCAAAAGAGTAGCTTGACGGTGAATTTATTCACAAGTTCACACTTACTTCGGATAGAGTAAAAGTGTATGCATATTTGGCGTGCTGTTCATGGGGAGGGCTCCGAGCTTGGAATTTGGCCCAAACCCAGACTATTTCCCCCGTGTCCCTGGCTGAGATAAGAACCAGCTGAGAGTGAGTTGGGGTGGCGGAGGGATGCAGAAAACTGCAGAGGAACATAGGTGAGTTGGCTACGTATATAGGCCTCCTCTCATGCTGACTGGTTAGATCATTTGAATGTGTTCCTCCCAAACTTTGTAAATAAAACATCATTTACCAACATTTTCTACGTAGCTTCACCTACAATGCACGCTTGGATTAATAGAAATAATATTTCTCTGTCAGTTCCAAAATCTTTCAGACAGCCTTTTGATAGGACAGTTATTTAGAATAATATTTTAAACTTTTTTTTCATCCTTAACCTGTACAAGCTAAACTATTAATGTTTCAACAATCTTTCCCCATCTTACCTTACAATAGTCCCATCCTGCCCCCTCTCTTCTCAATATATGAAAGTATCAGAAAAGTGGGAGCAGAGTCAAAGAGAGCTTTTAAGTATATAGCAACATATTATCTCTTAATTGAGCTGAAACACACATGCTGTAAATTAGATGTCACTTAGATACATGCATTGGTTGACTAAGGTGTGATATTTTGCTCCCTGTGGCAGGTAGAACTATGGATAAATGTTTGGAGCCAAATTACATATTAAGCTTTTCTCCTCAGTTTTTCATTAACCAACACAGCATTAGTCAAATGTCATATCTATTATTTATGACTTCAGACATTAATCTTCAAGCTCAATGTCAAAGCATTTCCTTAAGTGACCCGAGCTGTACACCAGAGCAGCAGCCCTGCAGACTGAGCAGCTGTAATTCTGAAATGAAGAGTGGGATGGGGTTTCACAATCAAATATATTGCTCTGTGAAAGCAACATCTGTAGTTTATGGTGTGACGGATGCCAGACCGTGTCAGTCGTCCAGCTAGGCAATCCCTCTCCCAGGCCTTCCCCCTCTGCCGCAGTCATATTTACTGTTTGCTTTGCTGCTAGAGAGGATAAAGCCAGCTTAACCTGTGTCCGATCCTGTTACTTACTCCCACATGTCTACTTGTGAACCAGAGTCTTTGTCTGGGTTCCCCCTGAGTAATTTTGCAGGCCTGATTAGCATGGGCACATTAGCTCATGCTGGTGTACGCCGTAGCTACTGTACATCATAAGAATTTTTGTTCACTGATGGCCATTCAAAATTACAATTCAGGCTCAAAAGGTTCCCATGGGCAAAGATGGTAGCTTTCGGGTTACATAGTTCCAGAAGGTTCTGCTCCAGCCGAGCAACTCAGCACAAATATGAATGCTAACAAATAGTGTTTTCCATGTTATATAGACCATATAGACCTCTTCCAATAATTATTTGACACTTATATTCTTTCACCCTTAGGTTCCTCTCTAATACGTCCTTTGTAGGGATGACGGGCCCTGTCAGCGTTCAACGCAACCTCTCCCGTGTACACACTTCCCAGAGGGTCCACATTTGGAGTCTGAGGCGTGATGCTGTTGGTCAGCCCACGTGGGTGACTGTAGGCAGCTGGGAAGGCGGTAGGTTGGATGTAGAGGAGCAGGGATTATGGCAGGGCTCGTCCCCTCGGCAGCGCACGGAGGGCCAGATGGGCAGGGAAGGTCGTAGATGGCGAGCTGGCTTTCCTGTGACGGGGAGTCGTGTGCGTGTGGTCACTCTGGTAGAGCACCCGTTTGTGTTCACTCGAGAGGTAGATGAGGATGGGAACTGTCCCGCTGGGCAATACTGTCTGGATGCAGGCACAAACAGCTCGGAAAACCTGGACCACTTGTATTCCGAGCGGGCTCAAGGCAACAGCAGCTTCTTGCCACCGGATTACAGCAAGTGTTGTTATGGATACTGTATTGATCTACTGGAGAAGCTGGCAGAAGACATGAACTTCAAGTTTGACCTGTACATAGTTGGGGACGGGAAATATGGGGCACTCAAGGGTGGGCAGTGGACGGGGTTGGTGGGCGACCTGCTGAGCGGGATGGCCGATATGGCTGTTACCAGCTTCAGCATTAACTCAGCTCGCAGTAAAGTGATTGACTTCACCAGTCCATTTTTTTCCACAAGTTTGGGAATACTAGTGCGCAGTAAAGACACGGCTGCACCTATTGGAGCATTCATGTGGCCATTGCACTGGTCCATGTGGATGGGCATCTTTGTGGCACTGCATATTACAGCACTCTTCCTCACCCTCTACGAATGGAAGAGTCCCTTTGGCATGACGCCTCATGGACGTAACCGTGTGAAAGTCTTCTCCTATTCCTCAGCCCTCAACCTCTGCTACGCCATCCTCTTTGGCCGAACAGTCTCTAGTAAGACACCCAAGTGTTGGACTGGACGTTTCCTGATGAACCTGTGGGCCATATTTTGCTTGCTGGTTTTGTCCAGTTACACAGCAAACCTGGCTGCAGTCATGGTTGGGGAAAAGACCTTTGAAGAGGTCTCTGGAATACATGATGCCAAGGTGAGATCTTTTGAGACACTTCGGAACATACTAGAGATTCACAATTTATTTGTTTAAAATAATTCTCAGGATTCTCAGACATCTAAACAAAATAACATGTAATTTACTAGAGATTCTGACAAAATGTTAATTGCTGCAGTTCATTTTAAAAATAGAATTCATTTGAATGATTTTTTTATTGGTTTGACTGAATGCTTCAATGACTTGCGCATAAAGAAGACACTTGTTTCATTACTGGATGAATCAGCATTTTAAACATATCTCGAATGAATGATTCAATGACAAATACATTTTTAACAGTAATTTGTCACCACCATGATGTAATCAATACAATCTTTATTTGAAGCATCAAGTTCTCTACCGTAGACATCAGTGTTTATATCTGGACTTTTAAACTTTTATCCCAGTACTTCTGTGATAATATAAATGTATTCTAACACAGAAATGTTGATACTGTGTGGCTGAAAATACTTTTTATGAAGCTATTTCGTGCCTACAAATGATGACTATTCTCTCTGGCTCAGCGGCAGTGCCAACGCAGATTTGAATGTTTGCTGTGACCATACTTAGACACAGCCAAATCGTTGTCATTTAGGAATAAGGTTGACGATTGCAATCTTATAACAATTAATTGTGCAGCTCTAGTGCATACTGTAATTATAACCTCTAGTTTTTTATTTATATATTGACATATTAATCATTGACATTATATTGGTGGTCTCATTTTCAGAAAATGTTCTTTTTGGACAAGTAAGACATTTTTGGGTTCTGAAACATACTATGCTTACATGATACATAAAAATGTTATATTTATCAAAGTTCAAAGAGCATATCTATAGCTCAAACAGTAAAGCATGGCGCTAGCAATGCTAATGTCATAGATGCCATTCCCTGGGAATGCATGAACTGATAAAATGGATACTTTGAATGCAATATAAATCACTGTGGATAAAAATGTCAATTTAAATGTAAATTATCAAGGAAAATTGCATTTATCATGATATCACCCCTTGTAGATAAGCTAAAACTGGCATTCATGTGTGTTGCACTATAATCTAAGACTTAGCTGTTTTTCCTTGCCCTTGGACTTAGCTTCATCACCCATCTCAGGGATTCCGATTTGGCACTGTTCGGGAAAGCAGTGCAGAGGATTACATGAAAAAGAGTTTTCCTGAGATGCACGAGTATATGCGGAAATTCAACGAGCCCACCACTCCTGATGGTGTCGCCACACTCAAGTAAGAGACAATTCACCCAACAGAATCCACTCAGCTAGCAGATGGCAGCAAGTGCTCCTGGTGTAGTTATACTGCCAAACACTATTAGCACATAGTGAAATTTACAACACGTGGGGAAAAAAACTTTGTGCATAGTGATCAATAATTCAAACAGCAGTTGCATCCTGTTCATTACAATGCAAATGCTGAATCTCAAAAACAGTCTTTTCTATAACAAACCTCCCTAAGTGACTCACTGGTTGACAATACTACAAGTGTCAATATATCGGCCAATTTTTGAATAACGCTGTCATTAAAATGAAGTGTTTGCCTGAAGCATTTTTTCTTTCAGCATATTTGAGTCTTAGTTCTGAGATTCCTTCTCACTGCTGCTTGCCAGGCAAGCGGCTTGTTGTTTCCTGCCAGCTGCAGTGCCACAGTCTGTCACACACATACTGAATTCTGAAGAGTGTTTGTTTATTTATTTAAATATTGATTTATTTTTGGGCTATATCAAAAAAAATAGAGGAGAACTGGGATAGAAAAAGGAGGAGAATTAAAAATTCCTGTGTGATTTTTATCTAAAGCCTAATTAACAAGTTTGAAAGCAAACCATAACTGGATATTTTTTTATTTAATTTTTTTTTGGACTTCTTTTTCTAGCCTAGTTTGCACTCACACCAGAGATGAATTTAGAAGGAACAGCAGAAATATTAATATTTTGAGAGTCAGCACATCTCACTCCCTTACATAATTCCTTAGTAAAGGTTTGAGTCTGTATGACAGATGGCAGAATTAAGCCTAAAATCATGGCATAGAATTTGCTTCATTTAATATTTGGATGTATCATTCAGAATGTAATTGGAAGAAGAACTTAAAAGAGACAAACGTCTTCAAAAGAGTCAAAGATCCATGAAGTATTTAAATTGGCTGAAAACACTTTAATCCTTTTTTTAATTTTGAGAAGAGGATCAGAGGTATCAGTGACCATATGTATCACAATGAAACAGCAAAGCAATTCATTTCGGAAATATTTGATTTTCAAATGTATGCCACAGTATGTCTGTTTTTGCCTTTTGATGGTGTTTATATGCAGTTTTGTTTGTACTCTAGATTTAAAAAATTTCATATTAAAAACTACTGGTGGTAAAATGTTAATAGTTTTCATTTGTCAATCAATAATCATTTTGATTTGCCAGATTGAAATTACACTGACAAAAATATGTGAAAAAAGAAATGTACTTATCAACCACAAGTGCTACTAAATATGTTTAAATTCAGATTTGCTGCTAGCTGAACTTTTTTTCTTTTCTTTCTTTTCTTTCTTTCTTTCTTTCTTTCTTTCTTTTTTTTTTTTTTTTTTTTTTGGCTGGCTTTGATAAATTACATCTTTTTCTTAATCATTAAATTAAGTAAGAGTGGACCGCTGCCCTTAGGTTGTCACAATCCATTAAAAGTCCTTTTCAGGCTCTATTCAGCTTGCATCTAGTTTAGCGTAGCTGCTGATTTATGGCTTCCATTGCAGTTTATGAACATTTAGCTCAGACAAATGATGTCTGTGTTCCATTTGCACCGGAATCATACCGTGCATGTTTAATGAGAGTGTGTGCTTGCCTGTGTGTGTAGTTTTGTATCCCTCCCTCTTTTTATGTTGTGAAGGACAGATCCGCCTCAACTTGATGCTTTTATCATGGACAAAGCCCTGCTGGACTACGAGGTGTCCATTGATGCCGACTGCAAGCTGCTGACAGTTGGTAAACCCTTTGCTATTGAAGGTAAGCAGAATGTACAAATTTAGTTTAAACTTTTTTTACTGGACAGATTGGGCAGTTTAGTGTTTAACATTAAAGAGATGAAAATAAAAAAAATAAAAAAACATTTGCACACCCTCATGTTGTTCCAAAACTTTTCTTTCTCAATGTTCTCAGGACCCTATTGACGTTCAACTACGTGTGTGGAAAGCAACAGTTAAAACATTCTTCAAAGCATCTTTTTTAAGATTAATTTAAGGCGGCCACATTAAGCAGGGTTGCCGTGAGAAAAGACTTAAATTCAGTTTTATCAAAATTAAGGCCATAAAAAGTCTTAAATATCTTAAATTGTATAAGAAAAGTGAATATATGTATTAATGTAATTTCAAGAGGTCTTAAATTTGGGGACAGAAAAACAGGAAACGTGCTTGATTATTAAACTTCAAAAGGCTATGATTTAATTAAATGGGAATGCTGTACATTTCAAAGTAAATACATAACGCTGTTGCTCGTTCTACAGGCTCATGGTTTCAGAGCAGTTCGCAATCACTGAATGCTGCAGATTTATGCCAAGTGATTGCCCGTTGCTTATTATCTACTGTTGATGAATTATGACATTATTTACCTTTTGTTTATATCACCTGCAAATTCGTCACCATTCTAAATTGCGCAGCTGCTTTACATACAGGGGTTACCAGGGTATTTCTGCTGTTCCTTAAGTGCCACCTACTGTCAGAAAGTGAATTTGTATTTTCATTTAGCCAGTCTGCTGTTTTGAAGGTGCACTATGCAGGATTTTTCCAAAAAAAAAAAGAAGAAAAAAGTATAGGCTCATGCAAAAATAATCCCTTTCAGTCATTACTTATTATCCTACTAGAAGTGTGTGGTGGTGTTTGTTTCTACAGAGACCTTGGCTGCATCCAAAATCACATACTTCCCTACTATATAAACAGTATGTGTCACTATGACTGAATTCAAAGTACTCATAAAAGAGTAGGCAAAAAGTACCCAGATGACCATCTACTTCCAGCGAGAACTATCTCATAACTATCTCCCATGGCCTTAGTATCCAATTTGTAAATCGCAGTAAAGCGATTGACGCTGGTAGGTCACATGATAATGACAACATGGCAAATGTGGTACGTCCGGATTACATTCATACTACACGTTCGTACTATAACGTATAAGTACCTACTCAAGAGATTATGCGATTTCAGACGCAGCCTCTGTCCTTGCCTGTATTTTCTTATTTTATTCTTCTATAGAGATCCTCAGAGATGTTTTTATAGGCCAACCTGGAAGTTAGCGCCGCACAGGTTCCCTCGATCAAAAGCCTATGCATTTTTCCCATAGACTTTTGGGAAATAAAATCACAAAAAATAAGCTCTGTGTTTAACAAAGGGTTATGACACTTACACATTTTGTCTATCAAGATAATCTTTAACACAACATTTGTACATTTTGAAGCCTAAATAAAGTCGTCAGATATAAAAAGCTAACAGTAGGCTATAAACGGACTACAGCACACCATGGTCGCGGATCAACGTCACCAAACTTTCTCAAACTTTATTTAAAAAACATGCTCACTGATTATGATCTGCGCTGTGTATGAATACGTATCCACTTTTTCATGAGAAATTCTGTCCATTCGTTTTGTCCAAAAATGTTTTGTTTATGTGTGCTTCTCTGAGATATTTTTTTTATCTTTTGTTAATAATATTTTATTTATTTGTTTATTATTTCGTTAGTTTATATAAACCTTAATATTATTGTCTTATTCTTAAAAAATTCTTATGCTTGATCATTGTGCCCCAAATAAACTTTAAAGATTATCTTTCACTGCATTATGTTTGATTGTATACTGACTGTATAATGTACATATAATGTATAATGTACTGACTATATAATGTATATACTGTATAATGTATATTAACTGACAGGTAAAACTTCTAAAAACGCGGGCTGAGTGAGTGTTTGTCATGATGACATCTAAAGTCCCCGCCAAAGGAAGTAGTCCCTTTTAGCAACGGCAACCGCTGTTTTTAAGACACAATAAAAGTTTAAAAAATTACAAGCGGGTTATTACTGGTGTGTTTTATGTCATAGATCAAAACGTGAAAATTTGTTGAGGCTTTGTTAACCACAGACCTTATTTCAGGCGATTTAGCAAAAACCCATTCAAAAAACCCATAGACTTTAGGGCGATGGAACCGGAAGTCCTAAAATGCTGACTTGCTTCCGAGTATTGCATACAAAAACACGTCATCTCTGAGGTACTCTAATGTGTGCTTTGAACGCTTCTGGGCTGCAACCTTTGGCAAGTGGGTGTATCGTCTGTGCTATTCGCTAATGTTGCTATTGCCTTATTGACTGCTGTCTGTCACTCGACAGATTACTAGGCATTGTAATTATGTTTTAATGATGATACGTAATTATTGTTTATTAGCAAGCTAGACTGAAGATGGCTAAACAACTCGCTCGCAAATTACACTGTCATCTAATTATTAGCGTTACTGTTCGTTTCACACAAAAATGCCATTATTGCATGATAAACACATTATTTAAAAAAAAAAAAAATATTTGTGAAACACCTCATCACTCATCTTCCCACAGTTAGTCCACTCTCAAGTCACTGTGGTGCTGCGTATGTTCTGGCTTGCATGTTCATTATATAATCATTAGAATATAAATATAATTATTTTTACTCATCCCTTTTCTTAAAAAATGGTTTAAAGGCTGAAATGTGGACTTTAGCATTTTAAAAAAACGTTTTGTTTTTGCCAAAACCTGTATTCAATTGTAAAGTTGTTTAAATTGTCATTTGTGACCCTGGACCACAAAACCATTTTTTTTTGTTTTTTTTTACATTACATTTTACATTTTAAATATATATATATATATATATATATATATATATAAAGTAGGAAATTTATAAAAAATGATCTTTACTTAAAGGTGACCTATTATGCCCCTTTTGACAAGATGTAATATAAGTCTCTGGTGTCCACAGAATGTGTCTGTGAAGTTTCAGCTCAAAATACCCCACAGATCATTTATTATAGCTTGTCAAATTTGCCCCAATTTGGGTGTGAGCAAAAACAAGCCGTTTTTGTAGGTGGGTTGCTTTAAATGCAAATGAGCTCGTGCTCCCTGCCCCCAAGCTCCTCTTCATTCCAATACACTGAGGCACATGTAATTCAATAGCTCACACAGCAAATATAACTCGCAAAATGGATCATTACAGACTATTCTTGATGCAGCAAATATAACTCGCAAAATGGATCATTACAGACTATTCTTGATGCAGCAAATATAACTCGCAAAATGTATCATTACAGACTATTCTTGATGCAGCATATAACATATGTATGGCATGTATTTTGTGGATGTTTGTTCAAATTCGATTCAGAATGATTTTGATAGCGTGATGCACGGCTAACGTGTATAAAGCTACACACTGTTGGAGAGATTCAATAAGAATGAAGATGCGTTTATGAATTATACAGGCTACACGCGTTTTCGGGTTAAAAATAAAAATAACGACATGGCTCTGGTCTCCGTGAATACAGTAAGTAATGGTAACTTTAGCCACATTTAACAGTACACTAGCAACATGCTAACTAAACACATTCAGGAAGACAATTTGCAAACATCACAAAATAAATATGAAATTGGATCAGTTGGTATCGATCAATCTTTGAGAATCAATTTCTGTGCAAATCCTGTGTTTTACTGACGATCGTGAGAAGCATTCTAGTGTTAATGACTTACACATACTGGTATATGAATTTATCTAGCCACATTCCCTTAATAAATAAAATTGCATCACTGCATCCTTAGTGGCTCAGATGGCAGAAGTTTATGGAGACTTATATGCTTACTATTATAGCGGTTAACAGATCAGTGATAATGTTTACATAGCTGAGACATCAATATCACGAGCTCTGGGACTGTCGTTCTTGAGTGCTGCTGTCCTGCAGAGTTTTGCTCTGTCACAACTCACTTTCTTCACGTAGCTTTAGTAATCCTGAAAACATTCAAGTGTGTTTGATCAGGGTTGTAGCTAAACTGCAGGACAACTGCTGCTGCTGCACTACAGGTGCGGTTACACTGCATTTTTTGTTCCATTGACTCCCATTCAAACGCACACGAATGCGTCAGACCAGAAACGCAAGCTTGTGCAAAAAATGCGAAATCGCATCATGTGAAGACGTGCTAGTAGAAGATCGATTCGTCACGGCATTACCTCTGAATTAAAAGAATTATATTTTTGCAGTAAAGTCGAGTATTAGGTTCTATATTTTTACATTTTAAATGTATTACTTTAAGTTATGTGTTGAATTCATGTTTATAAAAAATGACGCTGTAGAGTGACGTCATATCACGACCGTTACAGCATCCAAAGAAATTTTGCAAGCTAAAAGTCTAGTGTGACCACGGCTTTACTCGTGGCGTGCGAAAACAATGGCGGCGCCGTGGGTGGAAACATAAAGATTCAGGGGGCGGTAATATTATAATAAGATCCCCTTCCTACGTCACAAGGGGAGCGAAATCGGAACAGCTAGATCTCTCTCTATTTCGCTTACCAAAACAAAGTTACTGGGTTGTCCTTTTTCACATTTTCTGTGCTGGTAAATGCACCAGAGACCTGATTATAGCACTTAAACATAGGAAAAGTCAGATTTTCATGATATGACCCCTTTAATATCCTAATGATTTTTGGCATAAAAGAAAAATGTATAATTTTGACCCATACAATATGTTACTTAATACTGCTACAAATATACCCGTGTGACTTATGACTGGTCCAGGGTCACATTTTATAGGATGTTACCATTAGTTTCCAGTAGTTTTATTTGTGCAGGTCTTAAAAAACCTTTGATTTAATGCAGATACCCTGATTAAGGTGAGGACCACCCTCACGGTCGCCATGTTGAGATCACATGACCAAACATTGCGAATTTATATTCACTAGCATACAGAAACATAAACAAACACTACTCACTTTATCTTGGTGACACCACTGTTATTGGACATTTTCTATTGTGAACTAAATTAATCATGGGTGACAAATACACCTGCAAAGTCTTTGCATGATGCTGCATCCATGATGATTCAGTATCAGTATATAGTTCAAAACCTAATGCACCTTTTATAAATCATAAGTTTCATGATTTTTACATGAAACTATACTCTATCAATTTATGTAAAGGCCAGAAGAAGATCAATTAAAATACTGTATGATTTTTCCCTGGACATGAAGAAAATGTTATGTTGTTCCCTGACCAAAATGGCTGTCATTGGAAATCTGGACAGCCATCAGGAGGTAGATACTGTGTTTGAGAGGAATAAAGAGAAGAAAAGAGAGACAAATTGGGGTGAAGTATTCAGACTTTTCGTTTGCATATTTTAGAGTGTATTAACAAATCCATAACTGACAAGGGAAGAAAAAGTAAGAAGTCAACTTGGCACAGATCTCTGCTGCTGTCATGCATTTTAGTGGAGAAGCCAATTTAAATGCAAACCTGGGCTGTTTTCCTGAGCTGCCTACAGGAAGCACAGATCTTTCCAAAAGGCGGCACTCAAAGGTGTGCTGGAGGAAAGAGAGAACATTGAGTAAAATAATTGTGGTCCAGTTTATATTTTTTTCATTTTCCAGGCCTAACCCTCAGCTGGGTGTCTGGGCTAATTGAGCTCATGCCCCGCTCGAGTCGTGTTAATTAGCATATGCCTGTTGTCTCAGGTCTCATGTCTGTTCATTCCCCCTCAGCATGTTTAATACCTCTGTGTACGTGCTGGACAATGTTATGCATGTTTTTTTAATGGATTAATAACCATGGTCTTATGCATGAGCTGTAATTTAACAGACAGGTCTTGTCCTTCAGTTCTGCCCTTAAATGGTGCAAATCTTTTTTTTTTTTTTGTCATAGTCATGAAATTGCTCAGAATTTATGATTTCAGAGAAGCACAGAATATATTTAAACATTTTTATCTTTATCTGGATTCTCTTGCTAAACATGGCCAAAGTTTCATAAAACAATGTATGACGGAGTATTTCTGTACCAAATACACTCTCTCAGATTTCCTACATGTTTCGGAGAGTTTTTTTTTTTTTTCGAGTATGGCCCTGTATTATGTAATAAATGGTGGAATTCCTTGAATAGGCACTGAGAGAGCAAGAGCACACCCAAGTTTATATCTTGCAATTCTGAGAAAAAAGTCAGAAGTATGACATATAAACTCGCAGAGGAAAAAAATTTAATTACGAGTTTTCTGACTTTTTTCTCAGAATTGCAAGATATAAACTCGCAATTCAAATTTTTTTTTTTTTACATTTTAGCCTATATCTTGCAATTCTGAGAAAAAAAGTCAGAATTACGAGATGTAAACTCGCAATTCTACTTTTTTCTTGCAATAGCAAATTTCTATCTTCTAATTCTGACTTTTTTTTCTCTGAATTGCAAGAGATAAACTCACAATTGCAAGAAAAAGGTAGAATTGCGAGGTTTGCAATTGTGAGAAAAAGTAGAATTGCGAGTTTATCTGTACAATTCTGAGAAATAAAGTCACAATTCTGGGAAATAAAGTCAACTTTATTTCTTAGAACTATGAATTTATATCTCACAGTTCAGACTTTACAACTCACAGTTGTCAGTTTAGAGCTTATATATCATATATGTATTTTTTATTCAGGGGCGGAAACAAGCTTCCAGACACAAGCAAACTTTATCAACGTAATTATTACCAAGCATTACTATCTTAACCCCTGACGGCCCTGGAGGCCCTATATGCAACCACTTATATCGCTTATTACTGTAGGTTGGGCCGGCAGTGCTTAATTACACATGATGCAGTGCTCTTTCAGCACCTGGTTTGTTAATGAGTGGTTAAAGACTGAAATGCAGCTACAGTAGCGCAACTATTTAGTGAATTCGCCCCTGTGTGTTTGTTGCAGCTTGGCAGTGATAAAATGCGTAGAAGCCAGCATTTGAAATATCTGTGATCTGTCAGCCACTTAGGAGCCAGTGGGGGCTGGTGAGTGACAGATTTACTGCAGAGAGCTTGAGGGAAAACAGCCCACCGACTGGTCCTAGTATATTTGCTTCTTTTTGTTGATATTTCCCTATATTTTGTCCTATCTGTATGTTCTCTATTTTCAGGGCTGACCCTCCCTTGGCCATCTGGGCTAAAATAGTAATTGAGGTTCAGTGTAATCAGACCCTTCTGGGCTGTGCAGGACTCCTGACTGTGCTAATTACCATATGCCTGTCGTCCAATTTCTTATATCAATTCATCTCCCATGTGTGTGCTGATTGAATGAGATTCATCCCTGTCTTCCAAGAGGAACACAAGTCTATCAATGATATATGAATGATAGGATTAAGCCCCAACCACATCATAACTCATCTGAGATGGCCCAGAATGACACACCCCTCCTGTCACTACGTCATACATGTGTCATGATCACCTTCTGGAGTACCCTTGTTAGCCACCAGAGGGCGCTCCACCCTGGACTATTGCATCACTTTATAGGACTCCATCTCCCATAACCCTTTGTTCCGGACTCATCACTGATCATTGCACACAGCTGTTATCACTTATGTTGTTCGTGTCTGTCTATTTATACCTGGTTTGTTTCTGTCAGTTTCATGGAGGTTTTGTTATTTTTAAGTTTGCACGTCTGAGCACTCTGGCTGTTTTTGTTTTCATGTTTTTGGTATGGTTGGTTTTCATATGTTTTTACCCTTTGCCTGGCTGTGACAACGACTCTGGATTTTCCTATTAAACTGCACTTGGATCTTATACTAAGTCTCAGAGCTTCCGTGACAACATGTAGTATTCACATTCTCTACACGTTTTTGTCCACATTTCTCTGACACAAGCTTAAATGATTAAAATTGTAATTGTTTACTCACCCTTACAGTATGTCAATCCAAACCTGTCGACTGTGATTTTTGATTCTGAAACAGGGGTGAATAAAAATAATGAATTTTCTGTTTTTGGTGAACTAGCTCTTATAAGAATTGTGGTTTTATGTCATTTTCTAAAATGTCCTTTTATTCGTAAAGTCTAATTTACATGTTTCATTAGTGAATTCAAAGAAGTAATGGAAATGAGAGAAAAGTAAATGGTGCAGATAGCAATCCTTGTTGGTAAATGACTGTACTTTTACATGGTGTAAATATAATCTTTTGCTATCTTCACCTAGTGTAAATAGCATATCGCTAAGAAAATGCTGTTATTGTCACTTAATGTAAATAGCATATATAATTATTTGCACTTAGTGTAAATAGCCGCTGCCAAAAGTAAAATAATGCCTTCCAGACTTTGAGAGGCTTTTAGTGAAAAGCTGCGCCTGCGTAGAGTAGTGTGTTGTGCTAACTGTGCTAACTCTTCTAGATTAGCATAATTCAGGTGAAATTTATTGACTCAACTTGTCAAAACATTAAATTTGTGAACATTTTCTGTTTGTCATGTATTTGTTTCCCCCCATCTCTTCATTATTTCAGCTCAGTGGGCACGTAACCATTGTATTTCCTATAAAAAAAGTTTTGAAATTAATTGCTAAAAACTCTGTTAGTGGTTCAGAGACAGACAGTTTAATGAACTTTTGTAGCACATTCTGTTGGTTATGGTGATATTTTGTTGAATGTGACTGTTTCCCCTTAGGTTATGGTATCGGACTGCCCCAGAACTCGCCACTCACCTCCAACATATCTGAATTCATCAGCCGTTACAAGTCTGATGGCTACATGGACATGCTGCATGACAAGTGGTACAAGGTTGTGCCGTGCGGAAAGAGAGTCTTTGCTGTTACGGAGGTGAGCAGGATTCAGTCTAATTCAAAGTGAAAAGAAAAATGAACAATGGTGCATAGTGCAACAAATCTTTAGAGGTAGCCCAAAACAGAACTGGATCATTTGGTTTTATTATTAACAAATTAATAAATATTTATTTGCATAATTCCTATATCAGTTAAATCCTTTTTACCAGATTAGAATTAGAAGCATGTAATGAATTCATGGTTGGCAGTGTCACTTTCCGATCTCATACATTTAAGCTGTTTGATGGTGTTTTCCAAGCCATGTAAATGTAAATGCTGTGCGCTTGTGTGTTGATTTGATTTTGCTGTTGTATGTTACATCTAGATTTCACCTAGATGTTTTTAGGTGCAATTATATTGTTAGTAAATGGAGATTATGAAGTGATACAGCAAATAAATAAGGCATAATATATAAAGAAAAATGTATTTTTGAGTAATAAAAACTGCACACTATACTACACATGGCTACTTTAATACATCTCAGATTGAAAATGAAAATTGAAAATAAATACAGTTCAGATGACATACTGCTCAAAAAATCTAAAAAAAAAAAGAAAAGAAAAGTTTTAATTCAGAAATGTAAAGGGTTAGTTTGGGGCAGAACTATATGTTTGTCAGTTAAATGAAGAAGGGTGTGTTCGGGGAAACCTTTAAAATCTTACAGGGGAATGGGACAATAAATGGTGACATCATCATGCAATCAGAAGAACTGTCATTCTCTAGAATAAGAATGTCCATCTCACTAATTCTACCTGCCTCTGACTAGCAAGTAGAAAATCATGGTTCACTGCCTTTGAAATGTGCAGCTTCCTGTTTCAATAAATAGATAATGAAACTGTGCTTTTAATGCCATTTCATGGGTTCTTTCTTAAAACCCAGACATAAAATCTTTGTGCCAATCAATCAAACCTCCAAATCTCTAGACTGCCATTGTACTACCAAATTAATTTTTTTTTTAAATTAATTACCTGATGCTTTATCAAATCAAACAAAGCTCCTGAGATTATGGCGGTGACACAATCCTGTCATTCGTTATATGAAAGAGCCAATAGAGAGCTCAAATGTTTATCATTTCCACGGAGCCCTTTTAAGTCTGGCAGGCTGATGTGAGTAAGTGATGTTTGCTTTAGCGATCAGTGGCAGAGGGGCTTCAGTTCTTACATATTGATTTGGCTCAGTACCCTCACTAACTTATCTTGTGTCATTATCTCCGGTACTGACAGAGGTGTGCGTTAGATCTGCTTGAAACCTCAGAAGATTTCAGAGTAAATGACACTTTTGGAGCGTGCTGATCGGCTGACGACTGACATGCAGAAAAAGAAATAAAGGCCGAACTATCCCTCTCTCCTACAACACAGATTTCTCAGTGCTGTCGAATGCTTTAAGCTTTCAGCAGGGCATGTTTTTTCCATCTCTTAATTTCAGGGGGGAAAATTACCATTGCCTGAGCAGAAAAGATTATTCCTCATTTCCATTTCAAATCTCAGTGCTCTTGTGGCATCAGAGGCTCACAGAAGGACGAGAACATGAGGACAAAGCATTGTGAGCTGGTTAAAACCTACGCAAGATACACTCGGTTTTGAATCGATCCGACAAGTGAACATGTTTGAGAGAGAGCTAATAGGATGTGTTATTTCCCAGAATGCTGCTTGGCAGTACGCAGTGGCCTTACAAAGATTTACAGGATTGGATTCGTACTTGTGGATCAGTAAAATACAGCGAACCTGACTTCACCTGCTTTTTCATTGGTTTTTTTGAGAACACAAGGTACCTGAAAAAGAGTTTGCTAGAGCTATGCACCAGATGAAAAGTTTCTCTGCCAAGATACAGGTCTCATGCCCTGCGGTCAAAACACACAGATGAAAGACTTATAAGTTCATTCATGTATTTTTCTTTTCTGTAGTCTCGATTTTGGTTGACTGTATGGTATAAGATATCCTCTGTGAGAGCTGTTCAGTTCAATAAAGGTGAAGTCTGTAATATCTTCACCAAACAAAAGTGCAAAACTAGTGACAGTTATCAAAAAGGTTTCCCTTGACTGACAAACATATAGCTCCGCCCCAAGCCTCAGCCATTGGCTGAGCCACTGTTGCTATGTCAGACAAACAGAGGTTGTTTTGAGACTTAAAGGGTTAGTTCACCCAAAAATGAAAATTCTGTAATTAATTACTCACCCTCATGTTGTTCCACACCCGTAAGACCTTTGTTCATCTTCGGAACACAAATGAAGATATTTTTCATAAAATCTGATGGCTCAGTGAGGCCTGCATTGCCAGCAAGACAATTAACACTTTCAATGCCCAGAAAGCTACTAAAGACATATTTAAAACAGTTCATGTGACTACAGTGTTTCAACCTTAATGTTATGAAGCGATGAGAGTACTTGTTGTGCGCCAGAAAAACTAAATAACGACTTTATTTAATAATATCTAGTGATGGGTGATTTCAAAACACCGCTTCATGAAGCTTCGAAGCTTTACAAATCTTTTGTTTCGAATCAGTGGTTCGGAGCACATATCAAACTGCCAAAATCACATGATTTCAGTAAACGAGGCTTTGTTACGTGATAAGTGTTTAGAAATTTCAATGGTTCACCATTGGGGGGTGTGACTTTGGCAGTTTGATACACGCTCCAAACCACCGATTCGAAACAAAAGATTCGTAAAGCTTCAAAGCTTCATGAAGCAGTGTTTTCGAAATTGGCCATTACTAGATATTGTTGAATAAAGTTATTTTGTTTTTTTGGTGCACAAAAAGTACTCTCATCGCTTCATAACAGGTTGAACCACTGTAGTCACATGAACTGTTTTAAATACGTCTTTAGTAACTTTCTGGGCATTGAAAGTGTTAATTGTCTTGCTGGCAATGCAGGCCTCACTGAGCCGTCAGATTTTATGAAAAATATCTTCACTTGTGTTTCGAAGGTGAGCGAAGGTCTTACGGGTGTGGAACGACACAAGGGTAAGTAATTAATATCAGAATTTTCATTTTTGGGTGAACTAACTCTTTAAAGTGTGTACACATTCAGGGAAATATACATTTAGATAGTTCACTTAAAAGTTGATTGCAAAAAATGGATCACATTTCCACAATATTAAGCAGCACAACTGTCTTCAATATTGATAAAAAATTATTATTGTTTCTTGATCAAATGCATATAGCCTTGGTGAGCATAAGAAACTTTTTTCATAAACATTAAAAAAATCTTACCAACCCAAGTTTTTAAAGAGTATATTCTGTTCTACTGATAAATTTGGCTATTATCCAATATATACATTTAAAATGTAGTCTTTTTTTCCAGGAAAATTAACTAAACATTTTGATGACTTATCCATATACTTTCTCCACTCAAATGCTCACTAGAATAAGAATGTCCTGCCCCTATGGTGTCTGCAACTGTCTAGCAAGTTTCACTAAAAAAAGAGGGATGCGCCCTTTAATATCTTTGACTTAACATTCAGGTTCAAAAGAAAATATGTCAACACAGGACAGAAAATGGTTTTTAACCTTAAAAAAATAAATAAAAAAAATACACACTTTACTGTACCTTTAAGTTTCAGCATTTTAGTTAGTCATCTCAACTTGATTTTATTTTGTAGTTTGAAAACGCTTTCTGCAGTTTCAAAAACCTACAGATTTATGATTAAAAAACCCAATTATTATGTAGAGCTGTTTGACTTGATTGATTTTTGTGTCTAATAGAGTTCGTGGTTTAGCTCTAGCTATCTAGAGGTACATACAGATCAGCTCTCTACATCTGATATCGATGTGGCTCCTGCTTTGGTTTAATAAGATGATTTTTAATGTCAATTAGTTCGAGTTGGTAGGTATTCTTTTCCATCAAAGGCACTCCGGGGCGGAAAGGTTTTGGGCTTCTCTTATGAAATATCAGTCAGCAGGATTATACTGCCCTCCTGTGTACAAGTACTGCATCACACCCCTTTGGTCATTAAAGCAGCAGTGTATCATTTCTTCCATGTTTGTTCTCGCTCTTTCCAGACGCTGCAGATGGGCATTCGTCACTTCTCAGGGTTGTTTGTGTTGCTTTGTGTGGGTGTGACCGGGGCCTTACTCACTCTAGCAGGAGAACATGCCTTCTATCGCCTGGTTCTGCCACATATCCGCCGCAGACAAAAGTTCAAATACTGGCTTCACACCAGTCAGGTGAGCCATGAGCCTAATTTGTCAGATCATCTGAGCTTGGTCTTTTGTCCATTCCTTGTTTCCGGCTGTCCACTGTAGGTGGTAGGTCATTTTGTTGTTAATGCCCCCTAATTATAGAATTCGCTACCCCTTACACTTCGTAATATATCATCTTTGCATACCTTCAAGACTCAGCTAAAACACATCTTTTCAATATGTATTTTGGATAATGTGGCTATATGTTGCCTTTTGTGTTTGTATTGTGTATGTGTATGTGAAGTGACCTTGAGCTATGTAAAGGCATTTATTTATATAAATAAAACTTCTAGTTTAAAGGGACAGTTCACTCAAAAATAAACACTCTGTCATGCTTTACTCACCCTTTCAGGGTTTTTCTTGTGGAACACAAAAAGAGATGTTTTGCAGAATGTCCAAGCTGCTCATAACTAAAAAATAAGGGAATGATGATCACATGACAGATTTAGGCTAATGTTCTGGAATGTTTATGGTGCTTTTTGTCATGTTTGGAGTTTGACCATTTACTAAATATCTTCTGTTGTGTTGCATTAAACCCAACATACATGTTTTGATCGATGTGAGGGTGAGTAAATGGCCAAATTTTACTAGTTGACTGAACTGTCCCTTTAATGCTCATGCTATTGACTGGGCTGGTTTTTCTGCAAAATTTTAGCTGTCGCAGAGTTTATTATTCCATCACAATGTTTCCTTTCTTCCCTCTCTTGATAACTATAAGACTAAGAATGGCACAGTTATTCATGGGGCAAAGCTTTTACTCTGTAAATGAGCTGTGCTTGATCTCTCAGGGTCTTATAAGCTACTTTCTCTGAGGGGGTGGGTAGGGATTACTGCCAAGCGAGTCAGTAATTGCCATCTCTGGAATATTGATTTTTAAAATCAAAAGCATGATGTTGATCTCTCTCATTCATCTCATGGTGAGACAAATCCTTTTTTCTTTTCTTTTCTTTCTTTTTTTTTTTTTTTGCAGAAAATCCACAGAGCACTGAACATGACTTATGAGGATGTGAAACGGCAGCGGGCAAACGCAGAGAAAAGGTTTTGACTTTGTTTTATTAATATATTTTTTAATTTTAACAGCAGAATTGTGCTTATCACAGCTTATTTCATGGCTCTCCACTTTAAATATAAAAATGCACTTGGGTTTTATTTAATTTTATGTGCTTAATTCCTTGCATAGGATTAATGTTTTTAAAGGTCTATTTATCTTTAATTTTTTTCAGTTTTAGTAATTTTAGTACTTAAACATTATATATTTGTAAGTTTTTTCATCTAATATTTTCTTTAACAATCTTTAACAAAATCGCATAACTTGTCTCTGTCTTCCCAGTTGTAACATCCAGAAAGCCCAACCGCATCCGCCACCTCCAGCTGCTCCCCTCGGATCCTTTGCCAGATGGAACAACGAAAGCACCAAGGTGGCACAGGAGCCCAAAGACAACAAGAGGGTCCATTTCAACCTGGAAACTCTCAACACGCGCCGGCTCCTCACACGTGTCGTGTCGGAGGGGGGTCAGGCTAGCTCCGCCTCTGCGTTGAGCTCTGGGGCTGGGAGTTTATTGGCGAGAGTGTGTGAAAACGGAGGGCCCATTCAGCAGCCCACCTCCTCAGTGAGATCCTCGAGCCCTTCAAGAGATGGCGAGCTGGAAGAACTCCAGGCAAAGATCGAGGAAATTCGTGGGCATTTGAAAGCTGCTCTGGCTCGTAGGGCGGAGCTTCAGACTACACTGGCTAAAGAACGAGCGACTGCCGCCCCGCTGACCACAGCAGCTCCGCCCACAGTCACAGCCACTATTTGCCCTGCCCTCACCAAAGAGCCAGCAGATTTGAAAAGGTGATGCCTGAAATGAATATGGTGACAGTGGACATGTTTTTCTATCTTTCTCCTCCAAAAAAAAAAACTTTCATATACACCAGGACTCTTTTAAAATCATCATGCTAAGGGAACATTAATCCTTGGTACCGTTTTGCTAATGATAACGCTAATAGGGCCTCGTGTGGCTTATTTTCTAAAGCATCACTCTCCAACTGCAGTTAAAGCGGGCGCTGACTGGTTGGGGATCTTTTTCGAATCATTCATACATTTGCAGGTGAAACCTGAAGAACAATCGTTATAAAGTTGAAAGCACCAAGCAAGACCATGCTTTTCTCGCAGAGCTTTATTTATTCACATCCCTTTCCCTCTGCCTAGCTGTGAATAAGGATCAGAACAAACCTGTTTGCACCCAAGTCCTCATCATGGAGTCAAAGGTAGTACAGAACATTGACTTGGCTGCTTTGTCAATTATTTTATAGCTTGGTTGTCTCTCAAATCTCAAAACTGCTATTGACCTTTTTTTCCTCCATAAAGTCATGGACATATGAATGGCCAGGTTGCCTGTTTGAATTAAGTTTGATGTTAAAGAAATAAATGTGATCTTGTCATAAATTTGATATCTTACTTGATAAATTCCAGCTCGCAGAGTTACTTGGATCATTTAAAAAAGGCTGATTTTTGTTGTTAGTCCTCATGATTAACCACAAAACTGGTGGTTGCACAGTAAGGGGGAGAATGCTGCATTATAAAGCATATAATTATACATCAGATAAAATATTTGCTATTATAGTTCAGAAACATATCCGCTTGATGCACATGATGAAACATGATGTTTCTTCTTACCAAACATTTAGGATATCCACCTTCATCCTACATTGATGTTTTTGATGACCATGGATTTCCTACAAAAAAATAAATCTTAAAGTAAATTCATAGTATGTATAACAGATTTAAAAATACATCTTTTGACCTTTTTCTACATGAGATTTTAGCATTACACTGCAGTTATTTGAACAACAAGGAAGGTACTTTCCATGAATAGGCCATAAAACTTCATGTATATATTTATAAAAAAAGATGCGTCCTCTCACTTTCAACTGCCTTTTTCCAGCAAACATAAAAAGTCATAAACTGAACAAATTTCACAGACATTTGATGAACAGAAATGGAATGAGTCCCTCAACAAAGTCAGGGTCAATAAGGTTACTCATGGTTTGGCGCTGCAAGGATAAGCTGAACTTCCAGTCTCCCTGTAGCACTGTCTGAGGTGTCTTACATAATGGACATTGCAGTTTATTGCTCTGACCACATCTGCAGTCGTATGCCCCCCTTGCAGCAGCTCTATGGCATGTTCCCACAAGTGATCTGAAACCCTGGGCATCTTTACTTGTCTACCGCTTGTAAACTGTCAGGCTGGGAAGGTTTCCAATAGATTTTTGGAGTGTTTCTGTGGGAATTTTTGCCCATTCATCCAGTAGAGCATTTGTGAGGCCAGGCACTGATGTTGGAGGAGAAGGCCTGGCTCACAATCTCCATTCCAGTTCATCCCAGAGGTGTTTAATAGGATTGAGGTCAGGGCTCTCTGCAGGCCAGTCAAATTCTTCCACACCAAACTCATCCATGTCTTTTCGAACCTTGATTTGTGCACTGGGGCACAGTCATGCTGGAATAGAAAAGGGCCTTCTCCAAACTCTTCTCACAAAGTTGGAACCAGCATTGTCCAAAATGTCTTGGTATGCTGAATTATTGAGGTTTCCCTTCACTGGAAGTAAGTAACCCTTAAAAAATCCCCATACCATTATCCCATCTCCACCAAACTTTATAGATGGCACATCGCAGTCAGGTAACATTCTCATTCTAGCCCATCAGACTCATCATTCAACAGAACACATCCACTGCTCCAGAGTCAAGTGGCAGCGTGCTTTACACCTCTCCATTTGACTCTTGGCATTGTACTTGGTAATGTGAGGCTTGACCATGGAAACTCCTGCCACAGATTTTATTCTGATATTAATGCCATTAACTTTTCAGCTATGGACTTTTATGCACCATGCGCCTCAACACTCGGCGACTCCACTGTGACTTTACATGGTCTTCCACTTTGGGGTTGAGTTGCTGCTGTTCCTAAATACTTCCACTTTTCAATAATACCACTTGCAGTTCACTGTGGAATATCTAGCAGGAATTAAATTACATGAATGGTTTTATTGCAGAGGCAACATCCCATCACAATACCATGCTTGAATTCACTGAGCTCTTCAAAACGACCCTTTTTTTCCACAAATGTTTGTAAACGCAGGTGACAAGGGGCCTCAGTTATAAAATGTTGCGCAGAAACAGTCCTAAATTTGATCTTACGATCATTTCTCAGACGTGCGTACGTGATTCATAGAACATACAGAAAACGAGCATACATCTTTCAGATGTGAAATCTATAAATCGCAAATGATCTTTAACTTGAACACAGCTAAATGGTTTCAGTTCTCAGTGTTGCAAACGACACCTAATTAATGTCATTTACATATAAATGATCACCAGTCATCATCCAAATCCTTTAATTTAGAATGGCGAGCTGCAAGAATAGCTTAGATTTCCAAAAACTTGCAGTAATCTGACAAGCACTTTTCCACATCAAAAACCGTTTTTATAAATCTGAGCGTTGGCGTGGATTTAAGCGTACGCACACTCTAAGATCAAATCCGTGCGTACACACTTTATGAGGCCCTAGGTGTTTGATTTTATACACCCTTGGCAATGGGTCTGATTGAAAAACCTAAATTCAGAAACTAAGAGGTATGTCCCAATACTTTTGTCTATATAGTGTATATAGATAGCACTCAAAATAGAGGTAACAGGGTTGCAAATTTAAAAGCCTACATTTAAAATGTAGGCTAAAATCAAATGTTGGTTTGTAGTTACTGAAAAAATTTCCCATAAATTGAAATTGTTGTTTTATTTGTGCTTACAATACCTTCCAAGTATATGATACAGAACTTCAATTTTAAAAAACTTTGTGTGAGACTTTAGCATTATGTTGTAGTTTCTTGACCCAAGGAGGAAGGTACTTTCCATGAATAGGTTACTAAATTAAAATTCAAAAACATAATACATTTTCATAGTTACAGTTAAGACCTCTGGCAGGTACAGACAGTGTGTAAAACAAATAATCTGTACCCTATTCATGGAACATGCCTAAAAGACCACAAACAAATGGTTCAAAATGGAAATTAATTGTCTCTTTATGCAGTTTTTTTTTAAACATTACAGTTAAATACATTTGAATGACATGGAATCGAGTTGAGAATTTTTCTTACCAGTTTCTGTCTAGACATCCTACACAATTCTAAACACTACAATCATCCGCTTCATCTGACAATGGCAAATAGGCACAGAAAAAAAAAAAAAAAAATTATATATATATATAAAGAGGAATTAATCATAAAACCATAAATCACTCGTTCAGACTTGGAATCCTTTATGGATCTGAGCCTCACAAAATATTGCACAATTTGAAAAAAAAAAAAAAAAAAAATCCAGAGCCTGAAAGCCTGCCATATTGTTGCATAGCCTTTAAATGACCTTCCCCCATCCACAGTCCTATGTCACAAAACACAAGAGATTCCTTTATTTGTTCTCTTACTTTCAGTAAAGTTTTCACATGGTCATGAAGATCAACAAACTTGTCCTGTCATTGGACAGCCACCGATCTTTCTAAGTCAAACACAGAGAAACCTCTACAAAAGCAGAATATGAAAAGACAATGGACTTCTGAATCAGTGACTTTAGCTGGAGGGCCGCAATGCTGTGAATTTAACAGTCTGACATTCACTGCTTACATATGATTCTAAGTAATATCTGTTAAAAATAACGACGTTCACTCTTGCTTCAGTTGTCCTGTCTTGTGACTTTTTTTCCTCTACTGGCTTTGAAGCCTCTGGTAAGGCTAATTGACCCCAATGTACTTCCCAAAGACGGAAATACAAGGTTAATGTTCGGTTTTAGAAGCATAAGGCAATAATCTATACACCCTCTCTCTCAAAGCCAGACTTGACCTGAAAAAGCAAAGACTGTGATGAGTTTGTGCAAAAGACAAAAACGTCTGCCTAAACTAACCACAAGAACAAATGTCTCTTGATGAGGATTAGAAAATACAGAAATGACCCCATGACAGTTTTCAAAGAGGATCATGTGGAAGGAGGACTTATTTTGAGTATAATGATTCTCTGTCGTCACTTGTCCACTTCTTTGACTGGCAGCCCAACCTATATACCAACATCAGAGCACTCTGACCATGACTAGCATCAAATTCAGTGGTCAAACTGCTCCGTACATATGATAATACCATACCTGAACACAATGGCCATGAGCTAGATTTTAAATCAGGCAAGGAGCATTTTGGTGGCTTGCTGTAGTGAACGAAAGTAGTAGGGACCAAAACGTCATTCCAAATGAATTTTCAGCATTAATGTTATCATTAGAGGAATGGAAAGAGAGCCAAAACAATCCTCGCACAAGATGTGCAAAGTGCGATGTGTATTTGGATTTAAAGTAAGATTGCCGCCCACGCGGCCTGCTGATACCTGCAGCTCAGGAGCCACAAAAAGTACCATAACTGAACGATACATCACATTTCAAACTGAATACTCCCTGTATTAAAAGTTTCCAATCATCTAAAAAAAACAAAACAAAAAAAACATGTAAAGTCTCCAAATGATCACACCCTCACACATGGCATCATTTCGACAATTCAATGTGTATTTACTCTTAAGAATATGACTAGATGGCGGAAGTTCTGCTTCTGCCCTCTTTGTGTTCACGTCAGAGGTTTTCAGGATGTAATTACATAAAGCTCCATCACAGCTTCTCCTCTTGATGCCTTCTGGATTAATTTACAGAGAGGGGTGGCGACTGTAGAGCGTGGATTCATTTGTTCCGAATGGGGACGACCGAGTGCGTGACTCAAGCCGGGGCGGAGTGGGAGTCCGAGCTTTCACTTTTGTTCTTTGCCTTGTCGTCCCAGTCCGTGGCACCCTTGTGCATTTCTGCTACTCTGCAGTCTGTGTGTGAAGTCATTGGGGAGGAAGTGGGATTCGTTTCAGATTCCAACTGCCCACCTCCACCACCAGGGGGCCCCAGACCCTGAGCGCAACCCCGGCCTTTCATGTCAACCGCGGGAACATTGGCTGCGCTAATGTTTCCGTCTTGGTTCTCTGCTACTGTGCTCATACTGTGCAACTCTGTTACACCTGCGCCGGACGACATTGGCTGTTGGATCCCTCCCGGCTCTAAAAGCGAGTCGCTCAGGTGTGTAACGGACAAAACATCTGGGCCAATGGCGATCTCAGCCATCCAGTCGAGGTCGGAACTGGATGGGTTGACGGGCAGACCGGGATTTACCACCAATCCGTTGTGGTTTTCAAGCTGAGGTTGGTCCTGAGCGGCTTGCCGTTCCTGGCCATTCGCATTAGCAGCTGCGTTAGCCTGGCCGACGGGCGCAGCATTGCTAGTGTTGTTGTTAAGATTGTCCTGCAATGCAGTCTGGTTTCCTTGGCCCACCTGCTGGTTCTGAAGCAGCATCTCCTGGATCCGGATCTGTTGCAGGATGGCCGGCAGCTCATAGTGGTGGAAAAAATAGATCATCGAGTGCTGTGGAAGACGAAAAAGCTAATGAGCTACAAACAATTCTATGCAAATTCACAGATTTCCCAATTACAAAAAAAAAAAAAAAAAATCTGAAATAAGATACCTGAATGAAGAGCCAGGAAGTGACCAGAGCCAAGCTGCTGTACTGGCCATTAAAGCGGTAATGATACGCATAGAAGGCAAAGTGATACAGATAAAAAAATCTGAAAAACAGCACAAGAGATACTTCAGATGAGGTTCTAAATATTCAGCTTAAATGTGTGATATGAATAAATAGTGCTCATAAACCTCTGTTTATGCTTGGACAGTAAAGGATTAGACCCGAAAACAATATTCCTTGCGTCCCGACTCTAACATCAACCTTTATCCGCTTTCAAGCATAAAGCATTTTGTCCCGGTCTTTTTGACCAATGAATTTCTATAACTACTGTACAAGGATTTTAAAAAAAAGAATTCTGATTTACACTGATTCGCCAAAGAATCATTTCGATGATTTTGTGGGGGAAAAAAAAAGCAGCTAACTTGGCGTACTTATCAGCTGCATACTTATGATGCTGTCTATGTAGGCAGCTCACTAAGTTTTAGAACTGAGATAATATACACCACTTCAGTCCATTTTTTAATAGGCTAATCAGAGTAAATTCAACCTACAGTCACCGTTTCCCCATTTCCGATAAACAACAAGCAACCGACCGAAAGTCATTCATTTCCAATGGTCTGGATAGTAGTACGCGAGCTATGTGGAGCATGGAGCGTACATGAATTTTGGAGATAGTGGAAAGGCGGCATAATTTTGAAATATCTTTATTTTCTAAACTAAGGCCCTATGATTTCTGCGATGCTGAAAACATGGACAGAATCACGCAGTCATAAAAATGGAATTTACTATATAACATGAAATGAAATTTGTCAAATTTTGAATTAATAAATCAAAAGAAGGGTTGTAAACTTAAACGGACGTGATTTTGACTACTGTCTGTGAATATTAAACCATAAAAAAAGACTTTAAACCTGAAGTCTGCATGTGTCTGTGTAAATGAATGGTGCGGTTTCGTTAACTACGCATGCTCAAGCATTTGTGATGCTCATGGTGTTTTCAGTGTCTGCTGTCCACTATATGAAGACACTCAAAATGAACATCTCCAAAGTTGCTCTGAGAGTCACTTCATGAGCATTTCACCATTTAATTTCAGAAATATCATATATACACAGAAACTCAAAGATATTTACGACATCCTATCAAAATGTAAGTTTGGTTTAACTAGAAATTGCCAGAAATACACTGTTCTAAATTAGTATGCAAGTGACATCAGTACATTAAACATTCAGTTTTTAGTTTTTCAAAGAAAGTGTTTTATTTCTCATCTTTTTTTAAATAACTGGTATCAATCTCAGGTTTGTTAAATAGTTTTCCAGGTCTTCTTGGGAAAGCTATGGAAAACCTACTTAAAGAGGTTGTTCCACATTATGCAAGTCACAGTTCTCATGCAACATGGGGAGGAAGAAAGATCTTTCTGAAGATGAAAAGCATGAAATGGTGCAAAAGACATGAAAACATTAATTTGTAAAAAAAAGAAGAAGAGATTATCGAACTATCAAAAGATTTGAGAGTGATTTAGCGCACAGAGGAACTCGGTCAGATGAAGACTTATTAAGGAAAGTTTGTGTCAAACAAATTAATTGTATTAAAATGGCAGCAAAAAAAAAAAAAAAAAAAAAAAGCCACTGTTGAGCAGCAAACAGGTTATTTGAAGCCACTGGTGCCTCTGGAGTCCCAAGAACCTCTCCACGCAGGCTGGCAGTTGCGCATAAAGTATTTCAGCTACCTCTAACAAAAAGCCACAAAAAGAAACATTTACAGTAGATGTAGAAATACATTTTTAAACAGTTTTATTGCTGTGGTGTTTTTTAAAGCATAGTGCATTGTCCTGCATGAAAATCCACAGCAGAAAATGGTCAGTTATAAACTCCACATATCTTGCAGAAGTTATTTTGACACCCTCAGAGACCCTAAAGGGACCTTCCATTTCACTTCCCAATATTCCAGGCCAAATCACCCACTAGCTCCTTGATGATATTGCAGTATTGTTGAAACAGAACGGCCATTCACCAACCATCCAGAAATCCATCCATTTACACCATCCATTGTAGTACGGAATTCGTCAGCGAACAGAAAAAACAAAAAAACAAAAAAGGACTGACAATATCTAGTGATGGGCGATTTCAAAACATTGCTTCATGAAGCTTTACAAATCTTTTGTTTCAAATCACTGAATTGAAACAAAAGATTCATAAAGCTTTGTAGCTTTATGAAGCAGTGTTTTGAAATTGCCTATCACTAGATATTATCAAAGTCATTATTTTATTTTATTTTATTTTTTTGGCACACAAAAAGTATTCTTGTCGCTTTATAACATTAAGGTTGAACCACTCTAGTCACATGAACTATTTTACTGTATTTTATGAACGTTGAACGTTTTGCGGTCCATTGGTCATGCCTTAACTTTGCAATTTCTAGTGTTGCATTAGTATTGCATCCTTCTCATGAGCATTTAATAAGAGTTCGATCTCTTTTTTTGACTCATTTTGCCTGTAAAAGGTAACCTGCCTAATAATTATGCACACCTGAATATAAGGCATTTTTCATTTCCAGCCTTCATGAGCAATTATATATCACTTATAAATGTTTAAATACAAAATTAATAGTAGTTATTAAGATTGATGTGGTTTGGAATTGGTAAAATGTACTTTTCAGAAAATCAACTTGCCTAATAATTCTGCACACGGTGTATTTAAAAACGACTCTTCATGTATTTCTAAACCCAATGCAAACATTTCTCTTTGTGGCTTTTTGGTTAGATATGGCTGAAATGCAACTGCCTATGCACAACCTACTAGCCTGCATGGAGAGGTTCTTGGGACTCCAGAGACACCGGCGGCTTCAAATACCTGTTTTCTGCTCAACAGTGGCTTTTTTAATTAAATTCATTTGTTTGACAGAAACTTTCCTTATTAAAACTTTCTGACCGAGTTCTTCTGTGCTCTAAATCACACACAGATCTTTTGACAGTTCGACAGTCTTTATTCAGTTCTCACAAAATATTAGTTGTTTTCATGCCTTTTGCAAGACATTGCACCATTTCATGCTTTTCATCTTCAGAAAGATCTTTCTTACTCCCATATTGCATGAAATCTGTGACTTGCTTAATAATGTGGAACAACCTCTAAGTAGGTTTTCCATTTACCCAAGAAGACCTGGCAAATTATTTAACAAACTGAGATTGATACCAGTTGTCTAAAGTTATGAAAAATAAAAAAAAAAACACTTACTTTCTTTTAAAAACTAAAATCTGAATTTTCATTGTACTGAAATCCTACTTATGGGTCACTTGCATAATAATTTGGAACACAGTGTATATTGCTATTGTATAAAATATTACAATTCTGAAGACTTAAGAATAACCACACAATTTTTCTTCCACGTTTTAATTGTAACAGTTATTAACAGTTCATTTTAACACTGTTGTGCAGTGCGCATTATTATATAAATAAAATACAGGTACTGGTCATATAATTAGAATAACATCAAAAAGTTGATTTATTTCACTAATTCCATTCAAAAAGTGAAACTTGTATATTATATTCATTCATTACACACAGACTGATATATTTCAAATGTTTATTTCTTTTCATTTTGATGATTATAACTGACAACTAAGGAAAATCCCAAATTCAGTATCTCAGAAAATTAGAATATTGTGAAAAGGTTCAATGTTGAAGACACCTGGTGCCACACTCTAATCAGCTAATTAACTCAAAACACCTGCAAAGGCATTTAAATGGTCTCTCAGTCTAGTACTGTAGGCTACACAATCATGGGGAAGACTGCTGACTTGCAGTTGTCCAAAAGACGACCATTGACACCTTGCACAAGGAGGGCAAGACACAAAAGGTCATTGCAAAAGAGGCTGTCACAGAGCTCTGTGTCCAAGCACATTATTAGAGAGGCGAAGGGAGGGAAAAGATGTGGTCGAAAAAAAGTGTACAAGCAATAGGGATAACCGCACCCTGGAGAGGATTGTGAAACAAAACCCATTCAAAAATGTGGGGGAGATTCACAAAGAGTGGACTGCAGCTGGAGTCAGTGCTTCAAGAACCACTACGCACAGATGTATGCAAGACATGGGTTTCAGCTGTCGCATTCCTTATGTCAAGCCTCTCTTGAACAGCAGACAGCGTCTCGCCTGGGCTAAAGACAAAAAGGACTGGACTGCTGCTGAGTGGTCCAAAGTTATGTTCTCTGATGAAAGTAACTTTTGCATTTCCTTTGGAAATCAGGGTCCCAGAGTCTGGAGGAAGAGAGGAGAGGCACACAATCCACGTTGCTTGAGGTCCAGTGTAAAGTTTCCACAGTCAGTGATGGTTTGGGGTGCCATGTCATCTGCTGGTGTTGGTCCACTGTGTTTTCTGAGGTCCAAGGTCAACGCAGCTGTATACCAGGAAGTTTTAGAGCACTTCATGCTTCCTGCTGCTGACCAACTTTATGGAGATGCAGATTTCATTTTCTAACAGGACTTGGCACCTGCACACAGTGCCAAAGCTACTAGTACCTGGTTTAAGGACCATGGTATCCCTGTTCTTAATTGGTCAGCAAACTCGCCTGACCTTAACCCCATAGAAAATCTATGGGGCATTGTGAAGAGGAAGATGTGATATGCCAGACCCAACAATGCAGAAGAGCTGAAGGCCACTATCAGAGCAACCTGGGCTCTTATAACACCCGAGCAGTGCCACAGACTGATCGACTCCATGCCACGCCGCATTGCTGCAGTAATTCAGGCAAAAGGAGCCCTAACTAAGTATTGAGTGCTGTATATGCTCATACTTTTCATGTTCATACTTTTCAGTTGGCCAAGATTTCTAAAAATCCTTTCTTTGTATTGGTCTTAAGTAATATTCTAATTTTCTGAGATACTGAATTTGGGATTTTCCTTAGTTGTCAGTTATAATCATCAAAATTAAAAGAAAAACATTTGAAATATATCAGTCTGTGTGTAATGAATGAATATAATATACAAGTTTCACTTTTTGATGATATTCTAATTATATGACCAGCACCTGTATGTATGTATGTATGTATGTATGTATGTATGTATGTGTGTGTGTATGATTATATATATTATATATATATATAGAATCTAGAAATTTTTTATAAAATTTGTATAAAAGCGTCTGCCAAATTCATAAATGTAATGCAAAATTATTGTAAAACAGCATAAGAGTCTAAGCCATTGGCATTTACCTGTGCTGATGAGGTAACATACCTAAGCCAGTGGCGCTTGCTTGTATTGGTGTGACAGCAGATGGCATCATATTGGTCCGCTAACCAAACAATGAGGATGATGTAGAAGGCAGTGGTTGTGTCATTGAAAAACTCAGACATGATGGCCTCCATCCCTGCAGATAGGATGAAATAGAGGCATTTGATATATGAAGTCAATAAATTAACAGATCAGGCATTAAGTTGATAGGAGACACAAACAGATATGAGAACATCTCTCCAAAACCCCAGAAGTGATCTCTACCTACCCACAAGAGCTAGGATGACAGTGAGAAGAGGGGCAGCAGGGAAGGCAATGGTCATATTCATCTCCAACATCTGGAGAAGATCCACTGAGAAAGAGGAAATCAGAGAGATAGACTTTTGAAAAATGTTGGCTTTTTACTGTGTTATGAATTTGATCTTGGAACATGATCATAGATGCTTGATGCAGTGGTGAGGATCTGAGAGGCTGACTGGAGCCTACCTATAAAGACAAAAATCTGGTGGTGTGAGTACCGCAGCAACATGGAAACGGACAGAGTCTGAAAGAGAAAAAAAAAAGACTTGTGATGGAATTTTACATTTGATTCAGTGTTGTATTAAAATTTTCAAGACTCTCTATGGTCCAAGTGACTCAAAAGAATAGTTCACCCAAAAATTCAGTTCTGTCATCATTTACTCAGCCATATGACTTTCATTTAAAGAATTTTCTTGAAGAATATAATGATTGCTTTTTTAATATTATAAAAATGAATCATAACCAAGGGCTATCTAGCTCCAAAAAAAGACAAATAAATAGTATTAAAAAAAATGTCATGTTAAATGTTGTCCATGTGACTTATGCAACACATGCTGAGTTTGTTTTCTGAAGTCATAAGATCATGTGAGACAAATGAAAAACAGACCAAAATGTAGGTTATTTACTGCAAGTTTGTGAATAAATCATTCTTTGGAATCACTTCATCCAGTTCACCAAACATACTACTGATTATGTCACAACTGCACCTTACTGGTGGGAAAGATTATTAGTGAATAACGAATTCAAATTCAGTCAGTTTCTCACTTAAAGCAATCACATGACAGAAGATTTGTGACCATTCATTGTACTGGTAATTGAGTGGAAAAAAATAACTTGAACATTGTTCAAATTTCTCCTAATAATCCACTTACAAAAAGTAAGAAATGAAAAAAATTAATTTTTTTGGTGGACTAATTACCTAAATGCTCAAACTGGACTAATGTGCTGACATCATACCTACAATCCAATCACTAATAAGCACTCTTTAGTGCAGAGGCTGTAGAGTAAAAGTACTCACAAAGATAACCATGATTACAAAGGCCGCCAGGTAGGAGGTACGAGCCATCCACATACTGACAAAACGGTAGTGTTCTCCAGAGACCACGTTTCTCAAGAACCCTAAAAACAAACAAATCACATTCTCATGTCGTAGTTATGCAGTCATCAAAAAACTAAACAAAATTGTTTTTGACTTCTAATTTACCTTTGTTTTCCTCATTCTCTGCTAAAGCCTTCACACTGGACATCAGGATATCGTCATAACCCAGGCATTCATCCAGGAGGAAGCGACTAAAACCATCTCCAAAGCACTGATCCTTCATGGGGTCTGCAGACAGAGATTCTGGTTACTACACAGAAGTACTAATTGACACTTTGTGTGTTTGTTTAAAAAAAAAAAAAAAAAAAAAAAAATGAAACTGAAACACTGGCGAATATAGTGTTGGAGGTTTCACAACTATATATGCTCAGCCTGGTGGCCAATCTTCACTGATTTACATTCCATCAGTAAATGCAGAGTTTGAAGGTTTAATTAGCAGAGCAATAGCACAGCTGTACATAAAATATTGCAATACACACAACATAAATAGGAGACACATCAGTTAAAAAGAGGACAAATTGTTGGTGCACGTCTCGCTGGCTCATCTGTGACCAGGACAGCAAGTCTTTGTGGTGTATCGAGAGCTATGGTATCAGGGTAATGTCAGCATACCACCACGTAGGATGAACCGCATCCAACAGGAGTAACTGATGTTCCAAGAGGAAGCTGTCTAAAAGGAATATCTAGATACTTTCCTGCTTCCACCAAAACTGTTCATCAGGAGCTCCAGAGTCAATGTTCATGGTCGGACTGCTAATGCCAAACCTTTGGTCACTCAAGCCAATGCCAAAGTCAGTTTCAATGGTGCCAACTATAGACTGTTAAAAAAACAAAAAACAAAACATGGACGACGCACCTCCACTCCCATTGTAGAAAAGTGAAGCCGCCAATCTCCCAATATGGCGCTGACATCTTATGCTGATTCGGGACCTAATCGTTTAGTAGTTTACTGCCTTTGAAGTGTAATTTAATTGTTTAGTTTGTCTTATGTCCCATTACATTACATGGAGAGGGCACGGTTTATGACCAACCCCTTGGGGGCCACCGAGATGCTTTGGCTTCACTTTTCAGGACTTGTGAGGCATGCTTGGTGCCAGCAGTGCAAACCTTGGGCTGTGAACAATGTACAACAAGTATTGTTCTCTGATTAATCCACCTTCGCTGTATTTTCCACATCCATGGGAGTTACAGTGTGAAGAAGCCCTAAAAAGGCTTAACACCTGGACTTCTCCTTCCCAGAGTGAAGCACAGGGGTGGATCAGTGATGGTTTGGCATTCCCTACTGTGCTTGATGGTCGCATCATTGCCAAGGACTACCAAAACATTCTGGAGGACCATTCGCATCTAATGGTTCAAACATTGTACCCTGAAGGAGGCGCTGTATTTCAGCATGATAATGTACAATTACACACAGCAAGAATTGTGACAGAATGATTTGATGAACATGAAAGTAAAACTGAACATCTCACATGGTCTGCACAGTCAACCAGATCTAAATATCTGAGGTATTTTGAAGGATCAAGTCAGAAAACTTTTTCCACAAGCATCAAATAGTGACCTGGCTACTGTTCTGGAAGAGGAATGGCTCAAAATCCACTGTGCAGGACTTGTATCTGTCATTCCCAAGGTAAACTGATGCTGTATTTGCCACAAAAGGAGGGCCTACACCATACCAATAAATTATTGTGGTCTAAAACCAGGTGTTTCAGTTTCATTGTCCAACCGCCCTGTATGTTCGTCTTACTTAACAGTTTTTCCAAAAAAAATACAATTGTAATATTACATATATATACAATTGTAGTATTTTTTTACTCTCATATCATTCAAAACCTTTATGACCTTTCCATGAAACAAAAAAGGTAGTCACCTTTCTGAAGAATATTCTTCAACCCTTTTTAATATTATGAAATTGAATGAGGACTAGGGGTGTTAAAGAAATAGTCCACCGAAAACAAATTCAAATTATTTCATCATTTACTTACCCTTATGTTGTTCCAGTCCACACAATGAAAGTCAAAGGACACAGAAACTGTTCGGTTACCAACATTCTTAAAAATATCTTCTTTTGTGTTTCGCAAAAGAAAATAAGTTCACGCAGATTTGGAACTGTGAGTAACTGATGACAGAAACTTCATTTTTGGGTGGACTATCTCTTTAAAGTGTCATAAAAGAAGTCCATACGACTTAAATTTTGGTCTGCTCATTACACATAGCAAAGACATACGTGAGTGAAATAGCATGAAGGTCCGTAAACAATAGCTGCGTTTCCACTGTCGGGCCAAAAGCAAGCGTGCTGGTACGTGCCAGGACCAGCCGTGTTACCACAGTCACTTCCAGGGCTTGATCATGCCTCGTATACCATATATGATTATAATCGTGTATTTATTTGGTTTCAGGTTTCAAAAAAATTATTTGGAAAATTAATAAAACTGCTCATTCTTTCTAAAAAAATGTGACACAAAATATGATATTGTAACAGTATTTTTCTAAATGTGTAACCCTTTGGACTTGACTGAATAAGTATGCTTTCTCTTTTTATGTGATATAATAATATATTCAGTTTGATTCAGAATGTTTGATGTGCACTCCAGATCAAATTTTCAGTCCGCTAGCTTCCCTGTGCTGGTGAGATGGTGTGGTTGTGTGACGTTGTTCTATGGATGGAGGCATGTTAAGGGCAGGTTTTAGGGTAGTGCTATGGGGCTACTTGTCCGACAATCTAAACGCAGCTTGATTTTGGCCTCGCTGCTCGAGGTCCGAGGCACACTGTTAGCCTGGGCTCGCACTTGCCCGACAGTGGAAAAGTGGCTAATTACAATTAAAATTCTTGGGTGAACAAGGCAGGTTTTCTGTTGATGTCCTGGAGGGTGTGACGTACTCACCCAGGGTCACCACCATAACAGGGATGTTGAGCCGCTGACGTGTGGCCTGGGACAGCCGAAGGAAACCGTATTCCAGAGAATATTCGACAATATACTCTTCTTGGGGCCACACTGCACAAAAACAAACACATAAAGACTGATAAATGCTGACAACGTTTCATTGAATTGAATTCTACCATTAATCTAAAAATCTGTGACTTCACACGAATAGTAGAAAATTATAAAGTTACTGTATTAAAAACAAAAAGAAAAAAATATACACTCCGATTATGTTGTCATCAATCTTTTTGTGGGGACATTATTCAACGATAGATAGATAGCACTAAATTAATAACTGATTTTTTTTTTTTTTTTTTTTATCTTTTCAAAACTGATGTAATGCATATTTTTGAATCTTGAACAATTAGTTTAAACAAGTTTCAGTTGTTAAATAACATTTCAAAGTGTTTAAATTCATTTTTTGACTGTTTTTATGTCAGGCAGCACAACCAAATAGTACAGCAGTATATATGTATACTGTAGTTGTACCACCTTATATGGACCAACCTACACATACTTGAAATTAGCAGTTTTTACCAGTATATGAGAGAGATCTACAAACCTTTTCACTCAGCCACAAGGATCAGGTGGGGTCCTCTGATGATGCATTATCATGTTTACTATTATTACCTTGTCAATTCATAATAAAAGAGCCAGTTTTGCAGTTGTCACCCTGACATTTGAGAATATACAAATTGCTGGACAAAAGTTTTTCAATTATCTAAACAGCTTTAAAACTACTTATAAAGTTTGTTTAAATGAAAGGTTTCAAACCTAAAAATGATGCTACAGTATTTAGTTTTTTACTATTAAGACAACCATAGTTTTCTTGGGTCTGTGCATTTTGGTGCAACTGTCCAAATAATGAATTCAAAAATGAATTCAAACTAAATAGGGTTTTATAGAATAAAGTGATATATGTCATGATTTTACAAATTATTTTAAAAGGAAATAATGCACTTGGACATAAAAAATATGCATGTCATGTCACTGACCCATAGATAAAGATGACTTGACTACAGAAAAATATTTCATATGTAAAATACAAATGCTTGTTATGTCCTTTTAAAATATCTCCCTTTTATTTTAACTTCCTTTTGGGAGTGTCAAGCTTTACATTTAAATGAACTAATTTGAATCCAGATATTCAAATGGAAACGGTGTAATCTAGATCTGGCCAGTAACAAATTACAGTATTAGGGACACTCTGATATTATATCTTACTACAGTCCATGGTGATCGTTTCTGAAGCCATGTGACTCAGCACACGTGGCCTTAGAAAAGGGTAAGGTAATAAAGGAATGTGGGAACAGAAAGGAAATCGGACCAGGGGAAGTGAGGGCTGCAGTGGATGGAGGGAGAAGAGGGAATGAATTCACACAGGAGGAAGAGGAGAAGGACCAGATGGCTACGGAGTGGGGCATATTTGAGATGTTTACCTGCTCGAGTTAGCATCTCAATCTCGGAGACAGTCTCCCTCAGCGGCTGCATACCTTTAGAGGGGGCCTGGCTGAAGGACAGATCCTGGGATTCATTCAGGCTGGAGCCAGGAACACCGCCGCTCATCGACGGATTCAGTCGCGGCTCGATGTCCAGCTCAAACTGCATGTGTGTGTGAGGGGGAGAGAGAGAGAGAGAGAGAGACTGTCAAAAAGATCTGAAGAAGAGTTTTTAATGAAATAATTCACAAAAAAATACAAATCTATCATTATTTAGACCATCATGACATTCCAAACAAGTTTTTACCAAGGAGCACCCATATTTTTTTACAACTTGTGTAAGGACCAGACTGAAACTGTGTGGTTAATATTATATATATATAATAAATTATATTACATAAACTCATAAAACAATTTTCTATTTTTGAGTGAATTATCCTTTTAATGCTTGGCTCTCAATCTTTGTTTTCCTGTTACTGTGTAATAAACTCACCTGTACTGTGCTGTTGTCAAACATCTCCATGGTCATCTCTTCCTCCTCTTCAGCATCTGCCGGCACCATTGGCTGTCTGGTTTCACTTCCGTCCTCTTCTGATTCCTTCACGAGCCCCTGGATTCCCTCCGTCTCGTAGAACTGAAGAAAGATGGGTGCACGGCTGGAGTTGCGCTGGATCTCCACACGCAGGATGCCATCGCGGGGCCATTTCTCCCGCACATGCTCTAGGCAGTTGATTGGAGAGCGTGAGAAGGCAATGTGGATGTAGGCCAGGATGAAAAGCATAAACAGTGCCTGCAAATAAAATTACATAAAATTAAAGTCAATAAAAAACAAAAATGTGCAAACAAACCACAGTTTAGGCAACAAAGCATTAAACATAACACTTCTACAACAAGAACCCTTTTAACCTTTCATATTCACAAGTCAAAGTTCTGATTAGGCTGGAACTTCAGATAACCTGAAATTGAGATCATTTACTATAAGAATGTCCTGTAAGTTTCAGAACACAAAACTTCCTCATTGGTCCAAAAACAGCTTTTATTGAAACCAAGCTCAGAAAATGACTCCAATTTTGTCACATTACCACATCATAGTGTGACGAAAGACCGCCTCTGCAGAAGTCACCGATCTGCACGTCATGTAGTAGTAAATAGGAGACAGACACAAACACAGGCCAAGTTGTGGAAAAACAGTCTTTGCATTGCCATCCTTGTGATCCAAACAATGAGAAAGCATTGATGAACATTATTTTAACAAAGTTCCAGTCAAATCGTGTCAGTAAGATACTGTTCATTTGTTCGCTTAATTTTACAGCAAATTCATTTTTAAACACCACACAGTTCGACGCAGTGAGGACTACATTGGATCCGACAGTAATGTCGCAATACATAAGTGTGAGTAACAGTGTTTTTACCATTATATTTTACGATTTGATATGTACTGAGCAGAATTGCATGATTCTGGATAAATCTCTTGAATGAATGAATGCCTGGTGGCGAAACAATGTAATCGGTATGTAAGATTAAAAATATCTATATGATATTTTAAAATGAACAAAGACATTTGCTTTACTGTTTCAACCCCCTCTCTCGTTACAAGGGCCATTTGGAAGACAAAGGTGTTGATAGTGATCAAGCCCTGTAGGCCAAAATGTATATACATTGGGGGTCTACGAATTTTCACACCTTTAGTACAGTGGGGGAAGTTTTAATCTTCTGATTGGTCAGTTTAAATGTCTCACATTTGGGTTTCAGTCACATGGTCAAGGAATGGATAAAAGAAGATTGTAACTGTTGCTCTGGCTCTTTTTATTCTCTGCCGCTCTTCCTCTCTCACTCTCTCGATCTCTCAGGTAACTTTTTACATACATGCTGGGTACAATTAATGGTATATGATTTTATCATTTCATACATCTCTTTTGTAACTATTTCAAGTGTAACCATAATCAGATAGTCATTAAAACATTTCAATTACAAATGATGTGCTAACTAGTTCTGATTTTTAGTATTAACATTAATGTGCTCCCTATTGCAAAACAATATTGTCACACTATAGCAACGCTCTCCCACATATTTTTCTATTGTAACTGCGCTTATTTCCGTCGTTGGTATAAGGTGCAGTGGGTGTGAATGGACAAGAAATGGCATAAAACTGTACATCTCACTGATAACGTTTCTTTAGTCACTCGGCAACCCTACAGCCTGAACCCCTGTACAGATGGTGCCGAAACCTGGGAGCCCTTGCAGTGAGTTTTCTGAAATCTACTTTGATCGGTCATCAGAATGAAGACATTTTTTTTTTTACAGTTGATCTTGTGAATGGATTAAAGCTGACCTTCTCACCAAGGAATGGGTAAGTCTGTTTTAATTGTTTAATGGTATGATATTCAGATATCCTCAGGGATGGAAGGGAAAATTTCTGAAAAGAATGACGTATTGTTTGCTTTATGGAGCAAAAAGTTGAGCCTACCTTGTGCAAACTCGAGAAACAATATATTGGGATTAAATGTTCAGATGATGAAATGTTAAAATGGTGGGACATAATTGGCAAACATCAAAATGTGGTGAAATAATTGAGGCTTTAAACTTCATAAGTTGTGCGCAGCTGCGTGATGTGACAACACATCTATTTTCAAGTATAGATGCTAAATGTAAAGAAGTGCATTCTAAAAATGCAGAGGCACAAGTCAGAGTTAAAGATTCAGGACTTTCAATTACAGCTAGATAATTTATTAGCGGAGCAGTTAGCCCTGACTGAAAAGTGTAAAAAACACAAAGACACCATTGCAGATCTCATGGCTAAGCTATATGCTAAAAAGTCTCCCAAATTGCTTGACAGCGATGGGGCTAAAAAGCATGTCCACTTCTTAGATGAGGTGACTTGCTCTAATGAATCTGGAATGTTTTGTTCAGCGGCCACTGCTCAAGAAAGTGTGCCTATTTCAGTTCTTAAGGTGATGCAGCACCGTAATAGCGCAGAGTCATGTACCAGAACGCATGGTGTACAAGCATTAGAGAGTCATGAAAATCCTCAAACTCCAGGAGAACACAGCAAACAACCCTGTGGCAAAGAGAACAGGTTTTGCAGTTCCTGTCAGAAAATAGGCCATACAGAGGAAAAATGCTGGTCACTGGGTAGGGGTAGACCTCCACCTTATTTTCAGAAAAACAGGAAACCACTTTCTAAGAACAAAGATCAAAGCTCATTTGCAGGTAAAACTCTTTGTGAGTTAACAGCATTGTTCATGCAAGGCCTCCAACTATTAACTTCACTTGCTAGTGGATTAACAGCACAATAGCAATGATCCTGTTTGTATTTTCAAATTTGTAATTGTGCTAAACACTCGGTGCGCATAGAACACATTAAAGTTGTTTGTGATGCTATATGTACACATAGACTAGCTGAGTTTATTCTTTAAAACACATGATTGCTTTACTGTAAGTGTTGTATGAAACACTTAGGTTAAAGGTTGTAGATGTTATCCATTCTAGACCATGTATCTTGTGTTAATTGGAATAATGTGTAGTACTGGAATTGTATTGCAATTTCTAGTTGCATGTGTGACTATGTTGAATTTGTTTGCCTCCTAAGTGGAAAACTCAGCTATTTTCCATATAGCTGCAGTAAAACCATGTACAGGAGCACAGAATTGCCATGTGGCTACAATGTGATTCACAATTGCATTAACCATGAAAATGCTTTTCTCACAACAGAATTCAGTAACTCTGAACTTTGCACTTTAACATGCTCCTTAACAAAAACATTGGTGTTGAAAGATTTTGAGCCAGATCACACCTCATACTCGCATCTTCAAGCTGGTTCCCTGTTACAACAACAGGACCAAATTTGCATCACAATTGTAAAACTTCCTCACCTTTTGTCTGGAGCATGATTGCATTTACACATAGCCACAGCTAAATGCAGCCACATAGATTTGGTCTTCACAAACCAAGTCAAATCTAGATCTACATATGCCTCACAAAATGTATGCATATAATATTATTAAGTCTTTACATATAGACTGTACTATAACTGTGAATTTCATCCAGTTATTGTTTTTGTTTTTTCTTTAGATTTACTAAATCATTTTGTTACCATTTGTCTCATGAAATTAAATATCAAAATGTATGTTAGCATTTCTCATTCTTACCTAAGCACAGAATTTGTATTATCATTAATGCCTTTGAAACATTTCTGAAACTTATTTGATTTGTTTCTTTGTATTTTGTTCATTTGAATTGTAACAATGTTTTTGGACATCAGTCTAATTGAATCTCTGTATTTGGTTACACTGAATATTTTGCTGATACTCTTCATGATAAAGGGGGGTTTTAAACCAACAAATGTTGTTCTGTTATTATGCAATTTATTTCAATGTTTCCAGAAACAATCTAAGAGCTTGTAAGATCTTTTATTCTCGCCTTGACCACTTTATCAGGTACATCGTTTTAAGGACTTATTGCCAGAGAAAATTTTAATCTGACCACATCAAACCTCTGACCAATGACAAATGCCATATGTTTGCTTTTGCTGTTTGTTGTGCTACATATTCTTTAAATCACAGGATCCCTGCTGCACAAGTTCAGATCCTGTGTCTTGTCTCAAAGGAGGGACAACTGAGTTCTACCATCATCAGTGCCTGATTCTTGTGGAGGTGAAGTGTTCGATGGATGATTTGCATATCTATGAACGGTGCAACACCATTTGATGGACCTTCTCATGCAGGACTGCAAGAAGAACAAAAACTGAAGAATGACCAACTGCTGTTGAAACAAGTCTGAACAAGAAGTCTGAAGATGACATCTACACACAACAGAAAGCATGTCTTCATGGACTGTGCCACCTCTGGACTCCATGTGTGTGGCCAACGGTGCCAAGGAGGGATTTGTAAGATTGAAAATATCTATATGATATTTTAAAATGAACAAAGACATTTGCTTTACTGTTTCAACCCCCTCGCTCTCGTTACAAGGGTCATTTGGAAGACAAAGGTGTTGATAGTGATCAAGCCCTGTAGGCCAAAATGTATATACATTGGGGGTCTACGAATTGTCACACCTTTAGTACAGTGGGGGAAGTTTTAAATCTTCTGATTGGTCAGTTTGAATGTCTCACATTTGGGTTTCAGTCACATGGTCAAGGAATAGATAAAAGATTGTAACTGTTGCTCTGGCTCTTTTTATTCTCTGCCTCTTTTCTTGGGCACTCTCTGGCCCTCTCTCTCCCTCTCTCTCTCTCTCTCTCTCTGTCTCTCAGATAACTTTTTACATACATGCTAGGTACGATTAATGGTATATGATTTTATCATCTCATACATCTCTTTTGTAACCATTTCAAGTGTAACCATAATCAGATATTGTCATTAAACCATTTCAATTACAAATGATGTGCTAACTAGTTTAACATTTTTAGCATTAACATTAATGTGCTCCCTATTGCAATACAATATTCTCCCACATATTTTGCTATTGTAACTGCGCTTATTTCCGTCGTTGGTATAAGTTGCAGTGGGTGTGAATGGACAAGAAATGTACAGTTTTATGCCATCTCGCTGATAACGTTTCTTTAGTCGCTCGGCAACCCTACAGCCTGAACCCCTGTAGGAAGTCCACCCTTACAGGTACAATCATTATTCAAGTGTCAAGTTCCTTTGAAAAGGTGTCTGCCCTATTTTGATCATAGACATAGAGTGTTTATATGCAAACTGTAAACTTTAATCCCAGTACTTCTGTGATAATTTGAATAATACTGAATGTGTGGTTGACAATACTGTATGTGAAGCTCTTTCATAGCTATACATGATAACTGCTCTCTCTGGCTCAGTGGCAGTACCAACACAGATTAGAATGTTCCGGTATGATTTTTGTCAATGGTTTAATAGACACAGGTGAAACATTATAATTTAGGAAACAGATTGTGCGGGTGTTTGAAATGAGATTTTTATGATTAATCATGCAGCTCCAGTACGGAGTATTTATACTGTAGTGCTGCAGTAAAACTTTATAGTTGCGATTTGCTGTTCTTTCCTTTGATTCACCATTTATGGGGTTAGTGTGTTGGATTATCGGATACGGAAAAAAGCAGTGAGCAACATCTTCTGTTTTGTCATCAGTAAGACATTACAACATGACATTGCAAATGACAGTGTATAAGTTTTTCATTTTATCAAAAAGGATGAACTATGAATAGCCTATAAGTAAGACAATGTGACAAACAATGGCACATTCATTCATAATTCTGTTACATGAAACACCGTAAGTCATCCTTTGTCAATTATAACTGTGGTAACTCCAAGTACTTAAACTTTATTTGCACAACAAAGACTTTAAAGACTTCAACTGTGTAATAACTTATTTTTCAGCATCAGAAGTTTTTAAAACAACTTCACACACGTGATGTTGGGGCCGTTGAAAATGATTTTAATATGCAAAACTGTTAACCATTCATAGCAGTGGGCATTTACTTTTTAGTCTTAAACGAGTCACGCCTATTAAGACGGAGTGTTCGAAAGAGAGGGTCAAAAACAGGATAGAAAACAGCTAATTTCTTCTAAATTAGAATGTTTTTACGTAAAAATCTTGATAACATTATAAGTGGACCTCAGAGAGAGAGAGAGAGAGAGAGAGAAAAAAAAGACCTCAGAAAACAATAAAAAAAGACTGCAGTTCATGACCCCTTTAAATAATTTCATCATAGACATTTCTCATGCTAACATTATAGCATATATAGTTTATATGCTGAAAGTATAGGGCAAAATCTGCCTAATTGTGACTGTGACACATTTATTGTTTAATTAGAGTTTTTAATATGCCACAAATGTTTACATGTTTGTCAAACACTATTGGGTTTTTGAGTCAAATAAGATTAAATAAAGAATAAAATAAAATTTATGAACATTCTTGTTAGATAACACCAACTTTCCCTATCCGTCAGGCAAAAAATGAATAAATAAATAAATAAAAATCTTTTAGCAAGATTATGAACCGCAACCATATTTTTGTGGTTAGCGAAGAGACGTGGGTGCCTCACTAACTTAACAGGTAATTCTTGAAGCAGATCTACATGTCAACAACATTTGAATACCATCATTCCTGTGTGGTTTCAGAGTTTATGATTGAGTAATGAGAGGCTACGGCAGTTTACTGCTGGAGATTTTCAAGATGATTAGGTGGACGCTTGAATTTTAAATATGCTGCTCTACAGTTCAGGCTTATTAATCATCCAATATCTGTCCGTTTTAAGATTATCGGCATTGGCTGATAACATGACGCTTGACCAACTAACCTTGTCATGACATCTTGTGTCAGTTCCAAAGTCTGATGACAGCCTTGTCAATAGATATTAAATATTTTGTGAAGTTAAAATAATTTGAGTACATTTTTTACATTTATATTTTTTTATATTTATTTGCACATCTGTTGAAAAGTTTGTAGTCAGTCATTTTTCAGTATTTTTTTTATAAATTAAAAAGTTTATTTTTATATATATACAGTGGGTACGGAAAGTATTCAGACCCCCTTAAATTTTTCACTCTTTGTTAAATTGCAGCCATTTGCTAAAATCATTTAAGTTCGTTTTTTTTTCCTTATTAATGTACACATAGCACCCCATATTGACAGAAAAACACAGAACTGTTGACATTTTTGCAGATTTATTAAAAAAGAAAAACTAAAATATCACATGGTCCTAAGTATTCAGACCCTTTGCTGTGACACTCATACATTTAACTCAAGTGCTGTCCAATTCTTCTGATCATCCTTGAGATGGTTCTATACCTTCATTTGAGTCTAGCTGTGTTTGATTATACTGGTTGGACTTGATTAGGAAAGCCACACACCTGTCTATATAAGACCTTACAGCTCACAGTGCATGTCAGAGCAAATGAGAATCATGAGGTCAAAGGAACTGCCTGAAGAGCTCAGAGACAGAATTGTGGCAAAGTACAGATCTGGCCAAGGTTACAAAAAAATTTCTTCTGCACTTAAGCTTCCGAAGAGCACAGTGGCCTCCATAATCCTTAAATGGAAGACGTTTGGGACGACCAGAACCCTTCCTAGAGCTGGCCGTCCGGCCAAACTGAGCTATCGGGGGAGAAGAGCCTTGGTGAGAGAGGTAAAGAAGAACCCAAAGATCACTGTGGCTGAGCTCCAGAGATGTAGTCGGGAGATGGGAGAAAGTTGTAGAAAGTCAACCATCACTGCAGCCCTCCACCAGTCGGGGCTTTATGGCAGAGTGTCCGACAGAAGCCTCTCCTCAGTGCAAGACACATGAAAGCCTGCATCGAGTTTGCTAAAAAACACCTGAAGGAATCCAAGATGGTGCGAAATAAGATTCTCTGGTCTGATGAGACCAAGATAGAACTTTTTGGCCTTAATTCTAAGCGGTATGTGTGGAGAAAACCAGGCACTGCTCATCACCTGTCCAATACAGTCTCAACAGTGAAGCATGGTGGTGGCAGCATCATGCTGTGGGGGTGTTTTTCAGCTGCAGGGACAGGACGACTGGTTGCAATTGAGGAAAAGATGAATGCGGCCAAGTACAGGGATATCCTGGACAAAAACCTTCTCCAGAGTGCTCAGGACCTCAGACTGGGCCGAAGGTTTACCTTCCAACAAGACAATGACCCTAAACACACAGCTAAAATAACGAAGGAGTGGCTTCACAACAACTCTGTGAATGTTCTTGAATGGCCCAGCCAGAGCCCTGACTTAAACCCAATTGAACATCTCTGGACAGACCTAAAAATGGCTGTCCACCAACGTTTACCATCCAACCTGACAGAACTGGAGAGGATCTGCAAGGAGGAATGGCAGAGGATCCCCAAATCCAGGTGTGAAAAACTTGTTGCATCTTTCCCAAAAAGACTCATGGCTGTATTAGATCAAAAGGGTGCTTCTACTAAATACTGAGCAAAGGGTCTGAATACTTAGGACCATGTGATATTTCAGTTTTTCTTTTTTAATAAATCTGCAAAAATGTCAACAATTCTGTGTTTTTCTGTCAATATGGGGTGCTGTGCGTACATTAATGAGGAAAAAAAATGAACTTAAATGATTTTAGCAAATGGCTGCAATATAACAAAGAGTGAAGCATTTAAGGGGGTCTGAATACTTTCCGTACCCACTGTATATATATATATTGAGCATTCTATTCATCACAGAATTCTCTCAAAGTCTCTCTCTCTTTAAAAAAAAAATTAAAATGTACCGACCACAAACTTTTGAACATTAATGTATATAGTATATTTATTTATTTACTTTTGGTATGCATAAAGTATACATGAAACAGAATAAATGCGCCATATTATGAATGTAAAATAGGTTATTCATTTCCAAATAATACAGGACACAACAAGAATGAAAAGGTATAGGTGGACAGTCTCTGTGAAGTTATTTCAAAGATTATAATTATAATAATTATATTATTATATGAAAAATTATTTTATTTTTTGGGGGGTATAACATCTACGGAACATAAATGGTGTCCATTTTGATTTAATGTCGACTTCAACGTTCATTGCATATATGATATCTGTAGTTGCCAGGTAAGACCTAAAGCCATGGGTTAGTTGCCAAATAAATGATGCTGATGTTCAGCATCCACCCTGATGTTTAGTGAACTTGACACTGCATCCTAACAGGTGAGAACAGATAAACATCAATCTGAGTGTTTAGGGCTTCTGGAAATTATCAACAGATTCAACACACATTTAAAAAAAGAAAAAAAAGAAAGAAAAGTCAAATCTCACCTTTAACAAGACTAAGAACTCGAATATTCGTCTGAAGGATGGTGGGAAGAGTCTGGCATATGTGACTGCCATCTTAAAGAATAAGGCGTGGAAGAGTCTGTCTCTCACGTTGATCAGGGGATTCTGATTCATCGCTGGATTCCTGATCCGGTTCGGCCCACCGTTATTGTTGTTGTTCAGAGGAACGTTGTTGTTGTTCAGATTGCCCTGGTTGTCGGACATGGTGGTCGTTGTTCAGTAACTTGTTAAGGAGAAAGACCAGCTGAGGTCAGGCAGACAGCAATGTGCGTAGATCCAGTTTAGCAGGCCAGCCACACAACATCAGCGCACACTAATGATGGTCCTGGGTCACCAAAACTGGACTGACCTTCGGATATCACCAAAAAAACGCCCCAACAGATTCTGAATTTTTTAAGGATGTTGGTAGGCTTTTAAGGATGTTGGTAGGCAAGGCTGCTTTCACTCCTACCATGTCATCATAACCTCGCGATCTATCAAACTACTAAAGCGTCAGAGCCTTTGACACACCTGCTGATCATGTAGCTTATATATCGTGAGACCAGATGGGCATGTCAGGCTGTTAAATTGTATTTTAGGCTTAATTTGTCCTGCTGTTGTGGCCCAGGCCTCCTGCATCCACTGTCACCCTAACCAAAATAGCTAAACTTGATCATTCACACCAGCTAAATTAATCATATTTACTCGGGTTTGGAAGTGAAATCTGTCCCAGACTGTGCACCTGAGTGTTTAAAAGCAAAGAAAATTGGAATACCACACACAACACGTCTGCTAATAGTGGTAAGCTAACAAATTAGCCGAGCTTCCTCTGAAGAACCCGTATGTTCGGTTTACTTTATAACAAACGCCTCCTTATATAACACTGACACTCTTAGGTTAAATAAGGTCTCAGATACTTGATGATATCCCGCCAGAACTATCCGATGGTACCACAACCTGTCTTACAGTCCATCTGTTTACTCAACCATTTTCTGGAGCGTAGCGGACTTGGGAGCAGCAGCCAAGAAGCTTTTAATGAAGGGAGCGTTTCCACTCTGGTCTCGCTTCCGCGTTTAGTCACGCGACATCAGGTCACGTGATTTTTGAACAAGCAAAAATCAAAATGAACGTTATTTATGATGTACATTGAACTTTAATAATATATTTATATTTTACTGTAATTTATAATTTCACTAAATCGCAGTAAGATATTTCAGTTTGTTTCAGTACAAAGGTTAAAAAGTTAACAGAGAAGATAAGAAACAAGTTAATACTTTTAATTAACTAACCTTTAAAGTCAGCATGCAACAGAAGCTGCTATAGTCGTTTCTTCACTATTGTGACGTATAGTGAAATGGATTATTGAACAAGAAAAATATGTAGGAAAAGACATGATTTTGTCCTTTGGGAATTGATTGGATCATTGGATTTACTACAGTTGCGATCACATGTGAGTGACAGGTTGTCCCGCCCTCGCGCCGGGAACACGTCATCAAAGATGTCGTTGCAAGAGGGAGGGAAAGGTATTTTGATTGAAGATTACAAGGGCACATTAATTAAAATAAAAATATTTCACGGATAAATCATTTATAATAAATACTGCAGTATTCCATAAAAATACACGTTATAAATAAGAATTGACTTTCTAACTCAATAAATGGTGTACCTTACTCAAAGAAGTGTAAATGAATCACGTTATTATTGGAGAGTGGAAAGGCTAGTCAGTACAGCAGCTAAGGAGCATTTCATTCAGTTGAAGTACCACTTGTAACATTAAACCTGTACAGTATATAGCGCCTAGTTGTGGTGGGATGACCACAGGTAAAAACACACAAAAATATGCAGATTTTACAATGGCAGAAATAAAGACACTTAAGATAATTTAAGAATGACATGGAAAATAAATGTTAAAAAGAAAATAAATAAAATCTTAATTTAAATATTAAACAAATATAAAAAGAAAGGAACAAAGGTGATTTCGTAGAGGATTTAAACAAAAAAAAATGCACAGGCTATGTTTTAGAAAGAAAGAAAGAAAGAAAGAAAGAAAAAGAAAGAAAGAAAGAAAGAAAGAAAGAAAGAAAGAAAGAAAGAAAGAAAGAAAGAAAGAAAGAAAGAAAGAAAGAAAGAAAGAAAGAAAGAAAGAAAAAGTGTTTTTAAAAAAATCTATAGTCATTCTCCAGTCCGATAGGGGGCAAAAAGTCGTAGTTGAGTCTCTAAACGCGGAAATCATAGATGAAGATAGAAGCTCAGTGATGTGCCGCTTTAAAGTACAAATAATATTAGAATTAAAATAGATTTCGTAATGCCAGGGCAATTATACTTCAACACATTTCTTTATTTTCTATTTTAAAAGCAGTAGCATGTAGCTTTATAACTGTTATTCCCTTCAGTTTGTTCTGTTTCTGTACAGTAGCAGGGATGCTAATTGTTTGCTTTTATTGACTCACACAGTGATTGTTTGCATATGTAAAGGTCTTCGGTAAAGGTATCTGTGCCGTTAACCTTCAGTTTAATTCATTATATAATGGAAATCGCGTATATTTGTGAATGGGAGAAGAGACCCAAGAGCAACCACTGTCCCTCAATCCCTCTGGTGTGCGCCTGGTCATGTAGAAACCTCATCGCCTTCACCACTGATCTGAAGAATGAGGAGGATGATAAAGGTCTGGACAATGACTTTATTATCAATATTACCAGACCCGTTGGTGAGTTATTAATGAATGACGAAGAAAAGCATACACTTTTAAATTGGTTCTGTATTAGAGATACCTAGAGCATCAGTTTTTATTTTTAAATTTTTATGATGAGATACTGTATTACCACCAACAATGAGGAGATAATTCATTTATGAACGGATGGCCTTTTCTGCTGCAGATTTGAGTCATATGATACACATCATTGACACTGATCACCCCTGGGATGTGTATTCAATCAACTCTGGTCACACTGAGGTCATTTCCTGCCTGGAATGGGATCAGTCAGGTCAGTCATCATGATTAATATATAAATCATGAAATGTGTGATACATCTGGAACATGTCTGGGTCATAATTACTATTAAAAAAAAAGAAAAGAAAAATAGGAAATTATATTATATTAAGCTAAGAGAAAGGGCGGTGTTGACCTCATTGCTATGGACTATGCCCACAGTGATTGGCTGATGGGGAGGAGTCTTTGTCAGCAGTTTAATCATAGAAATATTGTAGAATGAGGTATCATGTTGCCATATACAAATAAAGGTTTTAAAATAAAAATGTTGCCATATTCAAATAAAGATTTAAAAAAAAATGTTGCTAAATTGAATTAAAGGTTTTAAAATGTAGGTTAAGTGTCACTAATTAAACTAGTACATGTTCAGCTAATTGTCAGCCTCTTACATGTTTGCATCTCGAGAGATTGCAGAATTCAAGTGACATTTTGTTTTATAAACAAAGTTTTGGAGGAGCACATTCAAATGGTCTATCTAATCAGCTTGAGTGGAGGTATATATACACAGACGAGAGCCGACTCACATACAGGTGCTGGTCATATAATTAGAATATCATCAAAAAGTTGATTTATTTCACTAATTCCATTCAAAAAGTGAAACTTGTATATTATATTCATTCATTACACACAGACTGATATATTTCAAATGTTTATTTCTTTTCATTTTGATGATTATAACTGACAACTAAGGAAAATCTCTAAAATTAGAATATTGTGAAAAGGTTCAATGTTGAAGACACCTGGTGCCACACTCTAATCAGCTAATTAACTCAAAACACCTGCAAAGGCCTTTAAATGGTCTCTCAGTCTAGTTCTGTAGGCTACACAATCATGAGGAAGACTGCTGACTTTACGGTTGTCCAAAAGACGACCATTGACACCTTGCACAAGGAGGGCAAGACACAAAAGGTCATTGCAAAAGAGGCTGGCTGTTCACAGAGCTCTGTGTCCAAGCACATTAATAGAGAGGCGAAGGGAAGGAAAAAAGTGTACAAGCAATAGGGATATCCGCACCCTGGAGAGGATTGTGAAACAAAACCCATTCAAAAATGTGGGGGAGATTCACAAAGAGTGGACTGCAGCTGGAGTCAGTGCTTCAAGAACCACTACGCACAGAGACGTATGCAAGACATGGGTTTCAGCTGTCGCATTCCTTGTGTCAAGCCACTCTTGAACAACAGACAGCGTCAGAAGCGTCTCGCCTGGGCTAAAGACAAAAAGGACTGGACTGCTGCTGAGTGGTCCAAAGTTATGTTCTCTGATAAAAGTAAATTTTGCATTTCCTTTGGAAATCAGGGTCCCAGAGTCTGGAGGAAGAGAGGAGAGGCACACAATCCACGTTGCTTGAGGTCCAGTGTAAAGTTTCCACAGTCAGTGATGGTTTGGGGTGCCATGTCATCTGCTGGTGTTGGTCCACTGTGAGGTCCAAGGTCAACGTAGCCGTATACCAGGAAGTTTTAGAGCACTTCATGCTTCCTGCTGCTGACCAACTTTATGGAGATGCAGATTTCATTTTCCAACAGGACTTGTCACCTGCACACAGTGCCAAAGCTACCAGTACCTGGTTTAAGGACCATGGTATCCCTGTTCTTAATTGGCCAGCAAACTCGCCTGACCTTAACCCCATAGAAAATCTATGGGGTATTGTGAAGAGGAAGATGCGATATGCCAGACCCAACAATGCAGAAGAGCTGAAGGCCACTATCAGAGCAACCTGGGCTCTTATAACACCCGAGCAGTGCCACAGACTGATCGACTCCATGCCACGCCGCATTGCTGCAGTAATTCAGGCAAAAGGAGCCCTAACTAAGTATTGAGTGCTGTATATGCTCATACTTTTCATGTTCATACTTTTCAGTTGGCCAAGATTTCTAAAAATCCTTTCTTTGTATTGGTCTTAAGTAATATTCTAATTTTCTGAGATACTGAATTTGGGATTTTCCTTAGCTGTCAGTTATAATCATCAAAATTAAAAGAAATAAACATTTGAAATATATCAGTCTGTGTGTAATGAATGAATATAATATACAAGTTTCACTTTTTGAATGGAATTAGTGAAATAAATCAACTTTTTGATGATATTCCAATTATATGACCAGCACCTGTAGTTACCTCGACAGTTTTCTGCATCCCTCCGCCAACCCATTCCTCACTCTCGGCTAACTGGGGATACGAGGAGAACTCTGGATTTGGGCAAAATTCCAAGCTCTGAGCCCTCGATCCCCTTGGACAGCATGCCAAATACACTTATTATATATATATTTTTTATTTTATTTGATCATTTGTAAGTGTGAACTAGTGAAAACAACTGCCACAGGTAATCAGGCATTTTTATTTATTTATTAAAGATTTATTTTTGCTGTTTTATCGTAGATTCAAATCTATATGTAATATGTATTGCATTTATGAAGAAAAGGCTCTGCACCCAAGGCTCTATTGCTATTGCCTCAATGGTATACAGTGTCTTTGGGTGGATTGCTAAGGCGGATTGGCACCAACAATCATTTTAGGACTGTTTTTGATTTTGTCTTAGGAGTGGCTTAGGAGTCCTCTTGACTACTTCTAGCGTTTCACAGATTTAGGATCTAGTTTTAGTGCTAAAATGCTTTGTAAAATACTCTTAGAGCAAGAATTTAGGAGTCCTAAAATTAGGACTGACACGCCCATTATTTTTAAGAGTTTCTTCTAAATTGGCAAGTTAGGAACTACTTTTAGCCTAAAGTTGTTTTGTGAATACGGCCCCATTTCTCCTTATTCTAAATAGGTATTGTCATTTTTGTAATGGAGTAATTTTACTGTGTTACGGTAATGTAATGACTTTATTTAAATCAGCTTGAATTAGAGACAGAACAATAGTTGCTACAGTAATGTATAAATACTTTAAACATTTCACATTTAATCATTCAGCAGACGCTTTTATCCAAAGCAATTTACAAAGGAGGAGAACAATAGAATTTAAATAATGTTTTTTATTGAGATTATTTAATTTTTTTAATTAATATAATTATTTCATAATTTATCATCTGGGGAGGGAAAATGTAAAATGTAGATCCAAAAGTTTGCAAATCAGGGTTATTATTATTACCTAAAACTATTAAAAACATTTTTCTTTAATTGAAATAAAGCTGAAATAAAATAATAAAAATGTAAAAATTATATTTAAAAAAAAAATAATATATATATATATATATATATATATATATATATATATATATATATATATATAAAATATATAAAATTACTGAAATAACACTCAGTGAAATAAATGTGTTAAATATTTATTTCAGCTTTATTTTCTTCATGCAAAATATTTATGATGAGATCTAGGCATGTTCTTGAAAGGTTTCTTGAAATTAACCTATTGATTTAAAAATGTTCTCGCCATTATTATCAATTGTTTGTGTGTGGTTTGGTACGGCAGGCTCGAGGCTGTTGTCTGCTGATGGTGATGGTCAGATTAAGTGTTGGGGCATGACAGAACACCTGGTGAACAGCTGGGAGTGCACACAGAGCAGCTCAGTGGATGGAGACCCAATCGTGTCCCTCTCATGGTTACACAATGGAGTTAAACTTGCCCTGCATGTTGAAAAGGTAAGGAAATCTCCTTACCACCTACTAACTAACAGTTGAAAACATAACTAACACCCTGATGTTTTTGTTGCTCTTCAGTCTGGCTCTACAAACTTTGGAGAGAAGTTTTCCCGGGTTAAGTTCTCCCCCTCTCTCACGTTGTTTGGTGGGAAGCCCATGGAGGGTTGGTTAGCAGTGACAGTGAGCGGTCTGGTGACTGTGTCATTGTTAAAGCCAAACGGGACTCTGCTAACCGCCAGCGAAAGCCTGTGCAGGCTGAGGGGCCGTGTGGCCCTGGCTGATATCGCCTTCACGGGTGGTGGTAATATAGTGGTGGCGGCCACCGATGGCAGCAGTTCTTCTCCGGTGCAGTTCTATAAAGTGTGCGTAAGCGTAGTCAATGAGAAGTGCCGCATCGACACTGAGCTGCTGCCCTCGCTATTCATGCGTTGCACCACTGACCCGGTCCGAAGGGACAAGTACCCTGCCGTCACACACCTTAAATTCCTGACACGTGAAAACTCTGAACAGGTACATTTTCAATTCTTTCAAAAAAAGAAATAAATAAATATTTTTAATATAACTTTTGGCTATCAGTTGCGGGCAGAAAATGGATGTTAATTTCCATGCTATACGCTGATATCAGGTTATTATATTTTAACATGGGTTTTTTTTTTTTTTTTTGTGATTGCTGTGTTTCTGAAGGTGCTGCTTTGTGCATCCAGTCAGATGGGCAGTATTGTAGAGTGCTGGTCGTTGCGGAAGGAGGGTCTCCCAGTTAATAATATCTTCCAGCATCGATCACCTGTGGGTAAGTTACATAAATCCCAATTTGGAAAAGAGTTTTGTTACAGTGTAGACCTTATTCAGAGAAGCGACATGACGGGAATGAAAGCGAGGCTGTGAGGGATAGACTTACTGTGTTTTCAATGGTATCCGCTTTAAAAAGCTGTATAAAACTAAAACTTCTAGATTACTTATAATTTTCCACAGCTCATGTTGTCTGCAGTTTTTTGTCTACTGAAATTCCTTGGAAAGATATTTTTTCAGTGTTTCGTCAGCAGAACAATCCAAAAACGCATTAAATAATAGTACAGCCCACTAAAGAGATGTATGTCTAGCTCTCACAGCCTCACTTTCATTCCCGTTATGAAATCGCTGATATAAGGTGAATATCGTGAATAATGTCTATTACGATTATTTTTTACTTTTAAAATGTAAACTTTACAATAATGCAATGTTTTTAAAGGCAGTACAACAAATACTACTATGCTATATAAACAGTCTGCTAGTGTTGGCTCATGAGTGATGGGTTTTTAGCGCGATAAGGGATTTTAAACTTGTAGCTATGCCAAAGTGGCATAAATATAACTTGTATCTATATAAAGACAGGGAGAGTGACCCTCTCAAAACATGGATTACACCTGTGGTGGGAGATGACTTGAAGGCTCTTTGTAAATATAACTGAAACTCTGAGAATGACTTCACAATCACAGTTGAATGACTTGATTGAAATCAAATATGTGACGACTCCTGTCCATCGTCATGTGCATACCAGGACATCTGCATCTTTTAAACCGTCCAGACTGCGCTCTATACTTGTCCCCCGACAGCTGCTGAAAGAGCTTTGAATCAACAGTTAAGTTTTAACTGTGCAGAGTTCTGCGTTATGTTCTACAATGTGTACTTCAGTAAAGATGTACTGTAGTTCTATTTGAAGTTAAAGTGCAACTCAAAAGTAAGTGCATTATTATTATTGTCATTAATTTTTTGTACACGAATGACACATTTTCTGCTTTAATGGTGTGTGCAAGGGTTAAAATCTGTTAATTTCTTGACTGCTGTTTGGAAATATTTAACATACTTTTAATAGTTTTCTACCTGTTTGGGTAAAAACATTTGTTATATTTGCTCTCTTTTTTTCTGTATTTGCCATGTTTTGAATCGTTTTCCTGTTGTATTTTTCTCCTGACAGGGAAATTGATTCATTTTTATAATTTTATTTTGTCATTATTTAGTTTTAAGGTAAATGGTCCCTATAAACCTTGGTTGTCATGACAATAGAATTCTGTTCTTTCAGACGCACAGATCCATTATTCTGTTACACATGCGTTTTCTTTCTCAACTGTTTACATTCACTTAAAACTAGGAGTGTAACGATATATCGTAGTACGATATTTTGCGATGCAAATATGTTACAATATGTATCGTAGAGTGGTGGCGATACTTTTACGATATGACGGCAGTCTTATCATACTGGTTGAGCTGCCGACATGACCTACTCTGCAACAGCGTCGCGTTTGCTTTCATCACAGTTGCAGAATTCGCTTGAACTGAACATTAGTAGAGCAACATGAGTTCGGCTGAAACTGAAATTGAAGATGACCCGTCGACGACTGGCAGCATTTTGGTTTTCCAGTCATGTGACAGGACGACGGTAAAAAAAACAAAAAACCACTTATAGCTATATTCAATATAGTCAAAGCTATATTACAGTCACTGCACATGTTATTACCACAGAGTGGGAAATGAAAAGTTTTATGCTTCAGACTCGCCCCCGCTCACACACTGGAACTAACATAGCCGAAGTTTTAAAAGCGACTATACGAGAGTGGGAGCTTGAAAAGGCTCCTCGTCATACTGCTGTTGTTACTGACAACGCACGTGACATGGAGGTGGCAGTGAGAGAAGTCGCATATTAAGTGTTTCGCGCACACAATAAATCTTCTCCGTCTCAAGAAGGTTTAAATGTTTCTCGCGTCAGTCGCTTGCTTGGTCGCGTGAGAACAGTCGTGGCTTTATTTCACCGCAGTGCCACAGCAACAGCTGTGCTCATGGAAAAGCAAAAGATACTTGAAGTTCTGTCTTAGGCTTCTTAATTTTAAGTTCATGTTCATAAAAGTTCATAAATTTAACTTTTTTTTTTCCAGTGATAGACCAGACCTATTCAGTTGTTAATTTGAATACATAACGTTTTTATTAAACCTTGAAATGTGATCTTGTATGTACAACAAAGAAAGTTATTGAAATTTTTAAAATAAATCTGAATCTGAAATTTGAATTTCAGTTTCATTTTTAAAATTGTGTTCAAAATATACGTATTGTATCTTGAACCCAGTATCGAGATACGTACCGTATCATGACCTGAGCATATCGTTACACCCCTACTTAAAGCATAACTGACTGTGTTTACGTGAATACTCACCAAGACATTTTGCCATTATTTTGTGTGTGTTTGACTCTAAGTGCAATAAGCAGCAAAAAAGAACTCCATTTAGTACTAAGAGGTGGCTTAATGTGAGCGCACTTTGGGTGTGAGCACAAAATCTGCAGAAATTAATAAAATTATGTGCAGTCCCGCGGCAAAATTCAAGCCCTGTAACACCAACAATATTCATCCGGAGCAAATAAAATGAGTGAGTGAAGGGAGGCGGGTTTGTGTGCGGAAAGATGCGAGAGCGAGAAAACGCAGCTGGTGTTGTGTATCTATTCTGTGGAAAATGAGTATTGAAAGCGTTTCAGTTTTTTTTTTTTTTTTTTTTTCTCAATTTCACCCCTGTATTGAAACTTAAGCTGCTGATGTCTTCAGAAGTCAAACCTGTTGTTTGTTTTGTCACCATTTTTAGTAGGTGAAAAGCAGCCAATGATTCTAAAGTGGCGTATCCTCTCAGCAACCAACGATTTGGACCGTGTGTCTGCTGTCGCTCTGCCTAAACTTCCCATCTCCATCTCGAACACTGATCTCAAAGTCGCCTCAGACACCAAGTTCTTCCCAGGCCTTGGTACAGCCTTTGTATCCTTTCTCCTGCTTCAAAGAACTTGGCTTTGATGGCTCAGGTTGATTATTATTCTGTTGTCCTCAGGTCTTGCACTGGCATTCCATGATGGCAGTATCCAGATTCTCCATCGCCTTTCCCTGCACACCATGGGGGTGTTCTACGGTTCCTCTGGTTCCTCCCAGCGTGTTGGAGAAGAACCTGCCATTAAACGCCAGAGGGCTGGCGGCCCGATGCTGCACTTCAAAGCCCTTCAGTTCTCCTGGACATCTCTGGCACTGGTGGGCGTGGACAATCATGGCAAGGTATGACAGCATGACACCTAGCGACAGAAGCACCCTCAGATCTTATATTTTCCCTCCTGTGATTTCAGTTGCACATGCTCCGAGTGTCCCCATCCATGGGCCAAATGTTGGACATGAACACACTTCTGCGCCACCTGCTATTCCTCCTGGAGTACTGCATGGTGACTGGGTATGACTGGTGGGACGTGCTGCTGCACGCGCAGCCCGGCATGGTGCATAACCTTCTGGAGAAGCTTCACGAAGAGTACATGAGACAAAACCAAGCACTGCAGCAGGTAGATCAGCCTGTTATTATAGAAACTTCCACTTCATGACTTATCAATTGACTTTCTTGTGGTTTCTCTCTTTATGGTTGGTGATGAAGGTTTTGTCCACCCGTATAGTGGCAGTGAAGGCGTCTCTGTGTAAGCTGTCCTCTGCCACTGCAGCAAGAGCCTGTGACTTCCACGCTAAACTGCTCCTTATCGCCATCAGCTCCACACTGAAGTCTTTACTGAGACCTCATGTGCTCAACACCCCTGACAAGAGTCCTGGAGACAGACTCTCTGAGATCTGTGCCAAAAACACTGACACTGGTAATAACCTACCACCCAAAAGATGCTTCACTGTAGGCCTGTTGTGATTATGGATTAATTGTCTGATTATGGTTATTTGATCTAACCTCAATTATTTGAGATAACCGAAATAATTGTGCAGTTTAAATTTCAATCACTTTTTGCCATCCAAAAATTTAAGTGCTTACAGAAGTGCCATCAGATGCGCAATATCGTATCTCCTTTACCGGTGTAGTAGGGAGAAGCAGGGGACTAATCTGGCAGGGAATAAAGATTAAAGAAAATTTAAAAAAGACTGTTGTAGTCAAATGTCTTCCTTTAAATGAAACGGCTATGGGTTTTAATCAGACTGCATTATATAATATTATATTATATTATACACTTTTTTTTTTTCTCGAATCTGATTGGCTGAGAGCCTTTTCCAGTCATGTGATATTCAAGTAATATCACATGGAAAACGTTTCACAATCTGTATCACTCCGCTTGTTTCTGCCGGATCTGCTAGCAGCATTTCCCACAATGAGCTTCAATGGCGGAGAAGCAAACCCACTATAATTTTACAAATAATACTGTTATTGTGTCACAGAATTTAGTTTTAAGAGTTTTTAAGTGAAAATGTAGTTGTTTAGACCTCAAAAATATGATTTATATATAAGCATAGCACCTATTTAAAAATTTGTTTAGGCGTTTTCAATTATGTGAGCTGGGAAATTTGTATTTACGAGTTGGGAAATCGTAATTATGACAGCAGGTACATTCAAGTCACTTTGTTCAGAGCAAAATGGCTGCAAAATTTTCAGCAAGATTTTTTTTAAAAAATTCTGAGTTTCCCACTCAAAATTATGACTTTGTGGTGGTGTTCATGTGCATCAACTCATAAATACAATCTTTCCAACATGACATGAACAAAATAGAATAGAATTGTTAATCGCAATTATTTGTATGACATTTAATTGTCATAATACATATTCAGAATTCATCAAGTCGTTCAGGTCTGCTTCAGAACATTTATACTTCAATTCTCCCATCTACCCACATTTGTTGTTGTTTTGACACTAATGGCGATTTCTGATCTGTTAATGTGTTCAGACATTGATAAGGTGATGATCAACCTTAAGACGGAGGAGTTTGTTCTGGACGGACCACCCCTCCAATCTCTCCAGCAGCTCATTCAGTGGGTCGGAGACTTTGTTCTCTACCTGCTGGCCAACTTGCCCAACCAGGTGAACTCAACTGGATGACCTTTACCAAGAGTCATGATCCTACCAATTTTGAGTTTTACGTGATGCTTTATACCTGTTTTTCTTTTCAGGGCTCCATTGTGCGTCCAGGGTTTGGGTTCCTGCGGGACGGTGCGTCTCTGGGCATGCTCAGAGAGATGCTGGTGATGATCCGTATTTGGGGCCTGCTGAAACCAGGCTGTTTGCCCATCTACACGGCCACATCTGACAACCAGGACAGCATGTTTCTCCTCTTCCGCCTGCTCACTAAACTATGGCTCTGCTGTGAGTCACTCTGTCACTCTTTAGGCCAGGGGGGTCCAATCCTGCTCCTGAAGGGCTACTGTCCTGCAGAGTTTAGCTCCAACCCCAATTAAACAGACCTGAATCAGCTAATCAAGGTCTTACAAGGCATACTATAAACTTCCAAGCAGGTGTGTTGAGACAAGTTGGAGCTAAACTCTGCAGGACAGTGGCCCTCCAGGACTGACTTTGGAAACCCCTGCTTTAGGCCAACATGTCAGTTCAGTGAAAAAGCTGTTAAATATTTTTTTAAAAATAAAAAAATAAAAAAAATCTGTTTTGCCGTTTTCTTTTGGTTGGCAGCTCGAGATGAGAGTCACCCTCAGGACCCCGATGAGACATTGATTGATGAGTGCTGTCTGCTGCCCAGTCAGCTCCTAGTGCCCAGCATGGACTGGCTGCCCATCAACGATGGTGTAATCACTAAGATCCAGAGCAAACACCCACTCAGACTTCAGTTTGGCAAACCGTACACCATGCCCGGGGTCAACCCCAATGCACAGGTGGAGGTGTTCAGGTGAGCGATTATGGGTTTCTTAAAGGGACAGTTCACCAAAAAAGATTCTATCATCATTTTACTCAGCCTCGTGTTGTTCTAAATCTGTATGACTTTTTTTTCTGTGGAACACAAAAGATGCATTTTTAAAGAATATCATGTCCACTTTTTCAAGATAATGAAACTTAATAAAGACTGGACAGCCAAGCTCTAAAATGGATTAAAAAAAAGCAGCATAAAAGTTGTGCGCTATAGTCTGTCTAATTTCCGAGGAAATGATTTGACAGATAATTGTCTAATAAAAATGTTTAATTGTTGCCAGTGGTTAGTGCATTTCTGTTTTGGTGGTGTTGTTATAGAATTCCAGCATCTCAGAGGATGGACCATCTGCGATGTTTACATTTGGGCATCTCTCCAACAGAGGACAGCAAAGCTTGCACCAGGTATCACTTTAGAAGTATTTCTCAAGTGAAATTTTGACAACAAATTAGTTCATAAAGCTTTTAAATTTAAAATTTTTTTATATATAAAATATTTTATGTGAATGTTCTTATGTAAACGTATATTGTTATTTTATATATATATAATGTATATATGTATGTATATATATGTGTGTGTATGTATATATGTATGTGTATATATATAGTGTGTGTGTGTATATATATATATATATATATATATATATATATATATATATATATATATATATATATATATATATATATACGCGCACACACACACACATATATATATATACATATTTATATATATATATATATATATATATAATGTTTTTGAAAGTCTCTTATGCTCACCAAGATGCCATTTATTTGATTAAATAATATTGTGAAATTTTAATAACAGTTGTATGTTTTAATATATTTTAAAATGCCATTTATGCCATTTGTGCTCGGCAAAATCAGTATTGATTTTGAAAATAGTTGTGCTGCCTAATATTTTTGTGAAAACCGTGATTTTTTTTTTTTTTTTTTTTTCAGGATTCTTTAGCGAATAGAAAGTTCAAAATATGAAATCTTTAGGATTATTATAAACATGATATACTCTCACTTTTAATCCATTTAAACCGAGGCTCTGCCTTCACAAACTCTGTTTTAGCAGCACTCCTCAGTGAGCTCTTGTCTTTCTGGTCTGTTTAGGTGTGGCTGTGTCACCATGCTGAGATCCCCAAATAAAACTAACGCCATGAGACAGTGGGAGCAGCGCTGGATCAAGAACTGTCTGTGTGGAGGTCTGTGGAGAAGAATCCCCTCCACACTAACATAAAGATCACACCATCTAGAAATGAGGAAATGTTAAAGCTGCATGGATCTCTCATTGTAAACCAACGTATAGATCTGTACAACAAAGCAATCTTTTATTTTCTTTAAAACATGTCCTACAGGACCTTCTCCCAGCACAATGTCTGCTGGAGAGGGTGAATAATGTCTTATTTTTTGCTGTTGTAAATATGAATCATGTATTTTGTTTTGTAATGTTGTAGTTTGTAATAAACATTTTTGTAATAAAAAAATAGATTTGCCTTCTGATTTGTATTAATGAACACTTTCAAATAAAAATACTGCGCAATACTGAGCTCGTTTAAAATTAAATCGTAAGTGAAAACTTGCTTACGAACTGTTATGGGATTTATGTATAACAAGTTGCTCCCTACATATTCACAGGACAAGAAGTTTACTAAGAAGTTTCCACAAACATCGGAAGCGGCACGCCCAGAAAGCCGTGTGAATGAATTGAATTCTCTTTCATGTCGTCTTGTGCTTAAACTGACATATTCACAAAATTATGTAAAAACTCCCATCTTTGCAAGTATCCTAGTAAACATAGTTGGTAAGTAAATGTAAACAGCTGAGAAATAAAACTGATGCGTAACAGTATATTGGATCTGTGCATTCTGTCTTAAAGGGACAGCAGGCTGTTTTTTAATGTTAAACAAAATGGACAAAAAAAAAAAATCATTCATTGCTCTTGACTAAATGACATTTGTAACTTTAATGAAAATTCATTTATATTTATACAGTGAAGACAACTGTTAGTGCTTTTCAGGTTTCATGGTAGGTCTATTTCGTTTGTATCTTTGTTCTACTGAGCCTTGGAGAAGCTCTAAATATGCCCTGAAAAAATGAAAGACAAAATATGATAGAGCAATAGAATGAACAGTTAAAGAAACAAGCTTGTACAATACATTTTAACAGGCATAATTAAAGGGTTAGTTCACCCAAAAATGAAAATTCTGTCATTAATTACCCACCCTCATGTTGTTCCAAATCTGTAAGGCTTTAATCTTTGGAACACAAATGAAGATCTTTTTGATGAAAACTGAGACCTTTCTGTTCCTCCAGAGACAGCTACGCGACTACCACTTTGACGCTTCAAAAAGTTCATAAAGAGATTGTAAAACTAATCCATATGAATTGAGTTTAGTCCAAATTTTCTAAAGAGGCCCCATCGCTTTATATGATGAATAGATTAAATTTAGGCTTTTATTCACATATAAACATTGATCAGAGAACATAAAAGCTGAACCAAACCTGCTTGTAACACACAAGAATGAACCTCATTGGTTCTTGAATGTCAGGCGAACATTGGTTCTTGAATGTCATGCTTGAGCTTCCATTTACCACAACTGATGTGCGAGTTGATGAATGTTTATATGTGAATAAAAGCCTAAATTCAAACTGTTCATCATATAAAGCAATCGTGTCTCTTCAGATAATTTGGACTAAACCTCTCAATTCATACAGATTATTTTTACAATCTCTTTATGAACTTTTTGAAGCATCAAAGTGTCAGTCACATAGCTATCTATGGAGGGACAAAAATCGCTCATATTTCATAAAAAAGATCTTAATTTGTCTTCCAAAGATTCCAAAGGGTTTGTAACAACATGGGGATGAGTAATTAATGACAGAATTTTCATTTTTGGCATTTTAAGCATGAAAATAACTGAAGGAAATACACTGCTCAAAAAAATTAAAGGAACACTTTGAAAACAGATCTCAATGGGGAAAAATATCATGCTGGATAACTATATTGATATGGACTGGGTAATGTGTTAGGAATGAAAGGATGCCACATCGTTTGATGGAAATGAAAATGATCAACCTACAGAGGACTGAATTCAAAGACACCCCGAAAATCAAAGTGAAAAAATTATGCAGCAGGCTAGTCCATTTTGCTGAAATTTCATTGCAGCAACTCAAAATGATACTCAATAGTTTGTATGGCCCCCACGTGCTTGTATGCATGCCTGACAACATCGGGGCATGTGCCTAATGAGATGACGGATGGTGTCCTGGGGTATTTCCTCCCAGATCTGGACCAGGGCATCACTGAGCTCCTGGACGGTCTGAGGTGCAACCTGGCGGTGTCGGATGGACCGAAACATAATGTCCCAGAGGTGTTCTATTGGATTTAGGTCAGGCGAGTGTGGGGGCCATTCAATGGTATCAATTCCTTCATCCTCCAGGAACTGCCTGCATACTCTCGCCACGTGAGGTCGGGCATTGTCGTGCACCAGGAGGAACCCAGGATCTGACAATGGGTCCAAGGATTTCATCCCGATACCTAATGGCAGTCAGGGTGCCATTGTCTAGCCTGTAGAGGTCTGTGCGTCCCTCCATGGATATGCCTCCCCAGACCATCACTGACCCACCACCAAACTGGTCATGCTGAATGATGTTACAGGCAACATAAAGTTCTCCACGGATTTTACAGACCCTTTCATGTGGTCAGGGTGAACCTGCTCTCACCAGTGGCGGACCTTGCCAATTCTGGCGTTCATGGCAAATGCCAATCGAGCTCCACAGTGCCAGGCAGTAAGCACAGGGCCCACTAGAGGAGGTCAGGCTCTTAGGCCACCACCATGAAGTTTCTGACAGTTTGAGACATTCACACCAGTGGGCTGCTGGAGTTCATTTTGTAGGGCTCTGACAGTGCTCATCCTGTTCCTCCTTGCACAAAGGAGCAGATACCGGTCCTGCTGATGGGTTAAGGACCTTCTACAGCCCTGTCCAGCTCTCCTAGAGTAACTGCCTGACTCCTGGAATCTCCTCTATGCTCTCGAGACTGCTGGGAGACACAGCAAACCTTCTGGCAATGGCACGTGATGTGGACTACCTGTGCAACCTCTGTAGGGTCCAGGTATCACCTCATGCTACCAGTAGTGACACTGACCCTAGCCAAATGCAAAACTAGTGAAAATCAGTCAGAAAAGATGAGTAGGGAAAAAAATGTAGTATCGGTACAGGTGAGTACCAGAAATGAAAGTATTGTATTAACCTAGTTCTGGAAAAAATGGTATTGGTGTCCCTAAAAAAAAATATTCTTTTTAGAAATGTCATTATAAAATTGTCTGTTGTCTGACAACCATAGGGAGGTGCTAAACCTGACAAATACAGTCATGTTACAATATATATCCATGTTGCTTATTTACTTACAAATTAGCATCATGTGTAACAGTAGATACAAAAGATGCCCTATTGATTCTGCCCACAACAGACCATTAGAATGATCACTTACTTACGTGTTGACACTGACAGCCACTTCAGTGACAGCACCATTTAACTGTAGGGACAGTATGAAGATTTGTCCACAGGAATAAATAGGAAATCAAGAAGAGAAGTGTGTCAGCCAGCTTTGGCTCTGATTCAAGAGGTCATCGCAGCACGGGATGCTCAGCAGAGACATGGCCAGCGGGCCATTTGGGCATCTCTCCAGGCCTTCAGTGGCAGCAGCTTGCTGGGGGTTCACACTTTTTCCTCAGTGCAACCAGAGTTTGTCCCCATATTCAGACCATCTGGAAAGAAGCAAAAAAATTCAATCTCAAAATCAGTGGTGCCCCAAAGGTAATTTAAAAACAAAGTATATAATATTTATATATAATTCTAATGTATATAATGGATTTTCTTGATATAAATTCTGAGGTCAGCAAGATTTTTTTAAAGAAATTATTTATTTTATTAGGCAAGCAAGGATGCATTAAATTGATTAAAAGTGAGATTTCTATTTCAAATAAATGCTTTTATTTTGAGCTTTTCCATTCATCAAAAAAAAATCTTTAAAAAATTATCACAGTTTGCACAAAATTATTAAGCAGCACAACTGTTTTCTATATTGATAATAATAAATGTTATCATTTATGGATCATGTGACACTGAAGACTGGAGTAATGATGCTGAAAATTCAGCTTTTGTTTTAAAATATATTAACATAATTAAAATTTTATTTTCACAGTATTACTGTTTTAACTGTATTTTGATTAAATAAATGCAGCCTTTATGAGCATAAGAGTCGATATTAACGATAGTTTAAAAAAAAATTTTTTACCTAGACAATTTGACATTTTATATTGGGGGTCTGCAGGTTTTATTATAATCACATTATTATACTAGCTGGCATAATAAATTGGCCTACTGAATGAATCACATGGGTTTTATTGAGTCACCTCTGATGAACTAGTATATAAAATGAATGCATGAAAATTAAAAATATAATGCAAATAAATGCATTCTAACAGATTTGTGTCTTACATTCTTTATTCCATCTTTATATAAATTAAAGTAATAAAACACATGCAATCCAATTGTATTTGGCTTATTTGGTGGTCCCTAACAGGGCTGGAAGGGAAACCATCCTGCTATTGAACATAAGTTGTCCAATAAACCATTTACCCTCTCCACCCCACCCTGTTATCTAAACACCTGTGCAGTAGCTACCATGTTACCACTGCTGGAGGAGATCACAGATCTCACACTCAGAAGATGCTCAGGAATGCTACCACACTTGATGACTGTTGATGAAGGACCTATTTTCTATTAAGATCAATTGATGCAGCTTCATACAGCACTGACAGATCGTTGTTATCTCTGATAGTGGGGTCCTTCTGCTACTGAAGCCCCTCAGATAATGGATGTCTGACTGCAGAACAGCAGCTGTGCCAGCAGCTCAAGTGAGTTAAGGAATATCGTGGTTGGCTCCAGCAGGCAGGCATATAACAGGAGTCCACGGCTGCGTGATTGCTCCGTGGAAAACGTGAGCAGAAAGAGGAATATGAACTGAAAGAGCCGCAGTATAACCTCGTGAAGAAGGAATAAGCTGGGAATTTTTCACTCAGGATATCCCCGTTCCTTCAGACAATCGTCTGTTTTCGCAGTCAAGGTGAGATTTTCTCTCAGATTTTTACCTGTATGATGAACAGCAGCAGATCTGTCAGAATAAACAGCATGTACTCCCGACGCGACGCGACAAGAACGCTGCCATTATAATTAACCTATGTGGGAGAAAACGCGTGCGGGTACGGTCGCGTCGCGTCCAGTGGAGATGCAGTAACGTTAGCCTATTATTTCGATAAATGATCACTGAGAGTGTCGCAGTAACGCTGCTATACGGCTGCAATTTTAGTTTTACATAACAAACACAATCTCAGTCTCACTTTACTGTAATCAAAATGATTTAGGCAGGGACATCTATGTAAACGTGGGGGTATTGATATCGACTGCAGGTCATTCATGTGCAGCGATTCTCTCAAGGTTTCAGTTCAACTGACACCTGGTCAATTGACCTACACATGAAACATTCCTGAGTGATTTAAAAAAAAAAAAAAAAAAAAAAAAACTCTTGCCATTTAAGTCACTACTGCAATCGTGACAATCATTTAGGCTAATAGGCCTATTATATTCCTGTCATTTTGCATACTTGTGTCTGTCATTTTGCATGTTACTGTTCCACCCTGCCTTTTGTACATTTTTTTTATAAAAATGCCTATATATATATATATACATACATACAATAATCAAGGTGTTACAGTGTTACTGTATTTCTAAATTTCCAGTGTAATGGAAATCATCATCAGGGACTTTTCTCATGATGTGTGGACATTAGCAAGACTGATCTAGCTCATTCTTATCTGATTACAATATTGATTTTTCCTGGGTCTTTTCTCTTCAAGTGTATAATGATTTCGCCTTGACTGGTTATCGCGGCTCCAAATCTTTATCGACCCATATATTGTTCTGCAGTTTCGTGGATAACTTTTGCTTGGATTTTTGCGTACAAACCAGGGTCAAAAAGTATCAGTGTTGCACAGCTCACTCTTTAACCCCACTTTCAGAGGGAACAGATTCGTGTGAGAAACCCAGTCAAGTTTAATTAACTTTCGCCGCAGTCAAAGCCTCTCACTGTGAGTATGTGTGAGCACAAACAGTCTTTTTGTAGAGAACTTAGTGCCTATGGATTCTTCCTTAAAAGTCACACACACTCAGAAATCTTTTGCCTGTGAGATATATGCGGCTCTTCGAGATAAACAGAGCTCCCTCTCTTGAAAACAGGCTCCCTGCTAATTTCAGCAGAACCTCACTCACTCCCACTCGAGAGTTGGGAGAGTGTCTTCAGGACAAGTGCCTTGTTTAGTCACTGTTGATTTGGCAAAGAGCATGAAACATTATTCTCTCAATGCCTGCTCAAACAATAGCCCACATCAACATTTGTTCATTATGCTCTTTTGAGAATATTCTGAGAGGAGCTGTTTATTTAATTTTTTTTTTCCTCAGTCTGTTATCCATTTATTCAGGAGGGCTTTATTCTGTTTGAGATGAGAAAATAATTGAACATTTTTGTGCAGGCCTTTTCCTGTGGATATAACCAAAGCTCACACATTTATATTTCAAAATATAATTAAATATAAATATATTATAAATATTTGTTTCCTCATAAATTTCTTGGATTTTTTAACATATTACTTTTTTTATATCTTAACATATTTCTATTGTGCAAAATATATGTAAAAAAATAGCAATTACCCAAACTTGATTTAAGATTGAAAAAGCATTTTTGAAGTACATTTTGAGATATATAGGTAGTTTACCTTCATTACCTTGCTGTTTATATTAGCCTATATGTTAGTCCATGTCTGTTATCTTTATGCCTTATATCTTTATATTAAAATTACACATTAAAAAAAACATATTTAAGAAGCTATTTCTCATGTTACATTCATGGGCGTATCCAAATTTTTGTCTAATCAAATGCTCTCTAGAATAAATATGTGCCACTCCCTAATACCGCCTTCTGATTAGAAAATCATGGTTCACGGCTGTGATGTGCAGTAAATAAACTGCACTTGTCCAGACTTTTCATGGGGTCTTTTAAATGAACTGGTGTTGACAGAATAACTTCAGAAGACCACCATCATGATGACTGCACGTGAAAAAATCAAGAAGAAACCGCCCAAAGACAGTTTGACGCTGCTACCCTGCTTCTATTTCGTAGAGGTATGTGCCATCATTTATTACCAGTTTAATACTTCAATAGAGCAATTAATGTCTCAGGTAATTACATTACACACTCTATACAACTGGGCTTCCTCATTTTCGTTTAAGACATAATTGAAAATGTATAATAGCATTCGGTTTGAGTGCGTTAGTGTGTATACCTTTCACCACATTGTCAGCCCTGGAGTACAGTACTCTGTGTTGACATTTAACAGCCATCTGCCACAGTCGCTCTACAGTAATTAAACTGCTCTGATGTTGTTTGTATCAATCTTTAATATCTGTTTGTACTTGAGAAAGAGCAATTTAGTACATTTTAAAATTGAAAAAGACTCTTGCATTTATTACATTGTAATAAATTAGTAATTACCATGTAATTACACACACTCTCCCTCCCCTGAGAAAATAGCTACCCATTGTGGCGTCCTCCATGGTTTCACTGTACTTCCTGGAACTGACGGATGTGCTCCAGCCAGCGCAGGTGGGATTCCGCTGCCATGACCGTTCACTCAGCATGCCCTACGTGGACAGCGGCGATGAGCTCATCCCTCTGCTCATGCTCCTGAGTCTGGCATTTGCTGGCCCTGCTGCCTCTGTGAGATGAGAGCAATCATGACAACTTGTATTTAAATATTTCTAACATTTGTGACCTAACTCGTCAGGGTTGTTAAAGTCAACATGTGCACAATGTTCCAAAGAAAAAAAATGTCTACCTTTTATCAAATATATTAACTTTCTTCTCCAGAGAAAAGATACAACCTTAGGTCTAAATTATATTTCTCTACATTTAATATCTGAAATAATTGTATTATATTTAATTATCATCAAATTATATTTACACAGGCTAAAGTTTAAATTTTTGATTAACAATTAAAATATAATTCTTTTGTGTTCAGATCATGATGGGTGAAGGTCTGCTGTATTGTATGCAGTCCAAACTTAAGGTCCGTCCAGGGATTGAGGGAAGCATCAATGCTGGTGGATGTAATTTTAACTCTTTCCTGCGGAGAACTGTTCGTTTTGTTGGTACGTAACAGTCTTTTCATTGTAAGGCAATTTTGTATTGCAAAAGAAAAGTGTTTGATGCAAAAATATGCTGAATCTGAGGGTTATGTGAGATAAGAATTTTAGTTTGGATTTACAGTATAATACTGGCCTCCAGTTGCCTTACACTGTCATTTTTACTTTAGTAAAAGTTTAAAACTAAATGTATTTTTTTGTATTTTGTCACTTCACAGTGTGCAAAATGAAATCCGAACAGAAATGATGCAGTTGAACATTATGTAACATTAGTCAGGCACAAAGTGTTACATGAAGCTGATGAAATTAGTCATCTATGCTTCATTCCTCATAATCTGTCTCTCTTTTTAGGGGTTCATGTGTTTGGGCTTTGTGCAACAGCACTAGTTACTGATGTCATCCAGCTAGCCACTGGCTACCACACGCCATTCTTTCTCACAGTGTGCAAACCCAATTATACTGTCCCAGGTGTGTCCTGTGACAAGAACCCTTACATCACCAAAGACATTTGCTCTGGCCAGGATCAGCATGCTATTCTCTCTGCCAGGTAATTGAGTGATTAGCCACTGAATAACATCTGATTATGTGATTAACTGTGTTTAATTTCATCCTTGTACAATCACCATTTTCTTTCTCCCTTTTGTGATTTTCTTCTTGTACAGCACTCCCTATTCACCCACTTTTTTTTTCTTTTCTTTTTTTTTTTAAATCTAAACATTTGACATTGACTTCTGCTGCATATCTGGTGTAGACTTACTCTAGATGTTTGCTTTCCTTTGTGACAGGAAAACCTTCCCTTCCCAGCATGCAACCCTCTCTTCCTTTGCTGCTGTTTATATTTCAGTAAGTCTCTTCGGCACAGTGTCAATGTGTGTTTCCTGAATGTTTACAGAAAATACTGTTTATATATGCAAACCTAATAGGCTAGTGTGGTAAATTCCTTTATAAGAGAAATGGAGAGTATTTAGTACAGTTTAAAGTGATTGTACTGTAGATAGAATTAATGAACAACCAACATAATATTGTATTATAATTTAGATGTGCATGGAAAAGACATGTCACATGCACTGGCACAAGTAATAGATTTCAACACTGATCAAATTTTTAAGAAAGGTGTGATTTAATATGCTCAGTTGCATTATGTTAGCTAGATTAGGGGAAGTCTAATTATAAGTAAGCGCTTCACATGTCTAGGTACTTGGCAGGATCCACTTCAAACGACAGACGCGGAGATAAGTTGTTACTGCTTCCCACCTTGCACTTGTCAGACTGTCAGAAGCTGTAAGGCAGCTTGTTATTAATTTGCACATGACAGCTGGAGACCTCTGCTGCTCTCTACTCTTCTAGATGTACTTCAACTCAACAATCTCAGATAGCACCAAGCTGCTCAAACCCGTTCTGGTGTTTGCTTTTGCCATTGCGGCTGCATTGACGGGACTCACTCAGATTACCCAGTACCGTAGTCACCCCATCGATGTGTATGTTGGGTTCTGTATTGGAGCTGGTATTGCTGCGTACCTGGTGAGTGATTGGTTTTCTGATGTATATTTGCATGTTGTCATTTCATGTTGCTAATAAGCTTAATGTTTTACCCACATAAAACATGTTCCTGCATCAAAATCCTTGCTGGTTCTGGAGCAACATTATAATCAACTAATCAGATTTTAGTGTTTGGGGTTGGGCAAAGCCTGGGGATAGGGACTGCAACAACATTTAGCAAACTATCTGTTTCCTCAGGATTATGACAGTTTACATTTGACATTTGTTAATCCTAAAAAAGGATGCAACCTACTTTAAATTCAAGATATACACCAAATCCTGTATTGCCTGAGAATTGAACCCATGGCTCTGAAGTTGCTAGTGTCATACAATTTGAGCTATACAGGCAGACCTTTTGATGGAGACATTGTTTTACAACCAACAACATTGATCTAGGAACACACTGATCCTACTTGACTAAATCATGTTTTTGGATATGTTTCCAAACCGTACCTGGAGCCTCCCAAACACTGCACATTTTGGATATTTCTCTTATTGTATACACTCAGATCAAATCATAGAGTATTCCACTAATCACCTGATGAGTTAATTCGGCTAGGTTACATAAGGGTGACATCCAAAATGTGCAGTGCTGGGTAGGCTTCAAGAAAGGTTTGAAAACCCCTGCTGTACCTTAAACAGTATCAGGGGTAGCCAGTCCTGCTCCTGGAGGATTACCATCCTACAGAGTTCAGCTTCAACTCTAATCAAATACACCTGAACCACCTAATTAAGGTGTTCATGATTATTAAAAAGTACAGGCATGAGTGTTGAAGCAGGATTGAAGTTTGCAGGAAGGTAGCGCTCTAGTAGCAGGGTTGGCTACCCCTGCAGTACAGCATGGCAATAGCAATGACAAATCTATTTTGATACCTAGCAGAAACTGATATGGGGTATAAAATATGAATGCCATTGAATGCTATCTAAGTCACTTTGGATAAAAGCATGAACCAAATGAGTGACTGTCATTTTGCCAATTAGAATTATGGATAATCACCTTTTTTGGTTAACATTAACAAACATACTACTATCCTTAATGCCATCTCAAACCTTAACCGTTAACTACACCTTTAATCAATTGTTCAAGCCCTAGCCCTAAGCATTACTCTAACCCTTAACTAAACCCTGATTGCTTGATAGGAGTGTTGTTAATTGTCATGCCATTGAACTAAACAATGTAATTAAGCCACATTAGATTGAAAGTCTTATTCATTCCAGGCTTTCCATGCTGTTGCCAACTTCAAATCTCCTGAGGACACTGTCATCCCTCAACCCCCTCCTCTGCAGAAGGATGCTTTAAGGGCTCTGGCCCAGCGAGGTCATGACTCTGTCTACAACAAAGGCCATGCCTCTGAGAGCAATGAGGAAATCACATCACCAGCATCTCTAGACGGGCTGAACCGGCCTGTACAGCGAGAGAAAACCTCACTGGGAAGCTTAAAGAGGGCCAGTGTGGACGTGGAGCTACTGGCACCTCGCAGCCCGATGGGTAAGGAGACCATGGTAACCTTCAGTAACACATTACCCCGTGCTACAGCTCCAGAGGAGCCAACAAGACGTCTGGTGACAGTACCTGTTCCTGTACCACTGGACCCCATGCGGTCACAGCAATTAGTATCTGAATGGAAGCAAAAGTCAATGGAGATGCGAGGTGGCAGCTTGCCCGATGAGGACACCAGCGAGCAGGGCTCAGACGGTGGTGATGACACGACCACAGAGGAGGACAGCATCCATTCTTCAAACTATCCGTCTGTTCCACAAACTACCAAACCAGCTAATCCACCTGCAGGTGCAAGAGTAGTAATGCCCCCTCGTCCCCCTGGACAGCCCTCAGTCCCCCCGCCTGTATCCCCTAAAAGCGCCAGCACTCGGGCCAAATGGCTGTCCATCACTGAGAAAAGTGGTGCTAATATTCCAGTTCTCAAGGCAGGGAATCAGCCCCGGATCATACAGGTCATTGCCATGTCAAAGCAACAGGGACTCCTGTCTGGATCAGCAAAATCCTCTGAGACTTCGTCTTCTTCTGGTACCTCGTCCATCACAGGCACAGAATCATCACCCAATCGCTCAGAACGTGACAGCGGTTCAGGCATCATCACTGTTGATGCCCATGCCCCCCACCACCCTGTAGTTCGTATGACCTCCAATCCCAATAACCCCTGGGAGTGGAGAGGATCTTGTGATGGAAACATGGCTGAGTCGTATGAGCTCAAAAACCTCAACCGTGAGAGTTCCCGCAGTTACCGTCATGTCAGGAGCAGCTCTCCTTGTTCCTCTGTCAGTGAGGCTGACCACGGGCCGCACCAGCCCCCTCAACCTCCCCAGCCACCACTTCCCCCTCAACTCCCACCTGTGGGTCAAACCTCAGAAGGTCGCAGTCTGCGCCGCAAGACCCCCCTAGTTTCACTGGATAGGGAGGGCAATCAGAACCACACTGAACAGGAAAACTACTACAAAAAGCTACAAAGCAGCAGGCATTTTAAGGAGTGACAATGTGCTAACACTTTTTGGTCTTTTGGTTTTAAATACTTTATTTGATTCCATGAGGAATATCTGAATGACCGGATCAGCTACACTTTGAGTCAGTAGAGCCTTCAGGAGATGCTGCTTCTGACAACTTAAGAGCACAATAATATTGCCCTCTGAGGGTAAACCAAACTACATTATCAAAATTCCTCTCAGCTGTATTGTATTTACATAATCTTTATATTCTCAAATTCCTACAAGGCAGATTGTAAAATAAGGTTCTTTATTTATATTGCTGCTCTTTTTGTCCATACTTGACGTACATAAATGTCTGAGATGACTGAGATGTCAAGTTGAATTTATGTGTATGTGTGTTTACGCACGATTGTTTAGTGTATGTTGTAGTGATACTATGATATAAAAAAATATTGCCTTGTAACCCTCACAGTGAAAACCAAGTGTTTTGTTGGCTCTCTATGAATGATAATTGCTTTGCAAAAGGGTAACGTCCTTCATTCTACATCTGACTATAATTGCTGATACTGTGTTCTGGACATTTTGCAAATCTACTGAAAACACTCTGTGAAAAAGCAGTGGAAATATGTGGAAGCACTTTGAATAAGCACTTATGAATTACTTCATCTCTTTGTGTGTTAACAAATGAGGTGAATTGGTATGTCTCTGAAGTATTCCAAAGGAATATTAGATTGACCTGGACTCTATAAGGAGAGGTTTTTTTTAAATTCATCATTTACCTTATAATGCAATTGAACAATTTAACAACAAGTTTCCATCTGAAGAATTTACAGTCCCACATTTTATGTGTCATAATGAGAATTTATTTATTTTGGTGTAAATCACAAAAATAATTTCTACAAACTCTCTGGGATTTATCTGTAATAGTTAGCGATCTCCTTGTCATGCTGTTTCCCAGAGATGAACTTGGTGCATGTTATGTGAGTGTTGTCAAGGTGGAACTGAAGCCTTGTCATTAAAGAATTCCAATCTGTTATAATGTACATGTGCAGCTGTCACTGCAGGTTGAATTCTGTGTGTGTCAGCTCTCTTTTTCCGGTGCTCTGAGCTACTCCTGGATCTCTGTAGATGGTTGTCCGTAATGGATGCTTCGTGTTGATGCAGTTTCTGAAAAAAGACAACATAAATGACAACAATAAACAAACTGCTGTAAATTACAATGTATGTAAATTGTAATTTGTAATGCACTGCAAATATTTTCTTCATTTATAAAGTGTAAATCTGGTGGCCTACAGCAGGTTTGAACATTAGACATTTGGCCATGATGTACATGAGAGGTAAGCAATTCTGTGCTGGTTGGTTTATAAACATTATTTCAAATCACAGGAATTCAGTTTACTGGGCTATAGTCTTAACCGTGCCAAGCAAGACAATGAACATGTCTTGCTTTCTGTCTTTCACTGACCTCAAATTAACATTTTCACAGTGTACAGTAGCATCCTCATCGCTATACTGGAGCATTAGGACAGAGAGAAAGAGACCTCAGGGTGAGCACCCCCTGTTGGTCTCACTTCCAGCAGCAATTTAATTCTCATAATAAGTATCCCATCCAGGCACTGGCCAAGCTCTGCCCTGCTTAGCTTTAGTAAACCAGGTTAGAGCTGCAGGGTGGCAGGTGCTCTCGACTGATGTGATGAGCCAACTTCTCAGGCCCTCACAGACCCCAAGATAACCCATACAGAAACATAAAACACCAAACATGCATTTCATATTTCTTTCAGCAGGATACATGGGAATAAAATAAAACAAACATCATCTAGTGTTAGAATTTTTTATGAGAACAGATATTATAGTTTAAATGAATCTGTAACTGCTCCGAGACTTGAAGGTTGAGGATCCAAATGCAGTTTTATTGGAAAGGTAATCCACCCTCAAGGTCCAAAACAGGCAAAGGGTCATAAATTCACAGGAAGGCAGTCCAAACAAGGCAGAAACACACAGGCAGACAGGGAAATCAAATAATGTGCAGAGATCAAGAAACCAAAATACAGGAAACCATGAGAATACTCAGAATTGCAGTGTTACACTAAACAAGACTTCGCAGAGAATTAATGCGTGATCCAGGCTTATGGTGAGGTAATGAACTAATGAAAAACAGCTGTAAACAATCATGGATGATTAGACAAGGCAATTAAGTCCTTGATGGTGTGGCAAAAGTCCAGGGTGGAGTGCCCTCTGGTGGCAATACAGGCACTCTCACAGGTGATTGTGACAGAATGTAAAGGCATGGCCACAAAACTTCTGCAAAATTTTACGGGTTAAGTAGGTCCATTGTCAACAATGAATGAAGTTTACTCACATTTGTAGCAAATTTGCATTAAAAGTTTCACATTTCACCTGTGGAATTTTGCTGGAAAAAGATTAATGTGACTGCCTTATATATAATTTATTAATGCTCAAAAAATAAACTATGCCTGTTTTTACAAAAGGCCATTTTTAGATACTGCTTGGAGGTACGTGTGTGTGTGCGCGCAGTGTTTGTGACATATCAGGACACAAATTTGTATAATGACATGGGTATGACATATGTATTACAAGGAGAGGGTGACTTATGAGGACATTACCCCATGTCCCCATTTTTCAAAAGGCTTATAAATCATACAGAATGAGTTTTTTTGAGAAAGTTAAAATGTGCAGTTTCCTGTGATGGGTAGTTTTAGGGGTAGGGTTGGTGTAGGGCAATAGAAAATACGGTTTGTACAGTATAAAAACCATTACGCCTATGGAATGTCCCCGCAATTCACAAAAACAAACCTGTGTGTGTGTGTACTTGTATTTATTACCAGTTGACCCCACAAATTATGAAAGATACGGAATCTTTGACTTTGTGGGGTCCTTTACTTGGATATATATATATATATATATATATGTGTGTGTGTGTGTGTGTGTCTGTGTGTATATATATATTTATATATATAGATAGATAGATATATACGAAACTTAAAAAAACATTTTTAAAATGTTGTAACATAGGTATAGTGTATAGGGAAGGGCCATACCATAGATTTTCTCCACACATTCTTATATATGATTTTTTAGATGTTGTCCTTGTCGTAAATTCCTCATCTTACTATCTTATTGGGGTCATTTGGACCCCACAAAGTAGTATAAATATATATATATATATATATATAAATGGTTTATAGTTCCTGTGACGGGTAGGTTTAGGTAAAGTGTACTAGTGACTTTTAAGATTTTTTCACACATTCTTATATATGATTTTTAAATGTGGTCTTCATGGGGCCCGACTAAAGGACCCCACAACGTCATAAATTCCTCATCTTACTATCTTAGTGAGGTCAAAGTAGTATAAAAAAGGATGTGTGTGTGTGTGTGTTGATGTAGAACGTAGAGCTGTGTGGCATTTGATTATGTTACACTAAGAAAGCTCCCAGGAGCACAATGGCTCTTGAGGTCTAAATGATCACTTCAATATTTACAGTAATTAACCAAAAAAATACTCAGATCTGCTAAATGCTGTGCTTTTAAGTTTGATTTAAATATGACATGCTTGCATTTGGGACCTGATTTTTAAACCGCTTGATTTTCTCATTAAACTGGATTTTTTAATCTCCCCACCAGAGATGATTTTTAGCCTCGAGCATAGCATTTGCAAGACTTGCTGAGGTCATTCTTTAAATTCTTATTATATGCAAATTAAACCAAAGCACTGGCAGTGCAAGCATTCCTAAATATAGAATATGTTTGAATATGAAACTACTGCAAAATGCACCATTTGTAACAGATTGTTATTACTTAGATTAAAGGAAAATAGGGGTTTATGAGTAATGATTATAGTGATTTTACCAAGAAATAAAAATGATGAAATATTTGATGCCTAGACAGCATCCCACACCTGGGGTTTAATTATACTGTTGCCATGCAATGCTCACAGTGAATACTGCAGAGATGCAAAAAGGATGTTTTTTTTTTCTTAGCTAGAGGCATCAACAATTAGCTTTCTGTCAGTCCAAATAAATGTCAAGCCACCTAAATTTTAAATTTTAAAGGCATTAACTTTTGAAGATATGTCAGTATTTCACTGCTACATTTCAAACAGACTGCAGATGTAGTCTGCTAAATGAATAAATGTTCTGTAAATGTAATTATAACAATTAATAGTCGAATTGGAAGTACCAAAATGGATGCCCAAGTAAATCATTTCTTAGTTGATTCTAAATGATCATTAGGCACAGACACGCTGGCTTATGTAATAATGTTTCAAGTCTTTATGTGTGATGTTGCAACCTCTCAAAAAGCTGATGGTTCACCTGGCATCAGTATTTGCTTCTTCCATCTAGTCAACTCTGACGCCTACATACGCTTTCCAAACACGAGCAGTGCCCACGCCATACACTGCAACTATCGTGAACTCTGCAAAAGCACAAACAGAGCTCTGGCTGTTGCTATGGAGACTGGGTTGAGCAGTGGGGGCCTCCAGTGCGGTGCAATTTTTCATTTAGTAAGAACTATGTGTGTTTCAAGGGGCAGGTCTGAGCTCACAATCACATAGACATTTAATTCATTTGATTACATTGAATGCTTTTGAAAGATGAGAGGTTGGAATGGATTTTAAGCACTGACAAAGTTTCCTTTATTTTCTGCTGTGAGGTGTATGGCTCGGTTTATTATGTGATATCTGATGTAATCATTTTTCAAAAGACTAAAGAAAAATGAAACAGAAGACTCTCTGGAATAATGTTATGTAGAAATATTATTCAACTGAAAGCTGTCACTTTGCTTCATTCATTTTCAATTCTTTATTTGATGGATGAGAGATAGGTTGGAAATGTTTCTTATCAGATGATTTACTAGTGAGTTTTGGATATTTAGTCCACAAAATATTTCTCATTTCATCAGCCTGTTCTCCATCTATTGGCAGGAGCTAACTTGTCCTCATGGATCAAATTATGCAGGAGTCAAACAATAAAGGAAAATAAATAGAAATATTACCTGCAAATTCAACCACCCAACTACACACCAACATACAAGTTCTCAATTGTTTTTACTCATGATTTATCATATTTATGTGTACAAAATAAACTGAGGAAGAACGCAATCAGTCATCTGCTATAAACCCGAGGAGATAGTGGGTGATGACTTTCTCTCATCCCCTCCTGGTATTCAGTTTACTCACCCTGATTAAATTCACGCTGATTAAATTTTCAAGAGCTTTAATGAAGACAGTGGCCCTTTGATCTCCAGGTGCTTCGGCTGCTTGTGGTGATAAAGCTTTTATTTTGCAAAGCACTTTTACTGGGCTCTCGCACCAACTCAGGAGGCCAAATGTCACACTTTTTGCAGAGCTTTGAGTTGTGGACCACTTCTCAATGCTAATGACTCAAACAGGTATAGTGGACTTCACTTTGCAAAACTGGTCATTATGAACTGTAGAGGTTCTCGACTGGTGAGCCCTCAAAATGGGTCACACCGAAAGTTTGGTAACAGTAAGAGATTAACACTTTTATTTGGCTAGGATGCATTAAAATTAGCAAAAGTGACAGTAAAGACTTTTACAATGTTACAAAAAATGTATAATTCAAATAAATGCTGTTCTTTTGAACTTTCAAAGAATCCTGAAAAAAAGTATAATAATTTCTACAAAAATATTATGTTTTCAACATTGCTAATAATACGATTTTTTTCTTGAGCACCAAATCAGCATCAAAGTGTCAAATTTTATAATTTTTAAAGAAATAAAACACCCCAAAATGAAAATTCTGACATTAATTACTCACCGTTCCAAAACCATAAGACTTTCGTTTATCTTCAGAACACAAATGAAGATCTTTTTGATGACAGAATGCTGTCAGATTTAATTCCATAGACTGCCTTTGTAACTACCACTTTGATGCTTAAAAAACTTTATAAAGAGAGAGGAACAGATTTAATTTGTTTGTTCTTCCGGAAGCTCAAACGTGCTGCGTAACTAATGTGTTAAACAGCATGTTTGAGCTTCTAGAAGAGATTTGTTCTTGTGCATTATTCAGGTTGAGCTTCTGCTTATGTTTGCTGATCAGTGTTTACATGCAATTAAAAGCCTAAATTAAATCTATTTATCATAACAAGTGATCGATTCTCTTCAGACATTCTGGACTAAACCGCTCTGTTCATATGGATTAGTTTTCCGATGTCTTTATGAAGTTTTTGAAGCGTCAAAGTGGTAGTTACAAAGGCAGTCAATGAAAGGATATCTGACAGCATTCTGTCATCAAAAAGATCTTCATTTGTGTTCTGAAGATGAACGAAAGTGTGGAACAACATGAGGGTGAGTAATTAATGACAAAATTTTCATTTTGGGGTGAACTAACCCTTTAAGGTGTCGTGACAGATCACTGTAGTGACACATTAAAAAAAAAAATCATTCATCTCTTCCTATATTTATTGCATCAAATAAACATGAATGAACATCAGAAGGAATGTTGTTTCAACTGCGGAAAGACATCAGTACACACCATTTTCAAGTTCAAGTCAACCAACATTAATCTACTACCTGACTGTTTCGTCAGAAAAAACGACGGATTCGGCGTTATGATTGGTTAGATTGCCTGTCAATCAATTTCCAGTCGAAGGGTCAATTACTCACCCTCATGTCGTTCCACACCCGTAAGATCTTCAGAACACAAATGAATATATTTTTGATTAAATCTGAGAGGTTTCTGATCCCCAAGAGAAAGCAATGTAATTACCACATTCAAGGTCCAGAAAAGACATCATTAAAATAGTCCACGTGACAACAGTGATTCAACCTTAATGTTATGAAGCGACGAGAATGTTTTTTGTGTGCAAAAACAAAAAAAATAACAACTTTATTCAACAATTTCTTGTCTTTCCTTTCAGTCTCCTACGCTGTTTACATTGTACACACAGTGCAGCGCTTCCGGGTTAGTATTTGCCGACGCTGTTCACGTGAGCACCACAACGCATGCGCGTGATGTGGACGCAGGAGCCAGCTAATAATGAGTCTGTATTCTGACGTAGAACCTGGAAGTGCTAAACTGTCTATACAACATAAACCGCGTAGTAGACTGACAGGGAAGAGAAGAAATTGTTGAATAAAGTCATGCAGAAAAAGTATTCTCATCCCTTCATAATATTAAGGTCTAACCACTGTAATCATGTGGACTATTTTAACAATGACTACTTTTCTGGACCTTGAATATAGTGATTATGTTGCTTTCTCTTGGGGATCAGAAACCTCTCGTATTTCTTCAAAAATATCTTAATTTAAGTTGTGTTCTCTACACTGGTTACCTATTAAGTTCTGTATCGATTATAAAGTATTGCTACTGACCTATAAGGCTCTAAATGGTTTAGCTTCTGTGTACTTAACCGATCTTCTATCGCCCTAAAAACCTTCATGCTCTTTAAGATCACAAAACTCTGGACTTCTGGTTATACCTAGGATATGTAAGTCCACCAAAGGAGGGAGAGCGTTTTCACATTTGGCTCCTAAACTCTGGAATAGCCTTCCTGATAATGTTTGGGGCTCAGACTCGCTCACCCAGTTTAAATCTAGATTAAAGACACATCTCTTTAGCCAAGCATTCACATAATGAATCTCATATCAGATCAACTGCACATGACTATCTTTGCTTAATGTTATGAACAGCAGCTACGCTGATTATTCTCCATTTGCTTTTCTGTTTCATCTCGGGACGCCCGTCCTGAAGTGGCTAGAGAGTACATCAGCTTCAGTTTGGATCCAGCCTCTTAAGAAGGCCTCAGATGACCATCACCTGTGAAGAGACAGCGCCAACTTCTGCAAGGACTTCAGATGACGCAACATCTGTATCAACATGCATATTCCCAAATTTCTATATATCCTAATTATTGTTAATATGTAATTCATTATTTACAGGAGCTAATTGCTTCTACAATTAAATTAATTAATTAAAAAAATAAAATTAATTTCTTCAATTAAACTGCTAACAGTGATTGTAAATTAATGTTTTTAATGAAGTAAAAGAAGAAATCAAGGTTACCGCGGATATGACGACATTGACCAGCGACGCAATGACATGGTCCATTACACTGGTTAAAATTGCTGATTTCTCCGGATTGAAACTTTGTTGGAAAAATTTGGGATAATGTAAGTACACAAGTCAGCAAAATATATAACATTGTTCTAGTGATTTTTGGATATTTAATCCAAAAATCGGTAGCACTTTATTTTATAGTCCTGTTCCACATGTACATACTATGTAGTAATTGGAATAACTGGGTAATAACTAACCCTGAACCTACCCCTAAACCTAAACTCTATAAAATAGAGGAGGTACACTAAATTCTAGTGGTCTGGAGATCCCTTGCCGAAGATTATTATTATTATTCTTTAAATTGGCTTTTTTGCTCACTTGTAGATCGAAAATTGAAAGACAATGACACATATACAGCAAGATAATACAAATATAATTTCACTCACCCAGCCTATCACTTGAAGCAAACATCCATCCCTCCTTAAATGTCAGTGTTATAAGAGCGCATTGGGCCGCTTAGTGAAGCAGGCTGCTGTAGCCTATATATCCAACTTAGGCGTGGAGTCTTCCTTCATTTTTAATTTGTAGACTGTTTGAATGATAGCTTGGTAAATTTGTTGGCGATCAAAATATTAAAAAATCACTACTCTCCATAATTAAGATACTCGGTACATCATCAGCGCAGCGGTAGCAGTTCAAACACGTTATTCCCATACTTTATGTCTCTACGATGATTGGCTGATAGACTGTAAAAAATAATACACTATATCTACTCAATAAAATTGTGGCAACAGATTATAAGCAATATTATTAATTAAACTCAATAAAATAAGAATTCAGTTAAAATTAATCAAATGAGCTCCTTAAAAGTGAACCATTTAAAATGAGTAACTGCTAATAACAAAAATAAATTAAGTAAAATTTAAACAAAAATATTGGGTTCATTGGACAAAAGAACACTATATTAATGAATACTACTTAATGAAATTATTTTGACATACAAAATAAGTTAATATTATTAATAATATTAAGTGGATTATTTAAATGAATGTATTTTGATTAATTAAATGGGATTTTAAGTATAAATAACAGACAGACATCAAAGATTAAGAAGTCTTTATTTATCAGAAAATTGGACAATACAAATGCAGACAAGGCACTGATTTTCCAGGTAACGTTACAGATGACCGGTGTTGTAGTCTGTAATGTAAAAGATCACCCCTTGTTGCAATCTGCAGATTTTACACCGCCATCTCATTACGTTGCACCTATTAAAAAACACTTGAGAGAAAAAAACAACACAAGTAGCTACATTTAGACGTTTTAACAATTAACTGCATTGTTTTTTGCACTTTAAATCATTTTTGTGACTCTAATACCTCATTATACTGTGCAACCAAATGCATGTTCATAGTTTGTTGTAAGAGTTAAACAAAATGTTGAAACGATAATTATAAGGGCTGGAAAGGGAGCGGTGCATATGAGCACTGGAAATGGCATACACAGTCAAATATTCAAAATCACTACTCTCCATAATTAAGATACTTGGTACATTATCAGCACAGCAGTAGCAGTTCAAATTAATATCACGTTATTCACATACTCTATGTCTCTACGATGATTGGCTGATACCAAGGGAGGCTAGCCTCCTCTGTGATGTATCTTTTCTCAACTGCTGAATATAAAACACTCAATGGTGACTGGCTAATTTTTTACAACTGAGGCACAGAGGCTGGCTCTGGATGTGCCTCCACCCTTCCCCTTCTCTATCCCCTTTGGGGTTGTAATGACATTGGCAGATTCAGCACATTCGTGAAAGAACAGTGGTGCTTTCGATTTCAGTAACATGTTATGGTGTTACAGTGGTGAACAAAAAAAATACACATTCTGAGAAATGAAATGAAATAAATAACTGGAATTTTATTAACATTAAATCATTCTTCTCCCATTTTCTCCTCAAAATTTTGGGTAGGCTGTGCCTCCCCTGACGAGCTGCCACTGACTTATATTGACCAGTACTTTGTTAGGTAAGTACACGTAAGTGCACATACTGTAAAATAAAGTGCAACCCAAAAATCGTACATATTGTGCCTTAAATTTCACTGTGGTCATGTTTCACAGATCTATTAGAGAACAAACAATGCCTTAAATCTGACTTCAAAAAGGGTTTTCTATACACACTGCTCATGGTTCTTTAAGGTTTGACATGACAGACAGCATCATGCTGAAATCAAATCCTCTTCCACAATCCACACATGGATGCCGCAGCCATTTAAACCCCCTCTCCTCCTGACAAAAAAAAAAAAAGTACACTCAGCAAAATCTGGAAGGCTGATCATTTAAGGAAGATCCTTTATTTCACATTGCAGAAAGGACACTCAAACTGATTGTTTTGTTATTCCAGAATCAGTGCACTCAAATTAAATGATTTGCCTCACAAGTGATCATTTAACCCTGACCACAGAGGCCAAGAAACCACCCAGATGGCATTACACACCCCACCACTTCTCCTGCCACCATTTTTTCTTTTGTGTCTTCCCTGTCTTGGAGCGAGAGAGAGGGAGAGAGGGATTTACGTTGCACTCCAAGAGAACTGGCAGCGCTCCAATCCCCTGCGACGGCAACATTTCCATTGATCAGAGCAAATGGAGACATGTCAAGTTACCACGGCAACTGGCAGGCCAGTGAGGCGGCTCCGTGTGCAGGCTGCTGAAGAGTCTGCGTGAGGACTGGCTGCAGGAGCATCAGGGTGGAGCTGTGTGGGCTGGAAATGAATCCTTCAAAAAGGCGAGATTTGCCTGAGAAAAATGTCCACGGTGTTAAACATGCTCAATAAGTCACTGATACGTTATTTAAATGCTTTTAACATAAGAGATCCAGTGTAGCTATACATTCGACTAGGACATGTGAATGTTTCTGACAGTGTTCGCTCTTTTTTGAAGACTTGAAGCTGTTATCTTGTTGTGGAGGTCAGACAGATGAAAGCTTTACTGTTGTCTCTATTAGTGAGGAGGACATTGTGCTCAGCTTATACATTTCATTGATTTTATGCATCTTCTATGATTTATTACCCATTTTAAAATGAATTCAGATTCCTATAATAGAGTCCAATGGCCATGGTAACATTTCTATGGCAGTATATGTACAGCAAGAGCTGGTCATGTACTCCATCTACAGGCTGCCTGCCAAACATACAATTCAGCTGCAGTGTCAGCTGAAAGAAGTACACCACAGATTGTCATTTTGTGTCATACTGGCATAAAATAATCTGTAAATAACATAACTCATGTCTAATTATCCTCAATGTAAATAATAACATGAATAAAATAATTACTGCAATTTTAGAAAATCAAAAATAACCATAAAAATGTTTTTAATGATTTATTATTAAATACATATTTATTTTTACTTAATTTAAAAATAGGAAAGATACAATTTATAAAATCATATAATATTTTTGAGCTCCATTACAGGTAGGCTAATCATAAATATCATTACATATACATATTTAGATATATTCCCCTATTTATTTGTGCATTTTAGATTGTGCAAGGGATACATACATTAATAATTACGAAAAGGTCTGTACATGCACTTGCACAACTTTTCAACCCTTTCCTAATTAAAGGGTTGAAAAGTTAATATGTCATGAAGAATAATCTTCTTTTCCAATCATTTTGCAGCAGAAGTGCACATTAAATTATGTTACTGTAATTGACTTTTTAATGAACAATGAAGAGGTTAAAGAGGTTACAGGAATTTGTATTTAACAACTTTTAGAACAGAGAGTATTTTTTTTTATAGTGAATACATTTTCAAATGCCAAGTTGCGAGTTTCAATAAAACTCATAAGAATCTCATTACTAAAATAAATAAATAAATAAATAATTTGCAACGTGATGTCAATACACGTTTACATAGACTGGTAGTACCTTCTACGTCCATGAGGGGGCGACAAATCTCACCATTAATTATCACACTCGGCCAAATATCCTTAAAATAAAACATCTATAGACGAGCATATATACAAATCTCAGATCTCTGAAAACCCGGACACTCTCAGAAAGTTCATAAAGAGATATTACACAGTGATCCTCTTTGGAGTTCGTTGACACGGACGTTGATTGTTTTTTTGTTTTTTTTCCCAGATCGCGGTGGACTGATCATAAGGCAGAGAGGGGCAGATTCAGGGGAGGGACGCCAGCAGCAGTAGCTCCCGGTGTCACTACTCACACACAGGGAGAAGACACAGGGCTGACACTGATGGTGCTGCGCCTCTGATAAAAAACAAACGGGAGAATAAACCTGAAATCTGAGGGAAACAGCATTGGGACACTATGCAGTGAGTATAGCAACTATTCTTCATTTAGTGGGCAGGCCAGTGTGTCGCTGGCCCTTATAATGAGTGAACGGAGCCACACCTGCAAAACATCCCAAGCTCTGCTCTTCTGTTGCAATATACAGAGATTTGCTTTTAATGCGTTGCCTACCTATGACACAATTAAACGATATATTTGAAATAAGGCTGTTGAAAATGTTAATGTTAAAAAAACGCCGATCGTTTTAGGGCTGTATTGTATATATTTTGCTGTGGTGTAGTGTGTAGCTACGGTACAGCGGATAACGGTATGACATCCAGCGGTGAGCAGCATCCAGCACACATGCGCTCTCTATCCCCAGTGCTGACAGAAATAGGTTTCTCCTTCATGGCATTGACACTCAGTGCAGTTGTTTACATGGCTAATTTTGAAGCAGCATGTCTCTTTTTTAATCTTTGAGGTACTTAGTTACCAAAAATGCTATTTATCTAGATAGATCGCGGTGGCTACTGTAACCACTACTGTCTTTCGGTCATAGACACGAGGCTACTAATCTGCCATGCTTATATTCAGCACTACAGAACAATTGTAACAACAGAAGTCCTAAAACAAGTAACTGAAATACAGAAATAGGCTAATTTATTTTAATATTCAATCTCCGCCAACGAAAATAGTTCGAAAAGAAGCCAAAACAGTGTGCTTTGGGTTTAAAGAAGCAAGGATCTGAATAAAAGTGTGGATTGGAACATGTATATGAATGGAATGGATTTACAGATATCTCCCCTCTGCATAACGCATCACTCCTCCACTCCCTCTCCACTCCAGATTTTTATATTTCTTGCTCCATGCACACTAGCGAGAGAAACCCCACTTTGAGCTATCCACCTTATTTTCCAGTTGGTTTTTTGTACTTGATGCTTGATATTGCAAACTAGTATTCGTTGTCATGTTATTTTAATTAACTCTCATAATCATAAACACTTTTTCTGCACAAATAGTTTTACCATTTACTGCACATTTTCTTCTAGTTATTTACATACAGCGGCTAATGAATCGAAAGTTTTGCACATGCGCAGAAAATAGCTTTCATCTACATTGCAAAATAAGGTTCATACTGTAGTAAGAGAAAAATACAGATGCTCTTTTAAAAGTCTTATACAAAATCACACAACTTTGCTTTCATTCAAAATGTAGAGTATATTTTCAATTAAAACTAAAAAGTGATTTGTGCATACTGTATTGTGATTGGTCTTCTTTCTTGCATTCATTTGCATACTGAATTATGATTGGTCTTTCTTTTTTCTCTGCTGCATTTCTCTGTTGATTACTCTGAACGTTAACTTCTGTTGCTGTGCTGATATTTGCTTCGAACAATACAAATCTAGTAATATTGCAACATTTCAGTACATTGTATATTAAACTGAATTTTGCAAGTCAGTGCTTGTGTAATGCATCACACTGAGAAAGACAAATGATAGTTGTGATGTAATGGAAAAGCAACATATAATTTCTTCCATATTGTGATGTACATCTGAGACAAAACGGAATATTAACCAAAAAAAAAAAAAAAAAATTCTATCCATCTGTTGTTGATTGGATGGAGGCAGATCTGAATTCAAGCTTGCAGATGATTGTAAGAAAGGGGCGGGGTTTAAGCAGACAAAATTATTGAAAAAGTCTGGCATACTTCACCAGAGAGTGAAATAGTCTGTTGTTTCACCTGAAGATTTGAAAAATTTCAATTTTAAGAATTAAAAATTACAAAGTTAAAAAATTAAACATATGGATAAATTATCCTTAATGAGATCATTAAGATACATTCAGAAAATAGATGTGGGGGAATTTCCATTTCATGCTGACTTTAAGCATGTCAAATGATAAGATTTATTGGTACATAAATGGTACACAGAAGATTTCTGCCTGACTGATTTCTGTAAGAATGCAGTGAGCTGTATTGATATGTGAAACAACCTAATAATCCATGCACTGAGAATCCTGTTTCCCTCTGTGAAACTGAGAGGATGCATACATCATGATCGGGGCTTTAGCTAGAAGAGCAGAGACAACTGCCGGCAGACTTAATTACTGTAATGTACTATACCAGAGGGAGAGGGACAGAGATGAGGGGTGGGCTGACAGTTGCTCCTGGAATCTGAATGAAAGGCCCTACCCATATCGGATGACACATACCCTTCCATTAGTGACTCGCATGGGTCTGTCTGAAACCCCATAAATGACCACTACGTTCAGGAGAGGATGAAATTAGGCACTGTTTTATTGGCACAATGAAAATATCTTCCCTGAAATATAATATGAGCTGCTTTTAGCTGAAAAAAATGTGGTGGTAATTGTATGTATAATCCTATTGTGTATTTTGGGTACTGCATATTGCCTTTTTATGACCAGTGCAGTTGTGGTGAAATTTGAGTATGATAAAGCTGCTCGTTTTCCCTTTCACTTAAGGGTAAAGTCAAAATGGAGCATTAATAATCTCAGGGTTCAATGAGAAGGTTGATGGGCCCATCAGTTCCTGTTGATGTTGCTTTGAAACTCAGCATGCGTACCATTTCTCCACTGTCATCTTTTCCTCTTGCTTATGAAGTGCTGATTTCTGCCACATGTGCTGAGGAATGCTGGGAAGCTTCAAAGGATTCATTAGACTCCGTGTCTGAGCTGAGCCCTAATGAACAGGCCTGAAACTGCTTGGTCAGGGTTCCTCAAAGTCAGATGAAAACTGAGTGAGAACTAAAGCGAATTAAAAAAGCAAATAGGAACTTCCTGTCCATGTTATTATTCTCTTTGCTTTGTTATTAACTATCAGTGTGAGAGGAGTTTGTGTTATCTCATTTATCTGTTATGGCCAACACCCTTTACTGACAATATGGGGCGAGGTCATATAAATTAGACAGTATTCTTTCAGCAGTAAATGAGTAAATCCATAGGGACGTGCCTGTTTCCCTGGACAGAATAGTGTTGATTTCAGTACAGCAACATTGGATATGGGTATCAGGCTGAACTTGCATGTAAGAATCATTGCGTCATTTCCTTTCCAGGATTGCAGGATTGTTTTGTACACTTTTTTTTCTAAAGATGTTTTGTACAGAGACCTGCACATGGTGTGGAAAAGTAGATATCATAGCCACAAGAATTCATTCCCTTGTTTTAGTTAAAGGGGTACTTCACTGTTGGCAAAATGGGCTTTCAATTCAAATTGAAAGCACTTTCTATGCTGTAGAAAGACGCAAACATTTTTGACATCGGTGCTACCTGACTATAGAGAAAACAAAGAAAAAGGCTGTTGTCTAACCTTTTGCCATATAGGTAGGAAAACTTCAACTCCCATAATGCACTGAGAATGTTGCCATCCAAGGCCACTCCCACCAGTCTGCTATGGATACGCTCGACCACAGTCAAATACCACCTTGATTTAGTAGGAAATACTCCTTAGCAAACTTTTAGTTATAATGGTGTAACAACTTGTATTGTTCCCATATGCAAGAATTTAAAGAGTAAACTGTTATTATTTTTTTGTTTGTTTCCAGTGATGGATCCAAGGCATTTTAGGCAGTGGCTAAAGTTTGCAAAGAATCATAAATATGGAGAGAACACCGCAATGGTAAATCTGTAAAATCTCTGTGCTTTTAGTCAACATTTCAAACTGAATGACCATGAACACAATGTTTTAGGCTAGACGAAAAGGGAAAAAAACTGAAATAAACTGATGCAGTTCCATAAATTCTGCCCAAACTCACAATTCTGACTTTGTTTCTTGCAATTGCGAGTTTAGGTATATCTTCCAATTCCGACTTTATAACATGCAACTGCAAAAAGTCTTTTTTCCCCCTCAGAATTAGACTTTATAACTCGCAATTGTGTGTTTATATCTCAATTCTGAGAAAAGAAGTAAGAATTGTGAGATAAAAATGAGCAATTATCCTAGGTTCTCCTAATCCTAGGTTCAAAGCATATTGGATTGTGTGTGTGTGTTTGTGTTGTTACATTGGCATTTTTTTCAATAAACCATGTCACAGGTACAGTAGATACACAAAGCATGTGCATTACATTTAAGCCTTAGTTAAAGGAATACTTTACTCACCCATATTATTCCAAACTTGTATAACTTAATTCTGTGGAGCACAAAAGATGATATTTTTAAAAATGTTTTAGAATCAGTAGGTTCCAATATTCTTTGAACCCTATTGACTTGATCTTTATTCGGGGGCAGCCCTAAAAATCATACATGTTTGGAATGTGAGTTGTAAATGATGCAAAACAAACAGACACATTCACCGTTCATAGAGTTCTCATAGAGCAGCACCAGCAGAATCTGGCCTCTCATCTCCTACTGCTCAGCTGTGTCTGTGACCCTATAACCAGACATGATTACTCTGCTGTGACGCTTCTGTCTGTGAGGCTGCTGGACGCCTCCATAACTAGTGTAGTGTTGAGCTCAAAGGCATGAACAGCCCTGCACATGTGTTAAACTTACACTATAAATCAGAGTTGGTCTATAGGGCCTGTGTCTATGCTTCAGGCTAAGCATGTAATTTCCTTGGCTGAATTCTCTTTGGAAATCTTTAGAGAGTATGGAAATAGATTGAATGATCCCAAACCATTTGTACACTACAAAAAAATGGTTAGTACAGAACCCTTGTGTTCTTGATTCAATTTTAAAGAATGCTTTATGCCAAAAAGGTTCTATATATAAGGAGAATGTCTTAAATAATTGCATAATGCTATCATGTTTAACAGTTTTTTTTTAAAAAAATTTCTACTTATAAGATATATTTACGAGCTGTTTAATTCACAAAATGTAATTAAAATTAAAAACAAAATTAATTAATTAAAGCCATCCATAAAATGATCCCATGATGGAAACACCTAAAAGGTTGTATATGAAGCCCTTGACAGAACCCTTTTAAGAACCTTTTCTTCTAAGACATTATAATATTATATAGTAATATGTCACCGGTTAAAGTCTGGAAGCCTCCTGTCCATATCCTTTCCTCCACAAGCAGCAGTAGTAAAGGTTAAACCAATGATCTCTAAGCACTGAAGTACTTAGCATTGACATTTAAGTGTGTTTTACTGAGTTATGGTTATTAGTTTTGTAGGGTCATTATAGGAGCATGTCTCATTAGGTGGATTCTTTAGACAGTTCTGCTTCTGGGATGCAGACTGACAGACGGCCGTACACCTCAATTTGCGGCGGAAGAGCAACCTTTGACCTGACGCAATGACGAATGCGGAAGCGCAAAGGATAGAGCAAAACAAAACACCGGTCAGAAATTTTAAAGAGAAATGTCAGAGGATTTTGATAGAAGAGGAGCTTGTTGCCCATTTGTTTGAATCTGAAGAGGCGTCTAAGCTTACGCTGCTCCTACATCCTGCGTCATACATCGTGTCAGTATGCGTACAGTCGTCTGCCAGAAGCTAGTTATTTGAATTTATAAAGTTTTAAATATTGATATTTTTCTTCTTTTTGGGTGAACTATCCCTTTAAAGCTAAATAGAAATGATAAAAAAGACAAAATCACATAACATAAAGCAATATGGTTAAAGCAATAAAGCAATATTCTTGATCAGTAACCTCTTAAAAAGAAATGAATAATACAAAATATTATTAATAATAATAAGTAATAAAAAAGTCACAGTTTTATTGGGCCCTTAATTTTTGTGTCCATTAGATTTAGGGCAAATTCCAAACGGTATTTTTGCGCCCTAGAAGGGCACTTTGAGAAGGGGACGCTATTTGAGGGGGTGTTCCAAACGAAAGTGAACAACTGAATCCCTTCACAAAGGACCCTTCCACAAGGCCGTTAGCGAAGGGTACATGCGATGGTCACTTCAAGGAAGTACTTATCATTTATGGTCATGTGGCCCAGCAAATGCTTGTGATTCATTTTAAAGCTAGATGGCGGGAGAGTTCGAGTTAACTTACAAACAGAGCAATTCAAGTTGTTGTTTTTTTTCGTGATATATTTCACACATTTTTGTCATGTTATGTTTAAATAAGTTTCATAGGTAAGAAATGTGTTAAGTAATGCAGTGTCCAAAGATGAGATGGCAAGTTTTAAAGTTAAACAGAGAAATACACTCACATATACACATATATAACACACACACACACATATATATATATATATATATATATATATATAAATATATACACACTATACTGCCAAAAGTATTGGGACACCCCTCCAAAGCATTGAATTTAGGTGTTCCAATCACTTCCATGGCCACAGGTGTATAAAATCAAGCACCTAGGCATGCAGACTGCTTCTACCAACATTTTTGAAAGAATGGGTCGCTCTCAGAAGCTCAGTGAATTCAAATGTGGTACCGTGATAGGTTGCCACCTGTACAATAAGTCCAATCGTGAAATTTCCTCACTACTAAATATTCCACGGTCAACTGTTAGTGGTATCATAAAGTGGAAGCAATTGGGAACAACAGCAACTCAGCCAAGAAGTGGTAGACCATGTAAAATCACATCGCGGGGTCAGCGCATGCTGAGGCGCACGGTGCGCAGAAGTCGCCAACTTTCTGCAGAGTCAATAGCTACAGACCTCCAAACTTCGTGTGGCCTTCAGATTAGCTCAAGAACAGTGCGTAGAGAGCCTTATGGAAGGGGTTTCCATGGCCGAGCAGCTGCATCCAAGCCTTACATCACCAAGTGCAATGCAAAGCATCAGATGCAGTGGTGTAAAGCACGCCGCCACTGGACACTAGAGCAGTGGAGACGTGCTCTCTGGAGTGACGAATCACGCTTCTCTGTCTGGCAATCCGATGGTCGAGTCTGGGTTTGGTGGTTGCCAGGAGAACGGTACTTGCCTGACTGCATTGTGCCAAGAGTAAAGTTTGGTGGAGGGGGGATTATGGTGTGGGCTTGTTTTTCAGTGGTTGGGCTTGGCCCCTTAGTTCTAGTGAAAGGAACTCTTAATGCTTCAGCATACCAAGACATTTTGGACAATTTCATGCGCTTAACTTTGTGGGAACAGTTTGGGGATGGCCCCTTCCTGTTCCAACATGACTGTGCACAAAGCAAGGTCCATAAAGACATGGATGAGCGAGTTTGGTGTGGAGGAACTTGACTGGCCTGTACAGAGTCCTGACCTCAACACCTTTGGGATGAATTAGAGCGGAGACTGTGAGCCAGGCCTTCTCGCCAACATCACTGCCTGACCTCACAAATACGCTTCTAGAAGAATGGTCAAAAATTCCCATAAACGCACTCCTAAACCTTGTGGAAAGCCTTCCCAGAAGAGTTGAAGCTGTTATAGCTGCAAAGGGTGGGCCAACTCCATATTAAACCCTACGGATTAAGAATGGGATGTCATTAAAGTTCATGTGCAAGGCAGGCGTCCCAAAATTTTTAGCAATATGGTGTATATAACGAAGAAATTACGTTGTCTTTCATTGCTCTCTTCACCAAGTGCATTCCAAACGGCTACATAATGGCATGCAAGTGCCCTGCTCCCTCCAAATTCCCCACTTCAAGGGCTCTGCCCTTCGAAGGGAGTAGGGCATAGGGATGCTCCTTTCCGTTTGGAATTTGTCCTTAGAGGTGAGAACAAAGTTAATCCTAGGTTCATTCATCTATTTTCCAAATAGAACACAAATTAGTGCTTTGGTCAAAATCTGGCATGAATAGTTCTCTTAATGTTTCTGTTTGCGGGACACTCCCGCAGTCATAGGGTCTCAAAGCTGCTCTTTGTGTCTCATGCTTTTTTCACTGCAGAAAGACGTTTGCTCATCCACACGACCTCAAAACACCCCTGAACTCAGCTGAGAGACATGAAATGATCTGGCTTCTGAAACTGTTAAAAGAATGTATTCAGACCATGTTGAGATGAGGTGCTGCTTTACTGAGTGGAAAAACATCTGTTTTAGTTCACTACTATGTCCGATGTGATTTCTTTAGGGTAAAAGAGATGCCTTGAATTCCTTCGTCTCCCTACACTGTTTTTGAACAAGTGGTGCATGTCAAAAGCAGCTTAATTTGTGAAATATGTGATTAAACTAAGAAAATACCTGAGGAAATAATAATGTCCTTTTATGGCCTAAGTTCTATCAGAATCATCATATTATTGTGTCCAAGAGAATAAAATACAGATGTGGATTTGTGGATGTAGGTTTTGTACTATCGGAACCTGTTACCTAGTGTTTTTGGTTTGTTTTACTGTTTAGCAATGCGGATGCAGCAACACACATAACCAGCTTGCCAATGTAAATGTAAAAATTCTCTATCAGCCAAGATTAATTTATTCTGTCCTGGATAGCAGGGTTATAGAGAAAAACTAGTATGCGGCTAGTCTTGTGATCTTGAAGATGTGAGGAAACCATGCTTCAGGATACTAATATGCATTGTGAATGTACATCATTTTTATCATAAAAAAAACATTAAAAATTCATGAATTTTAGTGGCTAGTATTTCATTTACTTTTAGTAATGAGTAAGTTATTCAGAGACAGTCCAAACAAATTGGAAACACCATCTTCTGCCCAAAGCTGATGTTACAATCATGTCCTGTTTCGATTTGTTTTCTGTGTGTTAGTTTTTGGTTGCGTCCAAAGCAGCTGACTTGTTGCCTAAATGCCTTATCAGACACTGACTTTGTAGGCAGCATTTGCGCACAAAGAAGGTACCTTGCTGAACTGATTTTGGACAGACTTCTGAGGCAGCGTAACGGTTTAATGATCTACAGCAAAATAGAGCAAGCCTAAGTGAGAACTAAGCAATGGTGGAATTACACTATTATTCTGATAAATAAGCTACTAAAATTGTAGATACCAGTGAAATTTCACAATTCTAAACTCCAACTTATATACCACAGCAAAAACTACAAGCCTAACTAATATAAATTTAAAACATGATTGAATACAAGTGCACAGTAATAAAATGAGAACAGTGCTAAGAATCAAGTGCTTGATGTTGTTCAGGTCTAACAGTAATTCAGGTACAGGTACATTTTAAAATTTAATAATGAAACGTAAAATAACATTGCATAATCTACACTGTATAAATTAATTGATTAATCCTTGTTAAAGCTACAAACGTTATTCAGTCAAAATCAGTGAGTGAATTTTTTTCTTTTTTTTCTTTTTTGGGGGGTTAACTTTAATGACACATATGTGTTGCGTCAAATTAAATTTTGGGGTGGCTCCCCCTCTGGCTCCGCCACTGTAACTAAGCAAATATTTAATTACTACAATAGTAATTTCTCACTAGAAATGACAACAGAAGTGGAAAATGTTGGTCAAAAACATACATCCACATACAAACTGACCACCAACCACAACTTTCATGCCACCTTTATTTTTTTTGCTCAACTGTCACAGAATAAAGCACAGGATTGTGGGATGTCAAAGGCAGCGAAGGATACATCTATGCTGCCTTCAAAAATCGATCAGATGAATGTCTCAGGAGACAGGAAGTGAAGCTAACATTGGATTTGGATGTGCCTTGATGCCTTCCCTGGAAATTATGTTATTCAGCAAGGATACAGTAACTTGATTAAAAGTGACATTTATAATGTTACAAAAGATTAATTAGTTCTATAATGTTCTATAATTATTTCTATAACTTTCTATTCATCAAAGACTCCTGAAAATGTATCACGTTTCCCCACAATTTTTTTTTAACATTGATAATAATAAGAAATCTTTTTTGAGTACCAAATCAGTATATGAGAATGATTTTGGAAGGATCATGTGATACTGAAGATTGGAGTAATGGCTTCTGATAATCAAGCTTTGCCATCACAGAAATAATTACATTTAAAAAAATATTCAAATTGAAAACAGTTATTTTAAATTGTAATAATATGTCACACAATATTATTGTTTTTACTGTATTTTTGATCAAATAAATGCAGCCTTGGTGAGCATATGGTGAGACTTCTTTCAAAAACATTAAAAAATTTCACCAACACCAAACTTTTTTTTTTTTTTTTTTTTTTTTTACAGTAGTCTACACTCATTGAGGGGAACTAACAGCCACTAAAAATCACACCGGTTATTTAATAATAATAATAATTCCTTACATTTATATAGCGCTTTTCTGGGTACTCAAAACGCTTTACATTTGGAAGGGGGAATCTACTCAACCACCACCAATTGCAAGTAATTGCAAAAACATTAAATTAAAATTAAGTGAAGTTACATATTTAAAATTGATAAGTACTGTACATTTTATCAGCTACTTTTGTTAGTATATTGTAGTGTGACTAACTGAAAAGCAACTTTTAGCTTCCCCATCACTGGCTCTTACATAACATTACAAGACAACTTGGACGTGCTGTTGACAGCTATTAAAGCGTTAAGCTAGTAAAGGAAATCTAATCAGCTGGCGAATGGGGCATGCTGACCGGACTTGCTCTGAGATCCTGCTGTTGTTTGTGCTTGCTGTGGCAGATAAGCATGTGACGGGAGGAAAATTAGCCAGACACATGACCCTAATTTTACAGATGACTGAGCCTCCACTGCACAGAATCTGCAGCTGTATATAGATAAAAAAGAGAGAAACAAAAACAGTGTGAGGTCCTTACTGTCCTGTGAGAAATATATTATTATGTAATTTTATTCCTGACAACACTGACCTACTAACCCTGAGCCCAGCATTGCGGCAGACTTGCACTGAGCTTAATTTGTAGGGAACGGTTTCTTTGTATGAATCTTTTTTTTTTTTTTTTTCCTGTTTGTGAAGCTAACTAACCTGCTTCCCCTCTTCTTACCCAATATGAGTAGCTATATCTGTATTTGTAAATCATTTATAGACTGATTCCACTCAAATGTGTAAGCATTAGTTAAGTTCGGAATAGCATATTAACATAGCAATTATTGTCTTTCAGTGTTATATATGGTATTCAGAATTCATCCTTTGTTTGTTGGAGCATCCCACCAGCCTGACAAAATATTGGCAATGTTGGGTTGTTCACTCCAAGACGCTGTGAACATCTGAATAAAACTACAATTTAGTGACACTCACGATCAGACTAGAGGAAATGTGAAAATGTTAAAATTTTTGCCATATATAAGAAGAGTAATGCTATTATGCTATTCCGAATTCAACCATTGTTTTTGCATTTCATTTGTGCTGCAAGTGACAGTAATTATTTGCTTCAGTATTGATGGCAAATGACACACAATTGCTGAAAGCAAATAAAAAAACATTTTAGACAATATTTAGTCAAAATTGACTAAAGTGTTGAAAACATAAAATGCAATTTACACAGGGAGGAACTAACACGTCTGTTATCTGTCAGTCTGGTACAATAATCTCAAACTGTCCAATTAATTTGCATAACACAGGTGTTTGTTAGTCTCGTGAGTATGACTTGTATATGGTGAGGTATTTTATGAGGGGCTATTATTATTTCAAGATTTTAAAATCAAAGAGGAACATTAAATATCTCTTACCATACAGATCTGTTTAGTTGTTTAACTTGTTTTGTTTAATGCTGGAGTATGTTATGAGGTGGCTGGAGAACTGCAGTTTTGTGCTGTGTGTCAGTCTGTCTGGATATGGATGCAAATTCTGCCAAGTAAGCTTCTCTGATCCATACACAAGTCAAGTAGACCTGACCGACACACACGCTTGTTCCTGAAATCACATGCAACACATAAAAATATCCTCTTTAAAAGTCCTTATGCTATGCCATGATAAAGAAGTTTCACAAGTGAAGACAACAAATTTGTATATTTTATATAAAAATGTGAATGGATTGCCACAATTTTAGGGTGTTGTGGGTGATTACCAGGGTGTTGATGGTCGCTAAGGTGTTCTGAATGGTTGTTAGCATGTTGCTATTGATTGGCTATGGTTTTCTGGGAGTGTTGCCAGGTAGTTCTGGGTGGTTGCTTATTGGTCCAAATCAAAAGAGCTCACTCTCAATTAGGGCTGCACGTTTTGAGGAAAAACACTAGTTGTGATTTTTCGGATAAATATTGGCATTAAAAAAATCCAGGTTTGCTGTGGTTTGTAGGTTAGCACAATTTGGCCAAAATTTTGTGAATATATATTAAATATGGAACTGCTCACGTGTAAGAATACAGCGCTGTGCTTCACTCTGAAATGTGCTGTGCATATATTTATGTAATTAAATAATTACACTAAGTTATATTGCAATTCATTGCAATAATATATTGCATATATTGCAGTTTTATTTTTGATTAATCATGCACTCGTTATTCTGCTCCATAGATATGGCTCAGGATGCTCCTTCAATATAAGTCTATAGTAGTGATGTCCAGTTTGCTGTTCTTTTTTAGTGAATTCACCAAATCGGACTGAACCATCTGAAACGATTCATGGCTCAAGAAACCTTGTTTTAGATCATCAGATATCCTCGCCTGGGCAACCCATCCAGGGGTGATCAGTCCCTAGCTTGTGTCCAAGTAGTACACTACACCATGGATCACCCTTTTAGGTCCACAGCCACTTTGAAGCTTTTTCTGCAGCTTCTATGATGTTCTTGGTGGCTCTTCTTTCTTGCAAACCTCTAATACCAAGGAGACTGAATGTCCAGTGTAGAGACTGTCCTTCAAAGCCCCTGAAGCCCACCTCAATGGGCTCACAGCCGGCCCTCCAGCCATGCCTTCTACATTCCTTTACCAGTTTGAGATACTTGGCCTTCTTGCACTCGTGGACCTCTTCTATCCGGTATTCCCAACGGACGGTAAGTTCCAACATGACCACTGACACGACAGCCAGTGGCACAGTTCCTCAACAAACCGTCCATACTGGCGTGATGAATACGATCCTCAACTGGATGGAACTGTAATAAATACTTTGACTGTTGCAATCCCAATCAGACTTATGATAGCTGCCTGAATCATACATACCTGCAAACTAGTTGCTTTTCAGCGAAATTCGCCGTTTTGAATCAAAATATGTAATTTATGTGAATCGTGTAGATCCGAAGAGTTTTTTTTTTCGGGGGTGGGGGGTGTAAGGGTGAGTTTCCAGGCACAATAAATCAAAAATGGGCTACTTTCCGAGTAAGACCATAATCGTCTCTCAAGCTGTCGTGATCTTTTTTGGTGCTCTGTGATGTGACTGACACATCGCTGTAACGCTTCAGTTCAAACAGAGGCAGAGTGCACATGAACAGATCATCTCTTCTGCTTTACAACACAAAATAAACATGAATGGACGTAGAATGAATGAAAACCGAAGGTATGTTGAAAGATCCAGTACAACTTACTGAAATCCGTATCATGTCATATGTATTGTTAATTGATCAATCATTGTATCAACCATTCAATGTCAAAAAACTTGTTAGTCAGATGATCTTGGAGAGGAGCATTTTGATATATATCCACTATGACTATAGACCATTGCATATTCATGTACTTAACATGTGCTTCAATACTGAATGTATAAAATGACGTCCACCATTTAAATGTTTAGGCCGATATTAAAAATGAGTAGAATTATGTCATTAAAAATTTATTATAACGTTATTATGAAAACTTCTTTATGTGTAATTTATATGTAAGGACACTTGACATTTGATATTCAACAGTGTTTTGATCTGCTTGCATTGACACCATTGTATGCCAACTGAACTGAGCTGGATGATGACATCACTGTTTACTCCAGTGCTGATATAGATAAATTAACAAAATTAATAACTATTGATTCTTACAACAGAATTAATCAATACTGAATTTACTTAAGATGGACAATGACACCATTTTCTTTAAGAGCTGCTGTGCAGCCAAAATTATATACCAGTTATCAATGTAAAGCTGCTTTGACACAATCTACATTGTTAAAAGCGCTATATAAATAAAGGTGACTTGACTTGCTTGGAACAGTCAGATGTTAAGACCAAATCTGGCCTGAGTGTCGTTCTTGCAATTTAGCTGCCCCCCGAGGTCAACCTTCAGCTGCCAATCACGAGCTGAGGCTAGCAGCCCAGTTGAGGCCCTGGACTCCACCTGGGGCCTAGGCTCCAACCAAAACTTACTTTCAGATGTGCCTGACAGTCACTCCGACTCGAGACGAGCCAATATCCAGAAGTATAGGATCCTATAATGCCAGTTTTTGCTAACTCACTCAGCGTCCACCAGTATTCATTAGTCCAAAAGTACACTGAACTGAGAACAGTCTATTGGACATATCCGACATGCTGAGAACTGTCTGCCGAGGGTTTCATAAAAGGGGCAAAATGTATGTTTCTAATGTCTTTTGCTGTAAAGCGTAAAGTAAAACAAATAAAAACATCTGTCTTTCACATCATTGTTTTAATAAAATAATTGTGTATATGTGACATCATTGTGTGATTACGTAAACGAACTGGAGAATCATTCTTTTAACCGGTTCATTGAAACAGAAGCACCAGTTCACGGAAAAGAATTGGACTAGTCTATAGGATTTTTCCACCTGTTTTAATGACTACCAGATGAAAATTTTATTTTCGAACATAATGATGGTTTGGATATCTGAGATTTAGATATAAATTCACTATTTTATAAAGCAAATATAGTTCAGAGAAAAAGCAGACTCAGTTTTACACATCCTCATCCTTACAGTCATGTTGCCTTCCAAAAGGAAGTTTGCATAATAACCTAGTGTTGGCGTATGGTGTGCCAGGTTCAGCATCATGCACTAAGTCTGCTCTTTGCTGCTGTCATCCGTTCAAGTTCCTCTGGCAAGCTGTTTGTACAGGTGTTGTGTTTTACTCTTGTGGGGGGGATGGGAATGCGAATGCGGCGGGTCGAAGAACAACCTTCACGTTCTTCTTTTCCCTGATGGCATAAGAATTTTTATGCCACAGCTGTGTCCTTTAGCAGACGGGGCTGACAGCAGGGGTCCATCTTACTGCTTGGAAGACCTTTTGGGCTGGGCCCTTAGTGAATTAACAAGAACATGTGTGTGTGTTGATAATAAATAAAGGGAATGAGATGAGGATGTTCCTGATCGGAAAACAGATTTCATTTGTCATTAGGTAGAACTTCACACTGCCATTTGTCTGAAGCAATCTGTCCCACATGAGGATGTGGTCAATGTTAACAGGGTTCTTCAGCCATTTTATGCTCTTCTTGGAATCAGTTGCACAAACCTTACAAGGAATTTTTGCAGTTTCACTCCAAAGCTGAATATTTCCTTCTCTTGCTCAATCAAACTCAGCATGAATCAAATCTCAGAAAGCTCCAGAATCGTTTTTTTTCAAACTTTTCCCTTCTTAAATTGTGGGAAAGAACCATTTTAACCTGCATCTTGGCAGTCATTATTATTTTTGAGACCTTTAACAGATTTCAGTTCTACTGTTATGTTGGTTTCAGAGGTCATATTTGTCAACTTTTCCAGATTTTTAACAAAACAGAAGACATAGATCTATCTATCTATCTATCTATCTATCTATCTATCTATCTATCTATCTATCTATCTATCTATCTATCTATCTATCTATCTATCTATCTATCTATCTATCTATCTACCTACCTACCTACCTACCTACCTACCTACCTTACTCACACACACAGAATTTTAATGTGATGTTCATGTGATTTTTAATTTTTTAATTTTAATAATCAATAACAATAGGCTTCCATCATGATTCTTAATCAACACTTCAAAGTCGGGGCTCTAGAAAAATTCCTCAGTGGTAATTACAACATCATTGTGGTTGTGTGTTTTGTGGGTATGATACTGTCATATATACAGTATACCTATGTGAAGGCGGCAACTACAGTTGTGCTCAAAAGTTTACATACCCCTTGGAGAATCTGCAAAATGTTAATTATTTTAACAAAATAAGAGTGATCATGCAAAATGTGTGTTATTTTTTTATTTAGCACTGTCCTGAATAAGATATTTTGCATAAAAGATGTTTACATATAGTCAAAAAATCGCTGAATTTATAAAAATGACCCGTTCTCAAATGTACATTCTTAATACTGTGTGTGACTACATGGATGATCCACAACTGTTTTTATGTTTTGTGATGGTTGTTCATGAGTCTCTTGTTTGTCCTGAACAGTTAAACTGCCCAATATTCTTCAGAAAAATCTTTCAGGTCCTGCAAATTCTTCAGTTTTCCAGCATCTCTTGCATATTTGAACTCTTTCCAGTAGTGACTGTGTGATTTTGAGATCCGTCTTTTCACACTGAGGACGACTGAGGGACTCAAACACAACTATTAAAAAAGGTTCAAACATTCACTGATGCTCCTGAAGAAAACACGATGCATTAAGACCCGGGGGGGGGGGGAACTTTTGAATTCGAACATCAAGATAAATTTTACGTAATTTGTCTTCCGGGAAACATGTGAGTATCTTCTGTAGCTTCCAATGGGCAGTACTAAATGAAAAAAATTAGATATTTAAACCCAGTTCTTAATGCATCGTGTTTTCTTCTGGAGCATCAGCGAATTTTTGAACCTTTTTTAATAGTTGTGTTTAAGTCCCTCGGTTGTCCTCAGTGTGAAAAGATGGATCTCAAAATCACACAGTCACTACTGGAAAGGGTTCAAATATGCAAAAGTTGCTGGAAAACTGAAGAATTTGCAGGACCTGAAAGATTTTTCTGAAGAATATTGGGCAGTTTAACTGTTCAGGACAAACAAGAGACTCATGTTCAACCATCACAAAACATAAAAACAGTCGTGGGTCATCCAGGTAATCACACACAGTATTAAGAATCAAGGGTATGTACATTTTTGAACAGGTCATTTTTATAAATTCAGCAATTTTTTGACTATATGTAAACATCTTTTATGCAAAATATCTTATTCAGCATAGTGCTAAATAAAAAATAACATATTTTGCACGATCCCTCTCATTTTGTTAAAATAATTAACATTTTGCAGATTCTGCAAGGGGTATGTAAACTTTTGAGCACGACTGTATGTCATTTTACAGTCAGTCTTCTGAATTTAACAAAATATCTAAGAGAGTCAAGATGCCAGAACAGGAAGCAAATCTGTCCTCTGTTTGACCATTGTTGTATCTACCAGCCTAATATATTTTCTCTGTCTTTCAGGATGTCAGAATCAGTCTCACAGCAGGACCGGCTCCAGGCTCTTGCAGTAAGTTAGATTCTCACACAACATGTTCCCCTGGCAGTCCTAATAAACCCACCTACTGAACCCATTTCACAAATCTGAAACTGGGTCAGAGATTTTTAAACAGTTTGTCTGCCTGTGCCTAAAATGCCATTAAAGGATTAGTTCACTTCAGAATTAAAACGTCCTTCTAATTTAACCACCCCTGTGTCATCCAAGATGTTCATGTCTTTCTTTCTTTCAAAAAGAAATTAAGATTTGTGAGGAAAACATTACAGGATTTTTCTCCATATAGTGGACTTTAATGGGGATCAGTGGTTTGAAGGTCCAAATTGCAGTTTCAGTGCAATAAGGGTCTTATCTAGTGAAACGATTGGTCATTAAAAAAAAAAAAAAAAAAAAAAAAAATATATATATATATATATATACTTTTTAACCACAAATGCTCATCTTGCACTAGCTCTGTGACATTACATAATCACGTTGGAAAGGTCACACGTTACGTAAGTGGAAGTACCGAACCGCAGAGCTAGTGTAAGAATTTGTGGTTAAAATGTATATAATTTTTTTTTTTTTTAAATAACCGATCGTTTAGCTAGATAAGACACTTATTCCTCAGCTGGGATCGTAGAGCCCTTTGAAGCTGCATTTAAACTGCAATTTGGACCTTCAAACCGTTGATCCCCGTTGAAATCCACTATATGGAGAAGAATCCTGGAATGTTTTCCTCAAAAACCTTAATTTCGTTTCAACTTAAGAAAGAAAGACATGAAAATCTTGAATGACATAGGGGTGAATAAATAATCAGGAAATTTTAATTCTGAAGTGAACTAATCCTTTAAGTGTTGGTCCAGCACATTTGATCTCATTTAAGCACTAATTTAATCTATAAAAATATATGAAGAAATAAGATCAAATGTGGTTTTAGGCGGCAAGAGATACATTATCTCATATAGTGTTGCATTATTACAAATAAAAAAATTATAATAATTAAGAGTGATCATTTTGAGAATTACAATAACAATTTGAACTTCAGTATGATAGTTGTTGAAAACTTGTATTTATTTATTATTGTTTTTTTGTTTTTTAATATATATTTCTTTTATTAAATTTAAATGTTTTGTTGTCTTTTCTTACCAAGAAAGAAATAGGGCTGTTCAGTTCAGTTCAGTCTGTTAATTCATGTACCTTTTTTAGTCCTCACACACGTGTGCACACTTCGCACGCACAATCACACATGTTCTCCTTGCTGGCTGGGATCTCACTGATCGATGAACACATTGTTCTCAGCTCATTTTCTCTCACATATGAAGATTGTTAGCACTCATTACAACACATACTCTAGTCTGAGAGAAATGGCATAAGTAATAGGCAATGGCAATAAAATATTTAATCCCTCAGAAAACCTTTTTTTAGCCAACCTTACACACCAAAAGGAAATACTGTTATTACAGAACTGATGTTCAAACTTTCAGAGAACAGTACAATCGTTAAGTGGTACATAAAATACGAGAATTTTGGTTGTTTGTGTTTGCAGGCATTTTGTTTAACAATACATCAGTGCAAAAACATGTTCTGTGTATTAATTCAGTATTACTCTTAGGCCTGGTTTCACAAACAGCCAGGATTAGGCCTTAGTTCAATTAGGACATTTAAGTAGCTTTTTATAAACATGCCTTAGAAAAAAAGAAGAAGAAGAAAAAAAAAAAAACATTACTGGTGTGCATCTTGAGACAAAGCAATGGCAGACATATTTTAAGATATGCCAGTCCAAGTTGCTTTCAGTCAAAACAACAAGCTTAAGCCTTGCCTGTGAAACTGGGGGATAATATCAGATTTCTTTATTTACAGGAAAGAAGGAAAAGACAGACAGAAATTGAGAATAAGAAAAGACAACTAGAGGATGACCGACGACAGCTTCAGCACCTCAAGGTAAGACACTGACATCTGAGGCCAACATATTTGTTATGACTGCAGTTTATTTTTTATATAAAACTGCAATTTAAATGATAAAAATTGTCTCAGGTTATGTAACCTGGTTTCATGAGAAGGAAATGAAATGCTGCGTCATGGCATTGACACTATGAGAATGCTTCTGCGTGACCAGTGTCTGAAGCATGTGTGAAAACACTGCACTCTTGATTGGCTGATGTGAGGTCAGGTTGACAAAACGTAGGGTGTCAGCAAGATCATAATAGGGCCCCTGCTTCATGGAATCCCCATATTCTAATTGTCTGAAAGAAGCTGCACAGGCATACCCGAAGTGTGGCAACACAACACAGTTCCTTACTCAAGGAACAGGGTTACATCAAAACCCTTTCGAATGGAACTCAATGCTGCTGCTCTGACATTTAGAGGCAAAGCCATTTCACACACCTCATAGAGCAGAGAAATTGCATCTGCAGACCCTATACTGCGACCACCAAAGCAGACAAATAGTTGAGGGCCATGGAGGGCCAGAACTGTGGCCCGACGGACAGTTGTTTTTTCTTTTTCAGAATCAGAATCAGAAAGAATCACACTTAATTGCCAAGTGTGTTTGCACACACAAGCATTTTTTCTTGGTACTGAAGCTTCCAGTGCACATATACAAGTACAAATACAACAACAAGAAAATATAGTAATACATTTAAGAATAAAAAATATAAAGTATAAAGATACAGTTAGGTTTAGTCATAATAAACATATTTACAGATTATGAACATTTACAGTATTATGAATGAATAAATACCAACTAAATTGACTGACCTACAGGCATATGCCTTGTGAGGCATTTACCTGTTTATATTAGGGAGACGGCCTGTGGGAAGAAGCTGTTCCTGTGCCTAGATGTTCTAGTAGTGATCAGAGGCGCTGTCCAGACGGCAACAGTTTAAACAGGTTGTGGCCGAGCTGAGTGGAGTCTGTGATGATTTTACTTGCCCTCTTCCTCACTCTGTAGGAGTACAGGTCCAGGAGGGTGGGCAGGGGAGCACCAATATTCCTTTTAGCAGTCTGGACTGTCTGTTGTAGTCTCCTGATGTCTGATTTGGTAGCTGAACCAAACCAGATAGTTATAGATGAACACAGGACAGACTCGATGATGGCCGAGTAGAACTGTGTCAGCATCTGCTGTGGCAGGTTGAACTTCAGCTGGCAAAGGAATTACAATCTGTGCTGGGCCTTCAATAGAGTCAATGTGATCTCTTCAGGTCCTGAGAGATGGTAGTGTCCAGGAAGCGAAATGACTCCACTGTTGCCACAGCTGTTCATGATGGTGAGTGGGGGGAGTGCAGGAGTTTTCCTCCTGAAGTCAACTATCATCTGTTTTGAGCATGTTCAGCTCAAGGTTGTCATGACTGCACCATACAAGTTGTTCAATCTGTAGGCAGACTCGTCACCGTTGTGGATGAGTCTGATGACAGTGGTGTCATCTGCAAACTTCAGGAGCTTAACAGAGGGGTCTTTTGAATTGCAAAAGACTCCTTATGCATATCCATTTTGCATATCTAACTCTTTAAAGCTAGATGCATTTTTAACATTCAATTCAAATGCAGTCAGTAAATTAACCAGACAAGTTGTTACATGGTCCAGTTAGAATATACTAAATATGTGTTCTTACTAAAACAACTCGGGATTCGAGAGAGAGAAAGGGGAACATCCGTCTGCTCTCGCCTCAAACTGCAAGCATAATCCATGCAGCACCTCCGCAAATGCAGGATCTGAGCCACGAGGTTGCTTTCGGAGTTGGTAAAGTTGCGATCTCCATGTTCAAAGAACCTGAACTACGAGGCACAAATGCAGAAGAGAAGGGAGCCAGGCAGGAGCGGAGCTTCCTTGTTGCGAAACGCTCACAAAGAGGACAGTCAGCTTTTTCGAGGGCTGACTGAGCATATTCTGCTCCCAAACACATAATACACAGGCCCATGTCATCCTCAGTAATAAAGTGGGAGCACGGCAACACACAACTCCTAATTTAGCATTTTTGCTGGCCATACTGCCCAAAATACAGAGTGAGACAAACAATACAACGCTATATCACCTGACCTCACGTCAGCCAATCAAGATTGGCATGTCTTTACACATAGCATCAACAAATTCCATTCAAAAGGAAATAATAAAATAAAAAGGCAAGTCAAAGGCCCACTACAGGATGGAAGATGAAGTGGCAGTTTACTGCTTTAAAAAAATGAACAAAAACAGTGATGGATTTAATATTTATAATAACTGTATAAACACTCATTCTAACTCAGAATATGAATTTAAGTTAGATGTCTCTTTTATAGAAGCCAATTTCTGGCACATAAGAAAAAAATATTACCTACTAAGTCATAGTTATGAGATAAAAAAAACATATAATTATGACATAAAAAGTAGAAATTATGAGATTATGAGAATTATTACTTTTTGCTAAAATTGGATTTAATTTTATAATTTTGAATTTTAACCTCATAATTTCAATTTGTGATCTCATAATTATGAGTTAATGTCTTAATTATGCCTTTGTCATAATTTCAACATTTTATGTAATAATTTCAACTTTTTATCTCAACTATTTTAGTTATGATTATGATTTTGTCCATAAATTAAAATTTTATGTCATAATTTTGTCTTTTTGTCATAATTATGATCTCATTTTCAATTTTTATCTCTTTATTATGACATTTTATGTCATAATTAGCATGTTGTTGTTGTTTTTTACATGGTGGAGAAATGTACTTCCATAGTCTTTGATTTCCCTTGTATCCGTTATTAATTATGCCGGGGTCTTCAACCTTTTTCAGGCAAAGGGCCTGATATCACTGTTGACTGGACCACTGTGATTTGTTGCAGTCTGGGCCAAGAACACCCTGTCAGACACAGGAAGGTGAATCTGCCATGGGGGGTGATGAGACATCCTGTTTATGTGAACAGGGAAATGCTTCACTTTGCTAAATATATGGTGTATTGTCTCTTTGGCCCTCAGGTCAGGTGTATATGATTGTGAACTGTTGGAGGTCTTTTTTCCCAGTTTTGTTTATGCTGTGGTTTAGAATAGGCATTTTATTGTCTCTGAATATATTTGGAATAGTATGATATCATACTACTTATTCTAATCCTATAGTGTCAGGGCTGTACTTCAAAAAAATTGGGCTGTGTGATGAATAAATTTACCACAGTAGCGTGTAAGTAGCATGTTGATGCGACCCCAAATAACATGATATTTAGCCCCTGGAATGCAAATTTTAGGGGCATTTTTATTGTTTACTTAAAGATTTAAAACCCAAGCATCAATGTTTTACCAAAGTTTTACAATAATAAGGGATACATTGATCATAATGTATTAATTTGTGTCAAGGTTGCACATTAGTCACACAGAAAAATAATGGTATTTACCGTTATTTCACAAAAGAAAGAGGACACACATACTTATTCAGTCGCGTCTGTTTATTTGTAGTCACAGGACAGTATGTTTACATCACATTAAGAAAGAATGACCATTTATACATATTTTTTACCAAAAATACGACCTGAGGAGCTTTAGCACTTTCTCCAGTGACAGTGCCAATACAGTTATATTTTCAGTCAGAGAAACAGAGGAAGCTATCAAAAAAACAGAGTTGCTTTATGGATATTTTTCTTACAAAAACTCATCACTTAACTTCAGAAGGCCTTTATTAACCCCCTGGAGCTGCATGGATTACTTGGCATTATGATGGATGGATGGATGTGCTTTTTGGGGCTATAAAATATCATTTATTATTCACTCCCATTAATATATTATTATAATTATAATAAAAAAATGACAAAATCAAAAAAATTTAAATTAAATTTAAATTAAATTGAAAAAATAAAAATAAAAGTTATTTCAAAATATTAATAAGTACTATAATAATATATAAATAATGCTAAAATAGCATTGTACTTTTACTGTTAACAATGTCAAATAACTCAAATGTGATATAAGCTATGATTTCTGGCATTTACTTAACTCATTATTTCACCAAAGTTGGTGCTCACGTGGGAGGCACAGGTTTGAATCCATACATTAATACCCAGTACAAAAATGTATCTTGTGTTAATCTATCTGAGACAGTCTGAGAAATGTTATTGTAAAGTGTTATTGTTAAATGTTATTGTAAAATGCTTTTTCGATGCATTTAATGCTTCTGTCACAATAATATCACGTGCCCCCCCCCCCCCCCCCATTATCTTCATTTGGAGGCTGCAGATACTAATATATATTAATGTGTATTTAATCACATTATGCTGTAATTAATTGGATTAACATCATTATTATTTACAGTCATTCTTGTAAATATTGTGGAAGTTGAAATTAGCTGTGTTTTTTCTGTGTGTGTTTTGAGGCTTCACAACTTTAGAGCAGCTGTGGCTGAGAGACTTTGCTGTGCTGGCCAGAGATAAGATCCAAAAACTCTCCTCATTAGCAGTTTCTATGGAGCTCCCATTCAGAGTCAGCAAAATGCAAAGGGAGAGAAAGAGAGAGAGATGAATAGCCAGTGAATAGTGGGCCGCAGGTCGCAAAAGTATGGAGGGGCCTCTGAGAGTCCTGAAAACACATGCTCTCTGATATATGAGCAGGCATTTGTCAATCTAAGATAGAGGCCAAAGTGTTCTGCCCGAATACAGAACAATTCAAACCAATTGAGGTATGAAGCTATGCAGTTTTAGGCCTCTGTCCAAGTCGTGCTAAAGCCTATGTGTCTGTATGAAGTATATTAAGTGCCATACTCATTCTTTGTCAGTATTTTGGCTCCAAAGCTTCCCTGTTTTGATTGGCTCATCGGTTACTCCAGACTGATTAAAGGATGTCTGACATCCCAGGGGCGATCAGTACAGGATGTTAATGATGGGGATTGGTTAGGTGTGATTTGATTAGTGGGATGGGTTAACACAGGTCACATGATCAAGAGAAGTGAACTCTAACAGCCCAACAAAAGTATTTGTTTCAATCTGTTGCCTAAAAATCTGGATCCATTTTACTTTAGAAAACAATGGCTCAGCCACTATAAGCACATGGGAGCTTGTGTGCTTTGTCCTGTATTTTGATTGCATTGTGTTAGGAAAGACTGTGTGTGTGTGTGTGTGTGTGTGTGTGTGTGTGTGTGTGTGTGTGTGGTCAGTACGCTCTCCCACAGTAGGTCTCTGGGGAGTGGGAGGTGGCCATTCAAGCAAAAATGAAAAAGGAGATGAAAGAAAGCAAAGAAACAAAAGATGTAAGGTACAGAATAAAAGAGAGATAACTCTCACTAATGACCTGTTACTCAAAATATGATTAAATTACTCTTTTAGTGATTTGATTATTTTAAAAAGACCAGTGCTACTTAGTATAGTATCATATATTTTTGATCATATTCAGATGTTTACTGAGACAATATGTAGCTGGCTAAGAGGAAGAAGTCTAAATTATCTGGTTACAAATTATCCAAATTACAATGTTTGTAATATTTTAATCATAATCTAAAGTAATATTTAACACCTTTATATTCCTTGTTATAAAAATATGATTATATATTAAAATATTTATAAATATATTTATATTTATATATATTATGCAAATGTGAAACTATATATATTCTCGTTTTGTAGTATTTTAGTTATAATATACACAATTTAATTATAAAAAAAATGAAATTGTTTTGTAAAAACAAGGAATTAATGAACATTTAATTAATGGGAAAAAAAACAATTAGTGAAAACTTACGAAAATATTTAAAGTAGTTTTTTTTTTCTGGAAATGAAACTGAGCAATTTTATAGATTTATACTTCCAGGGCAAGAACAAATCTGAACTTCTGGCCCAGCACAAAAAACTCATTGTTAAGTCCTGAAAGTAGCATAGAGAAGACAGAACTGGTGTTCATGAACTGTTACGCATGAATCAAAATATATAATGTTGTACAATAGTCAAAATTTGAAGTGGATCAAAACCTTTCATCAAAGTTGTCCTAAAACCTTCTTCTTAGGACAAGTTCTTAGGACAACTTTGATGAAATTTTTTGATCCACTTCAAATGTTGACTACTATATTAGCATATAAAAAAATGTGACTTGACAGAAAGGAAGAAGACGGCCATCTTCAAAGGTTTGATCAGTAACAGCTGGGAGAGGCAGGAATGTCTGAGGCCTGCAGTGCATTTTGCAGTAAATGCCAAGAGCCCTTTAGGGGCTGGACAGCCGCCAAATGATACAACTCACTTCCATAATGCTCAGTCTTTAACTTATGATGTTTCTTTTCTTTTCTTTTCTTTTTTTGACTGCCTGTCAAATATCCATATATTGCAATAAAATATCTATTCAACATAAAGTATGCTAGGACTGCAGTATACTACAATCAGCAAAAAGCTCAAATGAGGTGTTCTTGGACTGGATTTTCATGAGCTACTGTAAAAGATTTGCATAGCAGAATTATTGCCCCATCCAGTATATATTCATCCATTTCGAAGTTTTGAAGGAACTGTACTCAGCTTCAGACTTATAATGGCTGCTGGAAATGGGCTGGGTACAGGGTAGCCTATACACATGTACACATCTTATGAGGTTTGTGAATGGCAAACAAATTGTCATATAGTTTAATGCTACCAGTAAGCAACCATCAGGCTTTAAGAGTCAAGAAGTGGGAAAGATCAGTTTCAGAGAGTAAATCAGAGCAGTGCCTGGTTTGGTGCCAAGGCAGCGCAGTGCCAGCTCAACACTTAGATTTTAGTGCCAATTAGCTAAATAATTCAGGCTCTGAGAGCGAGAGCTGTCCACTATTTGGTTAGTAAAGATCTCTTCTCTCATAGATGATCTCCAAAGGCTGGAGATAACATAATTCAAACTCTTTTGGGACATGTGTCACTATCATCATTGTTCAACTGATTCCAACTGATGTTCTACAGATATGTACAAAAGAAAAGAAAAAATAAATATATAATATATATATATATATATATATATATATATGAGAGAATATATCCCCCCCCCCCCCCCCCCCCCCCCCCCCCTTTGCAGAATCTGTGAAAATGTAAATAATTTTAACAAAATAAGAGAGATCATACAAAATGAATGTTATTTTTTATTTAGTACTGTCCTGGGGACGATATTTTATATAAAAGATGTTTATATATATTCGACAAAAAAAATAGCTGAATTTATTAAAATGGCCCCATTTAAAAATTTGTGAACCATTGATTTTTTAATACTGTGTGTGGTTACCTGGATGATCCACGACTGTTTCTTTGTTTTGTGATGGTTGTTCATGAGTCCCTTGTTTGTCCTGAGCAGTTAAACTGCCCAATATTCTTAAAAAAAAAAATTTTGAATTTGAAGATCAAGGTAAACTGTACTTAATTTGTCTTCTGGCAAACATTTAAGTGTCTTCTGTTGCTTCCAAAGGCAGTACTAAATGAAAAAAATTATATTTAAACAAAATAAGAAAAATTTAGACTTCATCCTGTTCAAACGTAATGTCAATCAAAATGGAATACAAGCATACTGATTACTTATATACTGTATACTAAAATTCTATTTACAAAAAACAATATAAAATATGCAACATTATTACATACAGTAGGTGTCTTGAAATACTTGATTCTGATTGGTCTGTTGCAGTATCAGTGCTCAAATATTTTTTTAATTAAATGCCATTTTCCATAGCAACACTGTATAACTGACCACTCAGAAACAAACAAACAAAAAATATTTTGCATTTTTTACCCAATTGTGAGTAAAACTGACATTTGGTAGAAACCTGATAAAATCAATGAATTCAAAAAAATAAAAATGATTGCTTCTATATCTATTGTCACATTGGTTCACAGAAGGCTGAAGGAGTGCATTATGGGATACAGTGTTCCTTAGAGTATATTCTGTTGTATATTGCACATTTTGACAAATGACGTGCATTTTCTTGTAGTCAAAGGCACTGAGGGAAAGATGGCTGCTGGACGGTGCACCCTCTGCAGGACCGGAGGAAGACGAGACCACAAAACAGTTGCGGGAAGATGAGGCCAAAACCAGAGGTCTTGAGGAGACCATTCATAGGTAAACCAGTCACATAATTCTTTATAAAAAAGCTAGTAAATAGCTAGTAAAAGTAGAAGTAGATGTTTGTCACCTGGCTCTGTCCAGCTGCAGTTAGAGTCCCTAATGTGGGATCCATCAGCCTGGACTGTGCAATATGGATCTACTGGGCAAGATTTTTCTTATCCAATTTGTCTCAGTTTATTCCTAATGGTGAAAAAGTGGCATGGGTCTTTCTGCTGGCATAGCAGTCAGTCTGGATCTCCATTGCCTGATTAAATTTCTGCTCTGGCTGCAAGGGCTCCTGGCACAGAACTGGTATGCCAACCAGTGAATCATGCCAGTAAACAGCCAATGCCAGTGAGGCCTGGTGTGGAAGGTGTTGTGTGAAAAATCAGGATATGTGAGAATAGATCTTAATTGGTACAGATCCTTGAACTTTGTAAAAGTGTTTTATCCAGTAACCTAAAAATGTGTAAATAATTGTGTAAATAATAGTAAATAATGAAGAGAACAGTTTTTAATTAGTGCAGACATATAATAAAATGAGTAAAATGTTTTTTCCTTACCTAAAGATAAACCCATTCCCATTTCAAAACCTTTATTTTGCAATGCAGAAGTAAGCTATTTACTTTGAATGTGCAACATTTTTAAATATTTAGCTGCTATAGGTAAATATATGACTCTTCTTAAAGTATGTAATAATATTTTTGTTTCTACAGATTCTGGAAACTCTGTGGTCTTAGTACTTTTGGACTTAACAGCAGCTTTCGATGCAGTTAATCACTCCACTCTTATTTCTTGTTTAGAGTGCTATGTAGGCCTACAGGGTAATGTTATTAAATGGTTTAAGTCTTATTTGTCTAACAGATGTTATACAGTTAATATTGCAAACTGCACTTTGTCCGTAGCCAAGCTTACCTGTGGAGTCCCACAAGGCTCTATTCTTGCTCCCATTTTATTTTCTCTTTATATGCTCCCGCTGGGTAATATTTTCAGAAAACATGGAGTTTCATTACATTGTTTTTCAGACGATATCCAAATTTACTTGCCATTAAAAAAGGAGACACAAGCGATTTTGAGATATTGGCAGCCTGTTTGAAAGATCTAATGAACGGAATGTCTCTAAATTTCCTGCATCTTAACAAATTGAAGACTGAGATTATTGTGTTTGGTCCAGCATCTACTTCAGCTACTTTAAAAGCCTAGCTCACTCATCTTGAACTCAACATGAAACCATATGTTAAAAACTTGGGCTTTATTATAGATAATGACCTTAAAATTGACAGGCAATTCAATTTAATTGTCAGGTCCAGTTTTTTCCATCTTTTCCAAATTTCAAAAATGAAGCTATTTCTTAATTTTAAGGATACACAAAAGCTCATTCATGCTTTCATTTTATCATGTTTAGATTACTGCAATTCGCTGCAAGGTTATTGACGCGTACACATAAGCAGGAACATATTTACTACTTGCTTCCCTTCGCTGGTTGTCTCTAAGTTATAGAATTAATTTCGAAGTACTTACACTAGTTTATAAATCTGTTCATAAGCTTGCTCCATCTATCTGACCTCATTTCAGTTCACCAGCCCCCTAGATCACTTAGGTCAGGGAATCAAATTCAACTCAAGGTGCCAAGAAACATAGGGGTGATAGAGTGTTTTAGGCAGCCAGTCCCAATCTTTGGAATAGTTTACCACTACACATCAGATCAGCACCCACTGATCTGTTTTACCTAATGACTGTAAAGCACCTTGGACAATATACATTGTAATTATACGGTGCCATTCTACAGAGCTGGTGCAAACTGCTGTCCCACAACCAAAAAACACATTTAAAAAGTATTTAAGTATTCAAATTTTAGATGTTTACTAAGATCCTTCTATTATCTATTGAATCCCATATCAATATTTAAAATATCAGTAAGCTTAATATATATATAAAATCATTATTTATTGGGTACTTTTAATTGGGTGGTGGCTGTCCTGAACCCTAACCCCTAAATTTCAACTTGTCAAGTCAAGTCATCTTCATTTATATAGCACTTTTTACAATACAGATTGTTTCAAATCAGCTTCACAGTGATAATAGGAAAATTAATGGACAGAGATTATTTTGGCTTTATAGAAACTTTAGGAAAAAGTTATTATCGAGTTATTATTTTCGATTGAATTAATTCCGTTGTAAAAATCATTAATTATTAACTTAGGGGCTGCTTAAATTACACTTTTTTAACTTAAAACAGAAGACTTTTAATGCGTTCGCGCCATTCATAATGTGTTCTGCCGTGTTTATTCTATAGGTATGGTCGTTTGAATGTGTATGTGCACAGATGCTTTGTCCCTCTTTACAAAAAAGTGACATCGCCAAATTACCTGTCTGGCCCGCATAATACAGAATCACTATTCGTTTCCGTGGATCCATGCGAACTGGGATCATTTTGATAACGTTTTATCTATACATGGGCTGCGTTGTCGTTGTGTCTAGGCACAGGTCCTTTATCTCATCTGGATATGGCCTGGATCTGGCAGACTACGGTAAACCTCGGGATGAACAGAGAGAGACTAATATTAGCGTAGACGCCATTCTTCTTATGATGTAGCGAGTACATCAGGTGTTATAGGAAAGTATTGAAATAATTTTTGCAATTTTTTCCATTGTTGTTTTTAAAAATATATTTTTGATTTGAAGTTTGAAGTGAAGGTAAAATTATTTTATTTTTAAATCAAGAAACATTATGTAAACACATGCGTCCTGCATTTTCATGTTACTACCGAAACAATGTATGTTTTAGTCCATTGGCTAAGACTGATTTTAACCACACTTCTACATTTTTAATCAGGAAAAATTCCCTCCCTCTGTCCCTCCCTCTCATAGCCTCTCTTTCATAGTAGATAGGTACCATCATTTTTAGTTAAATGTGTTCAAAAGTCTGTCACTACTGAAAACAGCCATTGTTGTTTTGGTAGTGACAAAAGGTAACACATAATCATTTATTTGGGGAAAATAAATAAAATTTTAGTACAGTTCATCATTAGTATTTTAATATGTTTTAGTAGTATTTTATTATGTGAGTTAAATTAAAACATGGGATGTTTTGTCAAAAATAAAGTATATTGAATTACCAACTAAGATGCTATTATAGCGTTTGGTTCAATGTATATTCAAACTAATGAATCCTTAACTTTGAAATCAGTATGATAAACTTTGTTTTTGAAAGTGACTTTGAACTTTGAAAGATTAGATTCAAAATACAACAAATCTCATAAATTACACTTGAAATATTGTTAAAATAGTAATTGTTATTGATTTACCTGTGAAAACTTAAAAAATAGCAAAAAATATATTTACAAGGTAGATGTAAACAAAATCTTAATAGGTCAGCCCTTCTTATTAAATTATTTATTATTGTGTTGCAGTAGTGACAAATTTGGGAGAGAAAATTTTCTGAAAATACAATATGAGAATTAACTGCACAATTACTAGAAATGTGTACCTTGGATATTATATAATTTGCATACATACAAAATTTGTTTTTTCAAGGCATTTCCAACTCTGACTTTAAACCAATTCTGTAGAATGACCCCAAAAAAATGTAAAATTCCCATGCCCTCTGTTATGTTAAAAAAAAAGTGGTAGGTAATTTACTTAATAACCATTTTCTTTTATTTTTCTCTGTCTCTCTCTCTCTCTTGACCACAGACTGGAAAGAGAGCTGGAGGAGCTAGAGACAGGTTTGTCTGCAACATCCACCAAAGAGAACCTGTTAGACGCAGTACAGGAAGTCAACACCAAGACAGTAGAAAAAATGGTAAGTTCTGACCAGCAGCTCTTTCTAACCCATAAACTTCACCCCAGGATGGGCAGCAGGGGATCCTGGGGCTTCTATTGAAGCCTTTAGTGCATGACACACAATAGGGGACTGTCTCATGTCTGCCTACACAAAGGCCATCCTGATTAAAGGCAGCGTTTGAGCTCACTGCTTAAAGTGCACAAATCTGTCTCAATCAAACAGCATGCTCTACTACACATTCAGGACTGACTGACTTCTTGCACTCACTGGAAGCGTTAGTGTGCTGCATTCAGAGGGAATTCCATAGCAACACTAATTATTTTCTCTGATTGGACTTTTCACTAACCAGTGCCTGCTGACATCAGGACTGTTATTCAAATTATATGTATTTGAATATATTTCTAAAGAAATGTTCAGATAAAACAGATTACTGCTGCCTTTACATTTATGGGAATTACTGAATTAAGAAATGAAAACTTAAAAAAGTTATTCAAGGCCAAATGATAAGTTTATTTCCTAGAAACGCCAAAATAGATCCACTTGTGGCCTTGTCGTCAATGACAGCAAAATACTTATTTGCTCTTCATCTCTATGATTTTGCAAAAATAAACACATGAAATATGTATTGAGGTACCTAACTGTCATGAACTGTTGAAACAGCTGCCATTTTGGTTCTTATAAATGACAGAGAATGAGAGAAGTCAGCTTTCAAAACATTCTGACTGAACTGAATGTTTTTACAGGTTGGAGTGTATATTAAACTATGGGTAGATGTTTAAGGGGAAACTGAAAATTCTGTCATCATTAACTCACCCTCAAACCTGTATGAATTTCTGTCCTCTGTTTAACACAAAAGAGTAAATGATGACAGAATTTTCAATTTTGGGTGAACTATCCCTTTAAAAGCTAACTATTCCTTAAAACACTTTGACTAGTTTATTTACCTTGTCACTAACAATGTCCAATGGAGTATATACATATCACATGACAGTTCTTTTTCATTTACATCACGTCTCAAATGATGTTTTGTGTTACATAGAATTGTGTACTGGAAATGATGGTGGTGGAAATTTGAAACATTTTTATAATTACATGACTGACTCTATTGTCTTATAAAGACTAGTTTTATAGCTAGCATTTTATGTGTGTGGATGCACAATTAAATATTATTTGACTAAATTACAGCTTGGACTGGAAAATACCTGCAATAATCAGCTTACAAGTTATACAGTATTTAGCTTGCTTTTTCTTTCTTTACACATTACATATCTCATATCTCATATTTCACCCTTAAGGATGCTCTTTACTGACATTGTAGACTCCTTAGTAAACAAATAGACTAACTAAAAAAATGGTGAAAATGACACCTCAGCAACTAAATGGAACAGTCATAATTTTCTGAAAAATGTATATAAATAATTTTCACACAATAGATATTAAAATGGTTTGTTTAAATTATTATAGTTTTAAACATAGTAATTCATATTTGTGTGATAAATATTCTTACTTTAAAGATATTACACCACAGAAAAGCTGAATGCTTCTCTCTTCTTAAAGAATCTAAATGGACCCTTTGCACATTTCTGGGCTTCTCAGAAGCGGAAGTCGTAATAGTTGGGTAAACTTCTATAGTGATGAATGGGAGATGACAACAAATATAACTTTTGTATTCCCATTTGCTCCAATATCAAAAGAAAATAAATCTATTATAGCGTTTCTGTGACTTTCCAAAAGAGGGAAAAATTATTAAGATACTGATTACAGTAGTCAGAAGAGAGAAAGATGTCAAATTTACTGTTATATTAGAAACAAAATTAAGCTAAATTAATTTGTGTTTTGTAATTTACTGCCAAAGTAATATAACACAAAGTTTAGCGTTATAAATATGTATTATATTTTTTTTTAAATGAAAATGATAAAACATTACTAGATTTTCGATGTTGATAACTTTGGAAATTGACAGAAAATCATAAGCCATGAAACTTAGATACAGATACTAACCTGAATGTTTCTTGTTTAGACTTACTTAAAGTGTTAGTTCACCCAAAAATGAAAATAATGTCATTTATTACTAACCCTCATGTCTTTCTACATCCATAAGACCTTTGTTCATCTTCGGAACACAAATTAAGATATTTTTGATGAAATCAGATTGCTCAGTGAGGCCACTATTGCCAGCAATGTCACTGAACCTCTCAAGATCCTGAAAGGTATTTAAAACAGTTCATGTGAGTACAGTGGTTCAAACTTAATATTATAAAGCGACGATAATACTTTTTGTGTGCCAAAAAAACAAACAAAATAACGACTTTTCAGCAATATCTAGTGATGACCGATTTCAAAACACTGCTTCGAAGCTTTACGAATCTTTTGTTTGGAATCAGTGGTTCAGAGCACCAAAGTCACATGATTTCAGGAAACGAGGCTTCGTTGCGTCATAAGTGTTTGAAATTTCAATAGTTCACGTGACTTTGGCAGTTTGATACGCGATCCAAACCACTGATTCAAAACACAAGATTTGTAAAGCTTCGAAGCAGTGTTTTGAAATCGGCCATCACTAGATTGTTGAAAAGTCGTTAAATTGTTTTTTTGGCACACAAAAAGTATTCTCGTTGCTTTATAATGGTTGAACCACTGTACTCACATGAACTGTTTTAAATATGTCTTTAGTACCTTACTGGATCTTGAGAGGTTCAGTGACATTGCTGGCAATGCAGGCCTCACTGAGCAATCAGATTTCATTGCAGGCCTCACTGAGCAATCAGATTTCATCAAACATATCTTAATTTGTGTTCTGAAGACGAACGAAGGTCTTACGGATATAGAACGACATGAGGGTGAGTAATTAATGACAACATTTTTGGGTGAATTAACCCTTTAACACTCATCAAAATACTCTTGAAGTAAACAGAAAAGATTATATTCACAATAACAAAGTAATTTGACTGATGACTGTATTCAGATATTTCATATTTAATACAAACATGTATAATTGGTATCAAACCAATTTTTTCTCTCTCTTTCTCTTTCTCCTTTTTGCAGGTTGTGACAGACTCTGTAAAAGGTAACATCATCATCTCTGACACCAGAAACACCTCTAATGATAGCCTTTTCTTGAGCAACATTTGATCAGAATTCTTTATTCACACACTTTAAAATCTCCAAAACAGCAATTTATAAGTTACACAGGCAAAAGACCAGCTTCTGAAGTTATCCTTGTCATGTATCCACTGGGGTAAAGGACATTGCAGTCAGTCTTGTGTCTAGTACTCCTTCCCATCCTCCCTCTCTCCCTCCTGTTTCACACTCTTGCTTCTTATACCTTTTTATCATTCTCTGTCCTTCTCTGTCCTCATTCATGACCCTAATTAGAGGTCAAAGTTCACGTCAGCCCTCGTCTGGAGAAATCCGGAGGTGTCTCTGACATGATGAGAGCAGGTGAGTGTTGGTCCAACCATAGCTCACGCAGAGATCACACACTCTTCCTGCTGTTTTTACCCTTTACCTCTCTAACTCTGAGATAAAGACCACATACTGATAGAAAGAGACATGAAATGAGAATTAAGTTTCTCTCTGAGCCCAATAAGTACACTTTTAGACCTATTGGCATTAATGTCATTGCAGCAGATCAGTGGTTCTCAAATCTTTCAGACCCTTAACTGTGCCTTTGCCGAACCTGGGAAAAGCCCTAAACACTCATATATACCCCAACAGTGTATTTAGATTTTTTTTCCTATCCAATTTAAATGCATTCATTTCTAATTAGAAACAGATTTAGAAATTTGGAGAAAAGTTTCATCATTGAAACTTTGCTGTACTTGAACGCATCTTGGTTAATTTTGATATCATGTTCAAAACCGATTGATAAATGTAAAGAGAACTTATTTACAGTTTGGACTGAAATATATGACTAGACCACAAAACTCTTGTGGGTTTCAAACTCACAAATACTGTGCTATGTCAGTGTTTAAAAACGTACTAATCTTGTGCTGATTTCATCTAATCTTGTCTTCTGATTCTCTGTTCTCTCAGTTGATGTGTGTTTGCATGTGTGTGTGTGTCTGTGAGTCTGGCATATTCACCAGATCATCTCTTAATCATAAAGTTGAAAAGCAGAATAACATCTAATAGAATCAGTTATTTTTGGAAGTTACATTAATAAAGGATTAGGTTGCCATGGCTTTTATCATTTTTTCCCATGATAGATAAATAACTATATGTATCTGGGTTTTATATATATATATATATATATATTTAAAGTATTTAAAAAATATGTTATATATGTTATATAATTAAAAAAAAGTATATTTTAATGTATAAAACAGGTTACAGTTATTTTTTAAGTATATTTAAAAGTATTTTAATATAATTTATATATTATTTGTTTTGTATAAAAAATACACAACAGGTAATAAGGAATTTCTAATTTCTGATTATATAATTATAGGTTCTGATTATATACAAAGATATAAATAGATATATTTAGAATTAACCTCAACAACAAACAATAAAAAAAAAAGTTATTAAATAATTAATAATAATGATATATACAGTACCGGTCACATTACTGTTTTTAATGTTTTTGAAAAAAATCTCTTATGTTCATCAAGCCTGCATTTATTTGATAAAAAATACAGAAAAAAAGTAATATTGTAAATATTGTTACAATTTAAAATTTGTAAAGTTTTATATGTAAATATATATTGTCAAATGTAATTAATTCCTGTGATCAAAGCTGAATTTTCAGCATCATTACTTCAGTCTTCAGTGATCCTTCAGAAATTGTTCTAATATGCTGATTTGATACTCATTTATTATCAATGTTGGAAACAGTTGTAATGCTTAATATTTTTTGGAACCTGTGATACTTTCATTGATGAATAAAAAGTTAAAAAGAACAGCATTTATTCAAAATAGATTTTATTTTCTAACAATATAAGTCTTTACTATCACTTTTTATCAATTTAACACATTCTTGCTATATAGAAGTATTCATTTATTTTAAAAAAATAAATAAAATAAAATAAAATAAAATAAATAAAAATGACTGACCCCAAACTTTTGAACAGTGTATATTGTTATAAAAGATTTCTATTTTAAATAAATGCTGTTCCTTTTTACACTTTTTGTTCATCAAAGAATCCTGAAAAAAATATCACAGGTTATAAAAAAATATTAAGCAGTATATTAAGCAAATATTAAACTGTTTCCAACAATGATAATAAATCAGTATATTAGAATGATTTTGGAAGGATCATGGGACACTGAAGACTGGAGTAATGGCTGATGAACATTCAGCTTTGCATCACAGAAATAAATTGTATTAAAATGTATTAAAATAGAAGAAAAATATTTTAAATTGTAATATCTCACAATATTACTGTTTTTTTTCTCTGTATTTTTGATCTAATAAATGCAGACATATATATATATATATATATATATATATATATATATATATATATATATATATATATATATATATATATACTGTATACACGCCTGTTTTTTTACATATATTTACATACATATATTTTTTTAAATAATTGATATAATATGTATTTTGTTTAAAAATATATATAAAACTGGTAATTCTGATTATACAAAAATGAAAAATATATATTTCTAATCTCTAATTAAGATAATTTATCATAATTGATCATACATTAGAACACAAACAGCACCATGTAGCGCCCATCAGTCATATTGTCTTTCAACACCTCACTCTGCATAATTGTTGTCATAGTGCTCAACAGACAGTCTCTTAAAATCATGTTTGACTGGTTGTTTGAATATAGAAAGCAACTGGCCCCAAACAAGTGTGTGTATGTGTGTTAAATGACTTTATGTGAGTGTGACAGCACATCATTGCAGGATGGTAATGTGTTCTTTCGTTGGCACTTCAGCGATGTACTCCGTAGAGATCACAGTTGAGAAGGACCTGGTGACTGGCGAGACCAAAGTCCTGTCCACTAACACACTGCTCCCCAAAGACCTCTCGCAGCAGGGGGTCAAGGTCTATGAGGATGAACAGAAAGGTGGCTGGCGATAGAGCAGGCGCGCGTAGCTTTGCCTACTTTACGAGAAGTGTACATGTATACATTAAACTTATTATGGAAAATATTGTTAGAACATCAGCTGCAGTTCTTATTTGACCATGTTTATGTTGTTTTCATTTAATCGTGAACAGTTAAGCAAAAAATGTCATAATTTACTCACCCTCATGTTGTTCCAAACCTGTATGACTTTCTTTCTATAAGCTCTCATAATTTATTCTCACTTTCACATATTTTAGTTTGCTGTGCCGTTGTAGGTCATGTGACATGTGAGAATCATTTCCATTCAGCGTGATTGACGTCAAACCTGGCATGATGCATCTCCAAGTGGTATATTTAAATTTATGCGAAGGCGTTTTTAAGAGCTGGGATGGCATCAAGTATCAGTGAATAAAATATACAACAAAGGCTCATTGTAAAAACGTGCCTCAACCTACATTTTTGCAAAACTCCAAAAACGCACCTATGCATACAATTCATTGGGGTTTTCAGCTGAAATGAACACTAGTAGCAAAAAAACAGACTTTTATTCCTTTTCAAACAAAGTATGATTACAGGGGCAGATTATCGATTAATAAAGACAGTTCCTTACACAATACTATGTTATGACATCAAAACAAGTCAAGTCAAGTCACCTTTATTTATATAGCGCTTTTTACAATGTAGATTGTGTCAAAGCAGCTTTACATTGATAACTGGTACATTATTTTGGCTGCGCAGCAGCTCTTAAAGAATAGTGTCAATGCAGGCAGATCAAAGCACTGTTGAATATTGAATGTCAATTGTCAAGTGTCCCCAACTAAGCAAGCCAAAGGCGACAGCGGCAAGGAACCCAAACTCCAACAGGTGACATCAGGTGACAAATAGGTGTTAAAATGGAGAAAAAAACCTTGGGAGAAACCAGGCTTAGTCGGGGGGCCAGTTCTCCTCTGGAAAACAGTGCTTTGTTACGACTCAGGTCACAAGTCAGATAGGATCGCAACATTCAAAGTATTTAATTCAGTTCCATCCAGCTGAGGATCATATTCATCACGCCGGTATGGACGGTTGTTGAGGAGCTGCGCCACTGGTTGTCATGTTGATGAGGCCTTCACAGTGGATGATCTAGTTGACTCAATCTCTGCTGATACTTCAGGGCTGCGTTGTGGTCGTGTCAAGGCGCAGGTCCTTGGTCTCACCTGAATGCGGCCCGGATCCGGTTGACTACGGTAAACCTCGGGATAAACAGAAAGACTAATATTAGCGTAGATGCCATTCTTCTTCTGATGTAACGAGTACATCTGGTGTTATAGGAAGTGTTCCCGGTTCCGGCTGACCTAATTTATGCAGCCTAATAATCCTTTAACGGATTTGAAAAAATAAATTGATAATGTGTTATGTGTATGCCAGGTTAAAGAGATGCGTTTTTAGTTTAGATTTAAACTGACAGAGTGTGTCTGCTTCCTGAACAATGCTAGGAAGATTGTTCCAGAGTTAAGGTGCCAAGTAGGAGAAGGATCTACCGCCTGCAGTTGATTTTGATATTCTAGGTATTATCAGCTGGCCTGAATTCTGAGATCGCAATAGAAGTGAAGGACTATAATGCATTAAGAGCTCGCTCAGGTACTGGGGAGCTAAACTATTTAGTGCTTTGTAAGTAATTAGCAAGATTTTAAAATCTATACAATGTTTAACAGGAAGCCAATGCAGTGTTGACAGAACTGGGCTAATATGGTAGCCCATACTTCCTATTCTAGTAAGAACTCTAGCTGCTGCATTTTGTACGAGCTGTAGTTTATTTATCAGGCGAGCAGAACATACACCCAGTAAAGCGTTACAGTAATCTAGCTTTGAGGTCATGAACGCATGAACTAACTGTTCCGCATTTGTCATCGAGAGCATATGTCGTAGTTTAGATATATTTTTAAGATGGAAGAATGCGGTTTTACAGATGCTAGAAACATGGCCTTCAAATGAAAGATTGGTATCAGAGAGCACACCCAGGTTCCTAACTGACGACGAAGACTTAACAGAGCAGCCATCAAGTGTTAGACAATATTCTAGGTTATTACGTGAAGAAGTTTTTGGTCCAAAAATTAGAATATCTGTTTTTTCTGAATTTAGTAGTAGGAAATTACTGGTCATCCAATTTTTTATATCAGCTATGCATTCCATTAATTTTGTGAATTGGTAAGTTTCGTCAGGGTGCAAAGAAATATAGAGCTGAGTATAATCAGCGTAACAGTGAAAACTAAAACCATGCATGTACAGAGTGAAAAGCAATGGTCCTAGTACTGAGCCTTGCGGTACTCCATATTCAACTTGTGATCGATATGACCTCTCTTCATTTACTACTACAAACTGATAACGGTCAGATAAGTATGATTTGAACCATGACAATGCAATTCCACTAATGCCAACATAATTTTCGAGTCTATTTAAAAGAATATTGTGATCAATAGTGTCAAATACAGCACTAAGATCCAGTAACACTAATAGAGAGATACAACCCTGATGATAATCTGATGATAAGAGAAAATCATTAGTAACTCTAATGAGAGCAGTCTCAGTACTATGGTATGGTCTAAATCCTGACTGGAAATCCTCACAGATACTATTTCTTTCTAAAAAGGAACATAGTTGTGATGATACTGCCTTTTCAAGTATTTTTGACAGAAAAGTGAGATTTGAGATCGGCCTGTAATTGACTATTTCTCTAGGATCAAGTTGTGGTTTTTTAATAAGAGGTTTAATAATAGCCAGCTTAAAAGTTTTTGGTACGTATCCTAGTGATAAAGATGAATTGACGATATTAAGAAGAGGATCTATGACCTCTGGAAGCATCCCTTTCAATAGCTTAGTTGGTATAGGGTCTAACATACATGTTGTTGATTTTGACGATTTAACAAGTTTAGACAATTCTTCCTCTCTTAAAGCAGTAAATGAATTAAATTTTTCCTCAGGGACACTACAATGCACTGTCTGACGCAATACTGTATTAGACAGTTGCATGGTTATAATTTTTTTTTCTAATATTATCAATCTTGCAAGTAAAGAAGTTCATAAAGTCATTACATCAGAAACATCAGAAGTTGAAGCTTTATTTCTTGTTAATTTAGCCACTGTATCAAATAAATACCTAGGGTTTGTTTATTTTCTTCTAAAAGTTTTGAAAAATAGGCAGATCTAGCAGATTTTAAGGCCTTTCTGTAGCTCCACGAAATGCGAAATACTTCTAGTTTTGTTTTCTTCCAGCTGCGCTCCATTTTTCTGGCTGCTACCTTTAGGGCCCGAGTGTGCTCATTGTACCATGGCGTTGGATTAATTTCCTTAATCTTTTTTAAACGCAAAGGAGCAACTGAGTCTAATGTGCTGGAAAAGACAGAGGCAATAGTTTCTGTTGCAACATCGAGGTCTTCTAAACTGTCTGGTATGCTAAGGCGATGAAACTGATCAGGAAGATTATTTATAAAGTGATCTTTAGTGGTAGAAGTGATGGTTCTACCAAATTTATGGCAGGGAGGCAGTTTAGCTGCTTTGACTAAATGTAGTATACACGAGACTAGATAATGATCTGAGATGCCGTCACTCTGCTGCAGAATTTCAGCGGCATCAATATCAATTCCATTTGACAATATTAGATCTAAAGTATGGTTATGACAATGAGTGGGTCCTGACACGTGTTGTCTAACACCAATAGAATTTAGAATGTCTGCAAATGCTAATCCCAATGATTCTTTTTTATTATCTACATGGATATTAAAGTCACCAACAACAAGGACTTTATCTGCAGCTAGTATTAACTCCGATAGAAAATCAGCAAATTCTTTGATAAAGTCTGTATGGTGTCCTGGTGGCCTGTATACAGTAGCCAACACAAATGTCAACTTACATAATGTTACGTAAAGTACCATCACTTCAAAGGAATTATATTTGAGAGACTTTTGACTAATACTGTAAATATTACTATAAATTACAGCAACACCTCCCCCTTTGCCTTTCTGACGAGGATTGAAAACACTAACCACAGTGCATGCTATAAACATACATTTTGATGTGTGCGTCACATAACAGCTTCTTATGTGTGACTTTTCTAATGTAGTAAATTTGGGTAGCTCATCTGGTAGAGAATGGCACTCGCTATCTGAAGCGCTCGGGTACAAGTCCTGTGAAACATGAGTCATGAGACTTATAGCAGCAAGTTAAAATTGTGTGGTTGCGTCGGCGACAATAGTCTTGTGGGCAGCGCACCGACATATAGCACAGTTGCGCTTCAGGCATCCCGAGTTCAAGTCCCGGCTCTTGGAGCTTCCCCGATCCCATCCCCCTTCTCTCTCTGTCTCTCCAACTTCGCTTCCTGTCAACTTACTGTCCTGTCATAATAAAGGCAAAAATGCCAAAAATAAATCTGAAAAAAATAAAATAAAATAGTGTGGTTGTTTCAGAAAATGCATTTTAATCTCATGTTTGCTTTCTTTATATTTATTGGTTAGGTGTAGGGTTTAGTGTAGGTGCTACGTTATTTTCAGACACAACAGAGCATTAACCTTATACAGTCACTCACCGAACATTTCAATTCCGAACTGCCGCAATATGTACAACAACAAAGTTAGGCACGTTTTTCCAATGAGCCTGGGTTGTAAATTTAAATCTGCTCCTCACACAAAGCATGTGGTTTTAAAAGATGTGGGTTTTTTTTTTTTTGTCCTTTTTGGAGCTTGATTGCCCCTGTATGCTTTTATTGTATGGAAAAGAGTAGCTTGGACATTCTGCCAAACATCTCTTTTAGGTTCCACCAAAGAAAGTGTGTCAAATGGGTCTGGAAAGACATGAGGGTGAGTTAGTGTCAACCAGTGTCAACATATGAATCTTATATTTAGATTTGTCATCAAATGCTGGTCACTTCTCGTAAAGGAATAAGTTCATCTGAGCATGGCTTTAGATGCAGGGTTACCACAAACACCTGATTTTTGGTTCTTATCATTAAGAGACAAGAGACCATGTCATTCATTAAACTCTTAATTTGGTCACCCTGCATCTTGACTGCTAGTTTTGGGCATGTTGCTGCCAAGCTTAGCCATGAGCCTCCAGCCTGACTTTTACATGCTTCCAAGTTAAAATGTGGTGTTATACAATAAAACTAAAAAATTAATCACACATTAAATATATTCTCCAAGGGTTTACGGATTATTAAAATACTTAATTCACTGACGTTTGTACTGTATGCTGCTAGCTGCTAATGCTAACATCAGTAGTACTGCTTGCTTCCTGCTCTGTTTACAGCTTGCCACACTTTCCCTGTGTTTGATCCCCTCAATCAAGTGAGCACTTCTAGCAATTGAAGTGCACTTGACACAACCTTGCTAACAGCTAGCAATGCTAACAGTAGTCACTAAATGGGCACAGTATGCTTTCCATATGTTCGTCAATGGGTAGAATAAGTAGTGGTTTTCTAGCAGTATTTATTTATTGAAGTCGCAGTATTATAAATTGTTCCTTGGTAAAAAAAAAAAAAAAAAATGTTGACTATGGCAAACCTGCAGTTAATATGTGGCAAATGTGCTGCAATGTTGGCTAAAAGTTTGCTATAACACTTTATAAAAGATTCATATAGGCATTGCCAAGTAAGGCATGAGTGCTGTTTATTATAAACTGAAAGATGGTATAAGGCAGGGGTGTCCAAACTACAGCCCGCAGGCCAAATATGGCCCGGGGATGAATTTCAAACGGCCCGTAGCTTGTCTATATGTGGCCCGCCACGCATAATTTACAAATCGTGCAGTTTCACAATGTCAACACAAGGGGGCAGCACTAAATTTTAGGCCAGGGAAACGCGCCAAAAGCGGAACGAAACCGTGCTACTTTTGCGCACTGCGCGACTCACAAATGTCAGTGCGTTCCAAACGGGACATATCGCCCTCCGAAGGGCACTTAGGAGTGAAAACAATCATGGGCGCCATATTGAAGGGTCGTTCCAAACCAAAGTGCTCAAAACTGGCCACTTCAAAGGGCCCTTCAGAATGAAGGATTTCGAAGGGTACAACTGATGGACACTTCGGGTTGAGTTCGATTTTACCTATAAATGTATAGTATTTTTCTATAGGCTACTACTGTAATATTTATAGATTTGGTACATCATTATGGTCAAAACAACATTGTACTTCAACAAAAATACTTTACAGCTCCCTTTCTCAGTTCACTCAAATGTTTAAAATACACAGACACAATATGGTGCGATAAACCAAAAATAAATAAACTAACGTTAAACAGAAGGCGCTCTAAATCTACTCATCATTCAGAGCGTTTTTTTTGGGGGTCAACCAGCGTACAAAATGTGCGTTGAAAGCGCCTCAATTGTCTTGTTAAGATGGCGCAGAAGTGCATTCCAAAAAAATAGTTTTTTTGACCCCTACACCCTTCATCCCTTCGAAGCTCTCACTCCGGAGGGTAAACCCTTTGAAGGGATTAGGGCATAGGGATGAGCACTTCCGAATGGAACTCAGGGTGTGTTTACTTGCTGAGTGTCTCGATCACACGACCACTAAACAGGATTAAAAAGTTCGCGTTCGGCGTAGAGGTCTCGGGTATAAGCTGCAAATTTCTCTGTGATTTAATTCAGTTTAAAGCCAGTTGAAACTGCGCTGACTTTATCAACAACACTAACGTGCAATTCAGGAGAAACATTGAGCCAATCCAGTTAGAATATTTTTCAACCAACAATTCAACAACATTTATCATGGATTTACTGTGGTAACACTAACTGTGCTAACTGTGGTATTTTGTCAGAAATGTAGGTTAATATCTCATTTCATTTTATTTTTAATGTAAACATGTATTAAATGAGTAATAAAGGAAAAATTACAGACTATTTTTTGTCATAAACTTTTAGAAAAAAAACAAAAGTTTTAAATAAGAATAGAGTTCTTCTAACTCAGTAATATTTAATTTTTACCCTTTAAAAACAAGGTTGTTAAAAGTTTTACAGATATTTTTTGTGTATTAAATTTACCTCTGTCTTATACTACGCTACAGCTCAAGCTTTTGTCAAATCTGTCATGTCAAGAAACAAAACATATATATATATATATATATATATATATATAAAATTGAGAAGAAACCAGCCCCCAGATCCACAACATCGAATCTGGCCCCCTTTTAAAAGAGTTTGGACACCCCTGGTATAAGGGTTTTGTTTGAATCGATTAATTTATTTAAAAATAAATTTAAAATAATTCATACATATAATATTTTGACAATGTTTTCATTTCTAAATGAAAATTAATTTTGATATAAAAATTTTTTTTTTATCTTGATCTTGGACACTGTTATTTGTTGTTGACTCACAAACATTCGGGTCGATATTGCTTTATGGGGCGTCATGTCAATCTTGAGATGAAGGGCAGTCAGTCACTGAAAAAAGAGTCTTTCCTGACTCAATCTGTCTTATTTTTCTCTATGTAGTGGTGCATGAAGTGCGCAGTGTGGACGGCACAGTAACCAATGGCGTTCACCAGCTCAGCTCTTCAGAGGTGGATGAGCTCCTCCACAAAGCTGATGAGGTGACAATGAGTGAGAGCGGCAAGACTACGCCGCGACTAGAGCGAGGGCAGGCCGAGAAATTGGAGAAGGTTGAGAAAGACGTAGTCCCAGCTGCAGCCAGCTCCACCCCCATAATGGAGATCACGGGTGTAGAACCAAAACCCGCAACACCTCAGACAGAAGTGGGCGGGGCCAGTGCGGAGAACCCAGTTACGATGGTTTTCATGGGTTACCAGAGCGTGGAGGACGAGGATGAAACAAAGAAGGTTTTGGGGCAGGAAAGCACGACTGTGAAGGCTGAGGTGGTCGTCATAGAGGATGGAGATGCCAAGACTACCACCACCAGTGACACCATGCAGGAGCAGGCACCCCCTAATGGCAGCCCAGCAGATCCACCGAAGGCTGAAGAGGCGGCAGGAGAGTCAGGACAGCCAGAAGGGGGCACTGCTGAGGTCAAGAGCAAGGAGAAACAACCCTGCAAATGCTGCACCATCATGTGAGCTTAAACACACCCTCCCAAACACGGACTTTACTGATGAAATGCTACAACATACAGAGAGAACAATAGCAAGGCAAAGAATAAACATTCACTATCTTTTGATAGAAGCTGTTGTTTCTTTAATTGATTTGACCTGTTTTATATTTTCTATATTGCTTGATCCTTACCCCTTGATACTCTCTAACCTCATTTAAATTTTATGCGTATAGTTTTTTTTTTTCTCTCTAGTTTTATTGTGGCTGAAATGAATCACGTCGTATGCACTCCTATGAGAAAAGTCTGAAGATTAAAGACCCTTTAAATAAACTGAACCGATCAGTATCCAACAAGCCCCTTAAATCCTATTTAGTCCTACCTTTCCATATGAAGGAATGAAATATCTCACATAATATATATGAAGTTATCATTTATTTTTGAAAGAAATATTTATTTTATTTGAGTTCCCTTTTTGCAAAGCATTACATTGTGTGCACTGCAAAGTATTTTCACTTTCGCATCAAAAGTGCACATTGTGCATTGCGCTTTATTTACAACTGATGAAGCTGTGAGAAGTATATCAATTATTATTATTATTTTTCTGGTTTTCTCAATTTTGACAGAGCAGGGATTGATTGAGCACACCTTGCCTTTGCTTAGAAATGACAGGATTGTTTTAAACAAACAGATTGACCATTATACAGGAGTTTTAAAGGAATGTTCCAGGTTAAATACATGTTAAGCTCTCAATTACTATAGAAAATAGTTTTCACTCATCCCTCAGTTTATAATGAAAAATATATATATATGTTTACAAAAATGGGAAGTTTGTATTTTTGTTAAAACATTAATTTTTTTCTTACAAAAATGTGTTTCTTGAGCTGTCTAAATTATTCTTTAAATCCTTATTGGCTTTACATGGTCATGACAGGAGCACATGCACTATCGTTTAAATGTAAGGGGTCAGTAAGATAAAAGAACAGCATTTATTTGAAATAATTTTTTTTATATTATAAAAATCTTTATTGTCAAATAAATAAACTTAATGCATCCTTGAATAAAAGTATTGATTTTTTAAATGTACTGAACCCAAACTTATAAACAGTAGTGTATAGTCTTGTAGCTAGACTTTATTAACATTTATTCTTATGTCATTCGCCATAGACTTCCATTATTACTTGCATAACAAACATGATTTCTATTCATTATTTACAAACATAGGGACAAATGATAACAATTTTGTGGTAAATGAAAGCATGTCCCAACTTAACCTCTACTGAACCAACATTTCTGTAAATGCATGTGTAACTGGCATTTGCTTCAAATGAAAGAATACTTCAAAGTGCTTTCTTTTATCATGCCTTTTCTTTTTTCTTTGCTATCCCTCACACACACTCACAATGACACAAACAGTGATACAGCATCATTTTTCCCTCCTTAAAAGAAAATATGTATTTCTTATCTTTGTTCTCCCGTGAGTCCAGTAGATTGCACTCTTTCATATTGAAATGTAGGACAAGTGAGCTGAGGATATCTCAGTAAGCACTGGTGTTTTGCTGTAAGGCTGGTCCAGCAAAGGGCTTACGCATGCGTAAATTGTTCCTTTATGTTTCTAATTAAAATACTTGTTATCATATATTAGCCCAACTTAAAGTGCTCTATTTGTTGGAAATAGAAATAAAGAGTAGGGAGTAAGTTGTTCTCTTGATTACTTTCAAACTGCTGCGTGATATGAACCTGCATTGGATCATTTGTACCCTTCTAATCATTTCACCTGCATCGTTCACGTGCATTTTGAGTATTTAAAAAGCCCTGCCCTTGTTCTGACATTAAGAGGTGTTTAAGTGTCCAGGATGGTATTTTGATTGTATTCCAGTCTGCACTGCCATTAGCCCTCAGGTAGGGTCATTGACAGCTCATTTCCAACAAGTGACATCAGCAAACTGCTGCAGCCAATCCTATGCAAGAGCCCTCATGCGTGTAAACTAGTGTCAGAATAAGCAAAGCTCTCTCACTTAAACCGCAATCATAACCGTTGGAAATGGAAAGACAGGAAGGCCAATATCCGCCCTTCCTTAGCTGTTCCAAGGAAATGACAGGAAGTGTGGCAAGGGGACAGGAAAAGTTTAATAGGTTAGCATGCCAAGTATTGAAGGTTTTTTTCTTCTTTTATTTAAATATTTTTAGAAAAAAAAAAAGCGTTAACATTTCTGGCAAAAGTTGGAAAAATTGTTTCTAATTACCCCTAAAGTATAGCTACGATGCCAAATGCTTCGGTAAAAACAAAAAGCATCGTTTTTGTAGCCTGTGTTTTTGTGGAACAGATGGGTGATCGACTGCATTATGGTTTAATGTGGTGCTAATTTAAATGTATTTTGCTTTTTATTCCCTTTTTATTTTATGTTATTTTCTATAACATAAAAATGCTAGTAACATTAAAGGTGCATCCGGTAGTCTGATATCACAATGGTGTTAACTATTGCCGTGGTCTAGCACAATTGTCTCGCTTTTTAGCAATATAGTGAGTTTTAGCAAGCAGTCTTCTACAGATTACCTGTCCAACAAAAAGAACCAGCTCCTGAATAACAATTAATCAGATCTTTCCACCTTGTGTATGGCGCGTTTTTGTCCCGTCTACTGGCTTCAGACCTTTTTTCTTTCTTCCGCCATTCAGGAAGTGATGGGCACTTTCAAACCACTGCTAATGAAACTAATTAATCTTTTGTTTCAAATCAGTTTCGGAGCTTGTATGAAACCGGTATACGTGACATGATTTCAGCAAAACGAGAGTTTGTTACATCGAACCTATGTTAAGAAATTTTTTTAATTCTGGTGGTTTGTCGCTAGAGGGCATTGATCTGTGAACTCATGAACCAGTGTCTAAAATATTTTGTTTCTCTCAGCACTAAAGCATGTCTAATTTTCGCTCTCTGAATCACCAAAAAACACTACGCTACTAGTGTACAGCTTATACATATTTAAAACACTTTTTATAAACATCTTTTATCAGTACAGTCTTCATCTCATGTGAGTGTACACCATTCAGACTCTTTACGAAAACAATTTATTTTTTCATGTTTAAAAATTAGCACCAAACTACTAAATGCACCTTTAATTATAGATTACGTTACATTGGAGGGTTTGTTCATGAATGTTTTGTACCTTACTTTGTAAATTAATTGCTTCATCGATTTAATTTGATGACAAATTATGAACTAATTTTAGAGGAATTGAATTATATGGCCTTGCTGTAGAGGTGTGCTTCATGAAGTGCGTGTGCGTTTTTGCATCTATGCGGTCGTATTCATGATTTATATCAGTTAATATGTGTCATATATCTCCCATTTTAAACACATAGTTGTAATATCTGTTTAGCTTCCCAAATCGCTGGGATGAGCTCTGTGGAAATAAGTGTGCTTGTGTGTTCAGAAGCCCAGGAGCCAAATGAGGTCAGCATGAATGCAAAAAACCCTTTCTGTTTATCTTGTTCTATCATGTTTACACACTTGCACATTTTCACTTGTCCATGTACACAGTTTTTGGATGTAAAGCAGCATCTATGAGTTTAGAATTCATGGTTCAGCTGATTAAAAACCAGTCTGCTCTTCCCCCAGATGAGCAGACCTCCTTTCAAGTCTTTTCGTCACTGTGAGTTTCACGGTTGCCTCACACTTTTGCCACTCACCTTACTGTCCGTCAGTACTAACATTCCAGTTCCGACGTGTTCCTCACCCCTGAATGCCTTGTTGTCTGGCCACGGGCCTGGCGTATCTCTTTTGTATAGTTGCATGCTTTTATAGGTACATAAATCACACATATCTACATATACATATCCATTTCAACGTTAGATAATGTCCCTGTGCTTGAACCCCTAACCCTTGATGTCAAGCTGAGTTCAAAGGCATGATAGAACAGAGGACACTGAGTACAGAAGTAGATAATGGGCAACCCAGACTGGGTAATTCTCTACCTGTTTGAACAGCCCTCTCTTATTGGTTCTCCTGATAATGAGTGTGTGTGCTATTACTGCCACTGTTGTCTGTACGTTGTGAAGATCTGCTTTCTAATCAACCTGACAGAGCTGTAGAAAGATTTGGAACGATTAAAATGTGACGTGCTTTACGGAAATCACTGCCTCTGTCTTGTTTTCTCTGTAACAACAAATGTACCATGTGTTTCTTAGGATCCATGCACAAATCTTTATGTAACAGTACTCCCTGCTCCGCATTTTTTGGCAAATCTTCAACATAACAGCAAAAGATTCATTTTGTCAATAAGAGTTTGCAGTCTGTATTGAATGCAATGCAATACAAATAATAGTTTACAGTGAAATAATGGCAAGAAATATCTTGCTGAAGAAAAGGGTTGTTAAATGTAAATATAAAATCAACATACAGCACGACCAGTGTAGTCTGATTAATGAACAATTTTTATGATCCGGTTCTTTTTAGTGATTCAAAAACATACAGCATGACCTACACTATATTGCTAAAAGTATTGGGGAAACCTCTCCAAAATTATTAAATTCAGATGTTCCAATCACTTTCATGGCCACAGGTGTATAAAATCAAGCACCTAGACATGCAGACTGCTTCTACAAACATTTGTGAAAGAATGGTTCGCTCTCAGGAGCTCAGTGAATTCAAGTGTGGTACCGTGATAGGTGGCCACCTCTGCAATAAGTGCATTCGTGAAATTTCCTCACTACTAAATATTCCACGGTCAACTGTTGATGGTATCATAATAAAGTGGAAGCAATTGGGAACAACAGTAACTTAGCCACGAAGTGGTAGGCCACGTAAAAAAATCACAGAGCAGGGTCAGCGCAAGCCAGCACTGTCATGCTTAGATGCACAGTGTGCAGAAATCGCCAACTTTCTGCAGAGTCAATAGATACAGACCTCCAAACTTTGTGTGGCCTTCAGATTAGCTCAAGAACAGTGCGTAGAGAGCTTCATGGAATGGATTTCCGTGGTCGAGCAGCTGCATCCAAGCCTTACATCACCAAGTGCAATGCAAAGCATCAGATGCAGTGGTGTAAAGCACGCCGCCACTGGACACTGGCAGTGGAGACGTGTTATCTGAAATGACGAATCACGCTACTCTGTTTGGCAATCCGATAGACGAGTCTGGGTTTGGCGGTTGCCAGGAGAACGGTACTTGTCTGACTGCATTGTGCCGAGCGTAAAGTTTGGTGGAGGGGGATTATGGTGTGGGCTTGTTTTTCAGGGGTTGGGCTTGGCCTCGTAGTTCTAGTGAAAGGAACTCTTAATACGTCAGCATACCACAACATTTTGGACAATTTCATGCTCCCAACTTTGTGGGAAAAGTTTGGGGATGGCTCCTTCCTGTTCCAACATGACTGCGCACCAGTGCACAAAGCAAGGTCTATAAAGACATGGATGAGCGAGTTTGGTGTGAAGGAACTTGACTGGCCTGCACAGAGTCCTGACTCAACCCGATAGAACACCTTTGGGATGAATTGGAGCAGAGACTGCGAGCCAGGCCTTCTCGCCAAAATCACTGCCTGACCTCACAAATGCGCTTCTAGAAGAATGGTCAAAAATTCCCATAAACACACTCCTAAACCTTGTGGAAAGTTGAGGCTGTTATAGCTGCAAAGGGTGGGCCAACTCCATATTAAACCCTACGGATTAAGAATGGGATGTCATTAAAATTCATGTGCACGTAAAGGCAGGCGTCCCAAAACTTTTGGCAATATAGTGTATGTAGTGTGATTCACAAACAAATGACTCTTATGAGCTGGTTCTTTTGAATTGAAAACATACAGCATGACAAGTGTAGATTAACTCCTGAACGAATAGTTAAAAAAAAATAGAGTTGCCAGTTTGAATCAGATTTTTAAAGAACCAAGTGAAATTTTCTTGATTTATAGAATACAAACTCATTGTAGGCCTAGTAGTGAGACCTGAGGAACGCCACTGCTGCCATTTCAGAACTAATCTGAGAGCCACTGTGGTATTGTCACTGCCTTTGTCAATGACTAAATGACCAGGCTAGAGAGCAACTATGAGGTGCATTATTGGATAGTAGAGGGGTATTCTCAGCTTTTGTTCTAAGGTTGCTGATTATAGCAGCATTCCAGACTGGTATCCCTGCCCTCAGCACACTCACAGACACACACATACGCATGCATGCACTGGATCTTTGACCATGGGCCAGGTCGCCCCACATACATTTTGGGCATTTTCGCTTAAGATGAAACCTCTTGTTTTGGCTGAGAACAGTAAACAACACATGCAGCCATATTGGAGGAGGGGCTTTAACAGAGCAATTGAGCCAAAACACAAGTTTTATGGGTAGTGGGGGAGAAAGTGTCAAGTGTGGCCAATTCGGTCTAAACCAGACTGAAACCTGCAGAAGTACTGATGGGGTAGGCCCGGGCCCTGCTTTGACTGTATCTTTCAGCAGTATTAAACACAATGGTCTTGCTGTATCCATGGGCCTGCAAAAGATGAGGTGAGTCATTCAGAGCGAGGAAGAATGTCTTATTTTGTGAGTAAAAGCAAACAAATTTGATCACATATTACAAAAATATTATATCATAAATATACTGTTGCTTTTTTTAATTTATGATACAATATTTTATAATATCTGACACATACTAGAGTATTTGTACATTTGATATGGTGATTGTTGGTATTTTATGGTATATGAAAATTATTTTCCTCTTCCTTTCACTCTCCCCTCTCTCATTAACCCAAATTCTTTCACAGACTGGACTGGATTAGGACTGAGTTGAGATAACTGCATGCTAGGGTTTTTTCTGTGAAACTCTAATAAGCAAGCAGTACTGCAGCAAACACCAGCTCGGACGCACATAGAGCAGCATGTTCAAGTATACGCCTCCCTGGCAGGTGCTGTGTAACAGCCTGGATCGTGATTATAAGGTAAGGTTGTACAAATACATATATTGCTTTTAAGTATGTTAGGGCTTTAAACATTATTTTATTCTACAACAATCAACTGACAAACTAGCCTTACTGCAGCTTTATAAAATATATAAAGTTTTATACATAATTGGAATTTCAGTCATCTGAAAATAAAATAAAATAAATGTGTATGGCACAAGTGTATTTACACACTTTATGATGCTTATATTAAATAGCTAATAAAATACTCACTGATGTACAAGTCAAGTCAAATACTTGTGCATTATACTTAAATTTTATCAAATACATTTTAATGTGGTTTGGCAAAGAAACCTTTACCTAAACGTTGGCTTCTTCTTCTTTAGCTGTGCAAAAAAATCCAAGTAAATATTGTAATTTTTTAAACACAACACATATAATTAAACACTTTTTTTTTTTTTTAATTAACTTAAGGGTACGTTTACACGACAACGCTGTACTAAAAACGGAAAGTTTTTTCTTTTTGCGCTCTTGCATACCCCATTCACACGGATCCATGAAAGTGATTAAAAACACTGTATAATGCATGACAGGTCAGTAGTTAGTGAGGTCACTTTGTAAAGAAACACTACAAGCCTATAGACTGAACAGGTACGCATGCACATCACATCACTGTTTTCACAAATTCACGTTTTTGTAGTTTACACAGAGACAATTACGGTATCGCTTTCAAAAGTTTGCGTTTTCAGGCCCCCAAAACGCCATTGTTGTGTAAATGAGCGGCTGTATGTTTTTAGTTTTTAGTTGAAAACGGTGTTGTGTAAACGGACCCTAAGATCAAACAAAAATTGGCCAATGCCAACCCCTGCCATACTGTTGCAGTTAAAATGCTCTGGTTTACGGTTCTTATCCACTAGATGTCAGGATTTGTATTTTTCAATCCCCAGAAACATTTGTACACAAAGGTCAAAGGACTCTAACACTTTTTTTGTTTACATGATCAGTTAAAAAGTTACTGGGAATGATCTTAGAAAAAGTCTTTTATTGGCCATAAATTCTGGAATGTATTATATGAGTGTCATGCTCTTTACTTTTCTCTCATCTTATCTGAGGGAGTTTTTCTCAGCTCACTGCACAGCTCAAACGACAGCTTCAGCTTTCATTTTAATTGTGCTGTTGTTGTTATCCTTACTACAGTCCATAAAGATATATGTAATTGTAGTTAACAAGAATGTTTATGAATTTATTCAAGCCCATTAAACATCTCTAATTTTAACCATCAGATGGTTGTGTACAGATGATTCAATAATAAGCTTTTATATTAATGTGCCAGGTATCCAATCTTTCTCAAAACCCCTTCCACAATCTATCAGTCTGTTGCACTCCTTCAGTCTGGGTGTGGGGTGTGTCTATGCATGCATATATGATATTAGCTGAACTTTGTCAAGTCAGTGCAGTAAAGACAGTAGTGCCTTCTTCATGTGACACTACAGGCTCTGACTCCTCCACTGATGTCGGAGGGTAAGTGTTTGTCATTTTTCTTTGGCTAAAACGTTTTGTGAAAGTCTTGTTAAGTTAGAATAAATAGCTAATATTATTTATACATTTGAAAGGTGTGAGATCATTTGTAAGAGAGACAGGATATATAAGATGCCTAAATCAGGGAGCATAGAGTGCCATATAATGTAAACAGTAACAGTGGAACTTTGTAGCTGAACATTCAGTTTTTCTGAAAGACAAAAAAGATTTATCTCAATATTACATAATGATTCAAATCTTAAATGCATTTTATGACAGAAATGTTTTCACTTTCAGCCATTCTATTGTCACTGTAGGCTAAAGGTTGATCAGGTTGAATATGGTTATGTATCTTACATTTCTTTTTTATAGAGCACTTCGACTGCATCTGTCTGAAAGAAAGTAAAAGAGCTGATTGTGCACCTACTTGTGCTTTTTATTTAGAGTCCATTCCACATTGCACTGAGCATCTATCAAAAATATGGCTGTACTGTTATCAGTGGTTGTTTCAAAATGTCACCATCTTGAAATTGCATTTGGATCTCGATATGAAGCTAATCTAGTGGGTATAAAAGGTTTTATAGGTAAAGACTCATTGTAGCAAGCCTTCCATGATTCTTTGTTCTGGTCAACATACTTCTGTAAAGCTACAGTATATTTTCTGCACTCTTTGGGACACCCCTCAAACAGTCTAAGCCAATCAGCATAGGCAGAGCAACGGTTTCCAAGAAACCGGCCTGCTGTCAGTTTATCAGCGGGTCACAGTTCACGATGTCACACATGGGCACTCACTGGCAGTACGCAAAACTCCCTTACAACTACGTAAGCTTGTTCAAAGGAGTAGACAGTCTTATCTATTTTTTTTTTTTGATGCAGTAGTCAGACCAGAAAATGTTTTTCCCTCAATGATAAATTATTTTTATAAAACAGACTATTACAAATCTCTTCAATAACATCAGGTAAGTGACAGCTTTTTAAACCTGAAGCTTTACATTTTCAAATACTTGTTTTGTCATCAGAAAAGTTATTAAACCCAAATTAGACTAAATCATCAAAAATTATTATAAAGTATAATTTTTTGTATTCTCCCTCTCTTCTTTATAAGTTTATTCAAAACTTAAAAATTAAATTAAATTTGAATAAACCATTGACTGCATTTTTACAATGTAATATGTAAATTCTTACTACAGAGTGTTTGTCTTAATACACAGCAAAAGATGGGTTCATATATACAGTGAAAAAGTCAAACAGAATAATTGTTTTCAGCTGAACAGTAGGCTAAGTTGATGAAACTATATAAATTTACCATGATTTTACTATAGTAAGAAAATGTTTTGTTGTAAATGGAGGAAATTATCATTCTAAACAATCATGAAAATCCATTGTATTACAATTAAGTTGTAGTTATAGTTTTTTAATTTAATAAAGTTTATATATTTTATATAATCCTATTGCTCAAAATAATTATGAATGATTAGGAATTGTCAAATAGCCAGCACTAGTCAGTATGGATGGAAGATTAGTGGATGCAGATACATAATATGTAATGTGTGTTGACAAACAATATAAAAACAGACGAACATTTAGGGCTAAATACATAACATTTTAAAAAATAGCTGCAGCAGTGGGGAAGATGAACTTGCATGTGTTATTTTAATTTGTGTTAGAGTTGCACGATTCTAGATAAAATGAGAATCAAGATTTTTCTTTCAAATAGAAATCATGATTCTCACATAATTTTGAATAGACAACTAAACAAAATTGCATATGATTATTTATAAATTATTTATAAATATTTAAAAATATTTAATCAATTAATTTTTAAAAATGGGTTTGAATGAATGATTTAATGACTCACTCATAACTACTCCACTTGTTTCATTACTGGATGAATCAATGTTTTTGAACAAATCTTTTGAATGAATCATTCAATGTCAAATACATTTTAACAGTCACTTGTCGCCTCCTAGTGCTATAATGATGTAATCGATACAACCGTTATTTGAAGCGGCAAGTTAGTTTTAAAATGTGATTTGATCTGTTTGAATCGCGATCTGTAGACACTGGTGTGGACGTGTCCGCATTAAAGCATTTCAGTGGCCTTAAACAGATCGCCGTTTACAGGAGATTTAGTTAAAAAACAAATGACCTAAATATGATTTTCAGTTACAATAATTCATCCTAAAATTCAGCATTATTAGGCTAACTTACTTTTAACTTACTTTTTCAGTCGTGCACACACTCAGAGGATCCCCAGTTCTTGGCTAATGTTCAGTCAGACTTGTAAATTCAGTTCACTGGAGACTCGCTCTAAACAGATCATTGAATCAGTGAGTTACTGACTCTGGAACAGCTGCAATACAATCAGTCTAATTCGCGAATGAATTGTTGGTGTGATTTGTGAACCGATTTAACAGGATGATTGAAAAGAATCAGTTTGTGCACGAATCAGACGCTGCTTTTGCGTCTCTGAGCATGTGATGATTTCTTCATTTTAAAATAAGGAGTAACGATATGTTTTATGAAAGTGGAGTAAAAAGTACGATCCTATGCTTTGGAATGTAGTGAAGTAAAAGTAAAAGTTGCTCAAAATAAAAATACTTGAATAAAGTACAAATACTTGAAAAATTTACTTAAGTACCACCATTGTCCACCATTGCTACACACAATGTGTATCACGTATTCTTATACTCTCCACACACTCTAGAAGTAAATGTTTTTTTTTTTTTTTTGTTACCCAGAGAAAGGCATCAACTGTGACAGTCAACCCATATAATTTATGCACACATCCCTCAGTAGAGGAGCAGGCTGTGATCCATTCCCATTCTTCTCTGAGACTTCTACTTCCCAGACCTGCCCAACTCCATCCACCACCCAGAGTCCCCATGACCAGCAACCCAAAGCGTTGGGTAATAAAGCCCTTCTCCCCTAAGCTAGAGCAGTCGGATTTGCGCTCTATATTGAGCCCTACTGGTCAACCACAGTTGCTAGAGAACACGTGGAGTAGCAGTCAGGACGGTGACTCTTTCAGGTTAAGTTTGGAAAGCATAACAGTAACAGGCATGCAGCCCACTGTGATCGGGTCATCTGGGAGTGGTAAAAGCACCCCAGACATAGTGGTCCAGGCTCGACAAGTGTCTGTGTCAGAAGATGGAAGTGACAATGAGGACTGGAGGCCCAGTACCCCAAGCAACCCCAGCAGCCCTGGAACTGCCAGCAGCACAGGCTCACATGTTGGGTTCTATTCCTTCGTAGATGATCCAGCAAGCCCAGAAGCAGAGATGAATGAAGTCTACATGATTTCTCCAAAAAGGCAGGCCAAACTGAATACCTTAAAGGAAAAGAGCACCTTTAAGCTGCAGACGTACACAGAGGAAAAGAGACCTGGAAGGCTATTCGAAGAAACTAACGGAGATGACCGTTACACAGTCAAGGATGCCTCCACAGGGAACGAAGAGGAGGAAAATCCAGACCGAATTGAGATTATCCGGAATCAGGCACCCAAGAAAACCCCTGCCCTTAAAGAGCAGTGGAGTGCCTTAGAAAATCTGGACCTCAGTAACACTCCACAAAGGCTCCTGGATGGGTTTAGTCTACGCTACAAACCAGTGAATGCAAAGACTGAAGAGGCCAGGATTGAGCCTGGCACCATAGACAATGAGCAAATTGACTTCAATGCAGCACGGAAGCAGTTTCTAATGATGGAACAGTCAAAACAGAACCCCTTCCTACAAAGTCCGCAGCAGCTCCCTTACTCCCTCAAATTGCGAGGACAATCTCTATCCTCAACAGCCAACATCTTCACTCCAAAACAAGTAAGCAAAGAGAACAGCCTAGAGGAGAATCAGATCTCACTAGCAACACAACAAGAGGCAGAAGTAAAGACTGTAACTGTGACTGAGGATCCAGAAGATGGAGTTCTGAGTGGTGCAATAGATGATGTTGACTCTGGTCTTGGTGACCAAAGTGGAGGCTACACCAGTAATGGGAACATTTCAGACGAACCTTCCATTTCAGAGATGGGAAGTAGCTTGACAATGCTTAGTGCAGAGGAGACTCCCATTCAAAGAGAAATTAGAATTTCCCAACAACGCGAAGAGAGTCTACGGCGATCAAGGGGTATCTTGCGCACAGACAGTTCGGAGATGGTGGAGATTAGGACAAAGCCCATTCTGACCCTGTCGTCTCCACTGGTGAAAGCTGCAAAAGCCAAAGAAACAAACAGAGTGAGTTTCCTTATTCAAAGAGAGCTTGAACTTGAGAAAAAGCGACAGAACCCACTAAGTGTTTCAAGCCACCCTAGTCAAGAGACCCAAATACAGGACAAGAAGTCATTTGAGTCACAACCCGATGAAATTCTAATCACATCTTTAAGGACAAGTTTAATAGAAAGTCCCTCAAATGACATAGAGCAAAGAGCAGACTCTGCAAATGACATGTGGATTACAGAGCAACCTGTACTAGTAGAGGAAGGTGACATCTCAGACTCAAAGGAGATTCTTTCACCTTGCTGTCCTCATCGACATCCTGATGAATCTATGCTTCAGAGAAACACTGACAGCAGCACTTTTGGAAACAAAGCCCAAATAAGTGCATATTTTGAGGAAAACAACCATTCTAAAGTATTAGTTTATAAAGAAAATGGTGTTGACAGCCAAACCAATAACCTCAGAACAAAAAATGAGCCATCATGGATTGCAGAAAACAACAGCATGTTAGGAAAGAACAGATTAGACTCTCCAAATATTCAGTCCCCACTGGATCCTGCAAAAAATAGTTGGTACACTCCTCACCTTGAGCGTACCAACTGGAGCCCCAAAATGCAGAACGCCCCAGACAGCATCCGCCAGGAAATTGAGGAGGACCTCAGGCGAGAACAAGAGCTCCAAGTGCTGAGAGAGTCTTTCTCAGTACCCAACTCAGCACCCAAAACTCCAGTGCCTACCTTCTCTGAACCCAAGTCTCCATTAAATAGTACTGAGGAAACCATATTCTCACCACAAACTCAACATGGAGACATGGCAGAAGTGGATTCTGTATTTCCAGAAAAGAAGACTGGTTACAGTTACCCTCATTCCTGGAGTCTGGACATTTCCTCTGTCTCTCGATTATCCATGGCAGGTAAAACTGGTCAGTCTCACTGCACTCAATACATGGCAAACATAAACATAGCAAATGGGTAAAGGGTAAAGGGAGACTGCTTACAGGCACTTTTGTCTGTTGTCTTATTATTCTGTACAATGTTTTAGGCAAATGAAATTCATAACTTTCTTGTTTATAGCTAACTGATTAACTTAAGTGTTAAATGTTTATGGATGTCAGCAGCACGAAGAAATGAGAAAGAATTGGCAACTTAGTTTCTGAACTTTGGACATAACATGGCATTCTGCTTCACTGAAAAATGATTAATCATTTACTTACGGATGTAAATGCACATTTCAAGTTAAAGACTGTTTTCAGATGATCAAATGTATACATGCTATATCTTGTTTTCCAATATAATTTGAGCTGGTACTTGGCCCTCTACATATAAAGGATTCATGTCAGGCTGAGGTTACAATACACTTATCAGTTCAGAATCTGTATCCATAATGAAATTAAGACTACATTTTAACAGATATATAGTATGTTTAGCACAGTGATTAACAGTATTCCAACATTTTAACAGTAATCCAGAGAAAAGGAATGAGGAAACGAATGACTCGTATAAGTAGGTGAATGAATCATAATCATAATCTCATTTTTCTTTATCTCTCCAGATAAAAGTCTACAGTTGTCCACACCACGACCCAGTTCTAGACTGCCCTCTATGTCAATTTTCACACCCCAGCCATGGGGAGGCCCAAAACCCATGTCCCCAACTGTTTCCCGGGTAACCCCCATCAAGCCCTTGAGCACACCTGCTGATGTATCATCACCTCTTTCCCAGAAAGGTCTGACTGAGACATTGCTAAAGGACTTTGAGGACAGACGTTCCAAACTGAAGCTGGAAGAAAGTGCAGTGAGTGAACTTAATATTTAACATGCTTCTTTCAACAACACAGTCTGATATCACAAAGCTCCTAAGTAAAAATGAAAATATGCCATCATTTAATCACCTTAATGTCACTCCAAATCCACAGAAGAAAAAGGTCATACACCTTTGAATAATATAGTATATATAGAGTTGTATACACATATACAGTAGGTACGGTTTTAAAAATGGATTTAGAGCCGATTTAGATTTTTCTCTTTATACATTTTTCTTTCTTCATTGTCTCTTAGTATGCTGGGATCCAACCTGTTGATGCCATAAACAATGAGGTGAGATGAGGTTTTCTATGTCTAGTGCCCTCTGTTGGATTTTTAAAACAGATCCAGTTTGATCATGTTGTGTAACTGTGGTTTCTCTGCAGGTCGTAGAGGCCACCCGTGTAACAAGGCATAAAAACCAACGAGCCCTGCAGTGGGAGGCGGGCATGTACGCCAACCAGGGGAGCTAATGAATCAGCATCGACATAACAGGACGCACACTTGAAAATCATCTTCAGACAAGAATGACTTAATGGACTAGTTTTAATACCATATTGCACATACAGACACACTACTTGCGCCACCTCACTATATAAAGTCAATGAACACGAAACATGGACATCTCATTCACAGTTTAACTGGCTGTTTAGAATCGACTGGCGTGGTGGAAATAGTGTAGGTGTGGAGAGCATCTTGCCTGCTTGAGGTGAATTGAATTCATTTGCTTCTGCAGAGAAGCTGTAGCAAATTCGATAATGAAAACTTTCTTCATCTATTTCTATGCCATGTAATAACATTTAACAATCGTCCTATATTCTTATAAAAATACACATTTATAAAAAAAATACATCAAATTTTACTGCAGATTATTAATGTTCAAATAGTCAGTGCTTAAATGGACAGGCCAGCTTGCTATTTATATAAGGAATAAAAAAAAAGAACAACCTGGGCCTCGACATGAACTCATTAACACACACAAGCCTGTTGATTTAACAAAATGGTCTCTCTTTTGAAATAAATGTTGAATCTTGCTTTTCACTTAAAAATGTAAAATATCAATAGAAGATTCTTTTTGTATTGAAATTTTAAGATTCAAAAAGTTGCTCTGAAGATTTTTGCAGTATTGTAAAGCTGATATGAAAACTGTCTTTTTTTAAAAGAAAGAAAATGTACAATCTACTTTAAGCTATGTCATTTTCACTCAGATGTTTTGTTTAGTCTGGTATATCAAAATTAACTTATGTGTTCTGTGTTGTTAACACAACAATAATGATAATACACAAAATATATAATAAAATGCTTGTATTTAGTAGAGATTTCAATACCTGCAACAGTCTTTTCTGGTTTCAGGATCCAGTCCCTCTAATGAATACCTATGTGCAATATTTCTTTTAAATTCGTTCAAGTTAAATATGGTGTTCTGTTGTTGTTGCTGCTGCTGTTGTTGTTTCTTTGAATGCCAGCACATGTATGCCTATGGCACTACAGCGCCCCCTAGTGAATAAACTCTATTAACACATGATTTTTTTTTTTTTTTTTTTTTTTTAAATGCTTGCAATGTGATTTGCTTAATTGTTTGGTAATTCAGTGGCAGTGTCATAAATATGTCTACACAACAGCAGAACAGATTAAATAAAGCCACAGAAGCTATACAAGACTCAAAACCACCTCTGAACCCCTGTGTATTGGTTACCACACTTTATTTTTATGCTCTCAGAGGTGAAATTGAGGGAATCTCATGGTGGATGCATTTACAAGCAACAACAAGTTTCCTTTTAAAATCATTTTCGCTTCAGTCACACAGCTTCAATCCTGCCTTAAACGCAGTTCAATGCCAACGGGGCTTTCCACACCTTCACATCAATTAAAATCCACTTCCAGTGGATAAAATCCTGTGAGTATGCGTTGTGTATTTTTTCTGTATTTTTAAATACATTTTCATATTAGCCCGTACTAGCATTTAAATGCATGAGTGTTACTGCATAACGTGTTACATTATACAGTAATGCATAATTAGTGATTTGACATATTTTATTCAACATTTATAATTTTGATCTAGACGATGATCAATCTTAATCTTTGGGCCATGTGAAGACAACATATGCTGCATATTATATATATATATATATATATATAGGAATCAGAAAAGATTGTAGAGCAAAAAGACTACTACAACTTGAAGTTGGACATTTTTACAGTTATACTAAAAGGGACCTTTTACTTGTTAAAAATGTAAATATTTGATTTGAGAATATTTTGAGAATACATTCATATATATATATATATATATATATATATATTTTAAAAAAAGTCTTAAATAAACAAAAAGATTTAGAAGAAAATCACACGTGTATCAGATCTGTGTCATGTTGCAACAGGTTTTAAAGTGACAGCAGCTTAATATACTGTAGTCATTAGTGTTAACGTTAATCAACATTAGTGAAAATTCTAGTTTGTTTATTTAAAAAAAAACAAGGAAAAACAATGGCCGGAGTACTTGACAAGGCTGAATCAATAACAAAGACATCAGTGCACTTAGTATGTATTTTAAGTATACCAGAATGGTGTGCATATCATTGCAATCTTTCAAAGTGAAGACAAAACATAATAAAAGTAATAACGTGTTTTTCTCATTATTAAGCATCACATACTCAGGAAAAATTAAAAAATTATTAAACAAAAGTTACATAAATCAAAGAACTAAAGAAAATCACTCACTGCTCTTGACTGAATAACTTCTGTATAGCTTTAAAGTCAGAAGGAAACTAAAGTTTTACGATAGTTTTTCTTATCTAGTTTTATCCAAGTGAAACGGCTTCTCGTACAAATAGAGAAAAAATGTAGGGATGGGCTTGATTTTGTCCTTTGGGAATTGACTGGATTAATGTCACTTGCGATCTTATGTAAGTCTCAGGTTGTCCTTCACTTGCGCTGAAAAAACGTCATCAGAGAAGAGATCTTTAATCAAAATAATTATTTTGAATAAAAATCTTCTCTTCTCTGATGACGTTTTTTTTTAACTTTGATTAAAGATTACGAGCTATGTGAATTTAAAAAAAATCATGATGTGATAATAGATTCATAATAAATACTGCAATTTTACATAAAAAACAAGACTTGTCCATTTTTATTTCATGGACTTTCAAGTCTTTTGAAATTTTTTTGTGCAAACTACTGGCATCCAGACCGCTGCTGAAGTGATGTTGTCACATGGTACATGTTACTTTTTTGAGCATAGGCAACTAGCAACTATCCAGAACACCCTAGCAATTGCCTAGCAACCACCTAGAAAACCTTAGCAACTGCATAGCAACCATCCACAACACCCAAGCAAACACCTAACAACCCCCAGAACAGCCTAGCAAACACCCAGCATCTTAAAACCACTTCAAACTTTTTAAACATCAATGTTTGTTCACAAACTTTACTCCTCTAGTTTGTGCTATTGCTTGTAATTTGTTTATGCATTCATTTTTAGTACTTACTGTTTACTTGTCTTTAAAAATATTTGAACTTTATAGTACTTAGGCCCATATATTTTTTATTGTGGTATAAATATTGGAATCGAGAAATTTCATTGGTATGTAAAATGTTGATGCCATAACATTTATTAAAAATACAAGGTTACATGGGTCAAAACAACAAAAAAGAATAGCTAAATGTGAAACATTTATTATAACGTTTACTTAGATTAAAAGTTGTTATTTTTAAAGCTTATTTAATGTTAAAAATCATGGCTTTCAGTTATATTGTAATGTTGAATTGCTACAATTGCTCATTTCATCTGTAGAATTTTGAGACAAAAAACTTGATTAATCATGATTAATTACAGAAAAAAATGATGTGTGATTAATTAGTTCATTTTAAATAGATTGACAGCACTATATATAAGACTTATCTTTTGTCTTAAAGGTTAAGCATCACAGCCTCAAGCTCCCAGTCTTCCAATCAAATGGGGACCATTCTGACTTTAGTGGAGCCTGTGGTTGTCATCAATAAACTGGGGACATCCTTCTTTGATATGGCCCTCACACAGACCGTGTACAACCAGTCGCTGAGGGCAGCACTAGGAGACAGTGATCAAGCACAGGCATTATCCTCACGCTTTCTTCTTATTCAGAGTGTGTTATCCTCTGTGGCGGCTATGTTGTCCATTATACCACTAAGCCGCATGGCAGACCGCCATGGACCTAAATTCTTCCTGGTGGCCTCTCAAATGGGTTCAGTTTTGGGCATGTTTATGCTTGTCATCTTCATGTACTGTGAGGTTCCTCTGGAATTTCTCTACTTGGGCTCTTTGCTGCATGGTTTGAGTGGAGGTGGGCCAATGTTCTGGGCTGGGGTGGCTGCTCTGGCGTCTCTGAGTTCGGAGCAGGGCAAACGCACTCTTAAACTCAATATGGTAGACTTCTGTTTTGGGGTCGCAGGGGTTGTGGGAGGTCTCCTGTCTGGATATCTGTACCAGATGGGACCATCAATTCTCCTGCTGACAGCAATTCTGGTTAGTGTTGTGGCACTACTGTACACTGCGTTTGCCCTTTCTGACTCGAGAAGTTCCCTGTCCGAGGGAGAGCCGTTGCTGACTGAATCCGAAAGTGAGAACACCATGGATCGAGTCTCCATAGGCATGCTGATGACAGCCATGGTGCTGTTCATATTAGGCATGGTCGGATCAGAAAATGTGCTCCAGCTGTTTGTACTGAAGCCCCCTCTGAGCTGGGACTCAGTGTGGGCAGGATATGGCAGAGCCGCCACCAGCGCCATGTACCTCAGTAGCTTCTTAGGGGTTCTGATTCTGTTCAATGTTTTGGGGGACACAGCCCTCACTCTTCTGGGTATTGTGTCCAACTGCACGGGGATGGCAATCATGGCATTTGCAATAGAAAGCTGGGTCTACTTTCTGGGTAAGTTGGTCTTAAAGAGGTAGTTCCCCCAAAAATGAAAATTCATCAGTTTACTCACCTTCAACTTGTTCCACACCTATATGAATTTCTTTCTTTTGCTAAACACAAAAGAAGATATTTTGAAGAATGTCGGTAACCAAACAGTTGATGGGCCCCATTGACTTCCCTAGTATTTTTTTTTTCTCCATACTATGGAAGTCAGTGGGGCCCATCAACTGTTTAGTTGCTGGCATTCTTCAAAATATCTTCTCTTGTGTTCAGCAGAAGCAAAGAAATTCATGAGTAAATGATGACAGAATTTTCATTTAAGGGTGAACTATCCCTTTAAAGTAAATAAGTCTGGGATGGTAAAAAGAACACTTTTATTCATAATAATCTAAGCACAGCTTAAATATAGCCTTTTTTGGTATACAGTCAGTCAGGGTGAAACAATAGGTAGGTCTATCTCTGGCCTCAGCCAGGTCTCTTCACAGTAGTTATTGAAATGAGAGACAGTGTTAGTCATCACACACTTGGCCTACTTTTGTACTGCTCATTTTTTAAACCGCCGTCTCGTTGCCGACTCCACTTTGCCACACCCCCCTTGTCAGTCATTTAAACATGCTCTGGATCATTTATTTTAGAATAATAAACATTAAATGTGACACACATCATTGAAATAGGTGTCCAGTAATAACCATAATTCTCAACCAGATAGTCAGGGCCCACTGGGGAGGCTCAGCAAACTTTCAATGGGGCCTCAAGATTATTTAAAATGATTTAAAACAAGAAAAAAACATGCATTAAAATAAGCTAAACATCTAAAAGTAAAGATATTTCTTTTCTTCTTTTTTTTTAAAGGTCTTAAAAAACCTTCTATTCAGTCAGAAATTTGGAATAATTAAAAAAAAAATTTATGTTTTTGAAAGAAGTCACTTATGTTCACCAAGGCTGCATTTATTTGATTAACAATATGGTAAAAGCAGTAAAAGTATTGTGAATTATTATTACAATTATATTAAGTATTGTGAATTTTCAGTTGTCATCCAGTCTTCAGCGTCAACTGATCCTTCAGAAATGATTCTAACATGTTGATTTTTGCTCACGAAGCATTTCTTATTATTATCTATGTTGAAAACAGTTTTTTTTAAAATGTAATAATATTTCACAATATTACTTTTTTTTTTGTGACCTAAAGAGACTTCTTCCAAAAACATAAAAAAAATCTTAATCTGTATGAGATAAATTAATTTAGTGTGATTTGTGAGTGTGAATTGTGATTTATATACATGGTAATGTAAATTGTTATGTAAATTAATAAAATCTTATAAGTCCATGAGCATTTTTATGCTGAATATACATTTTTAGTTATGCCAAGTTCTAATATTTCATCAGACAGAAATTGTGACTATCCAGTAAACAACAGGAATAATCATGGGACCTTTGAATATAAATGTGGACAATGGGGGCCTTGAAGTTTAAAGATCAGTTCTGCAATTTTTTTTGCGGTATCCAGTAATTTCGATAGGAATCCACACAATTGCAAATTTTGCAAGAGGGCAAAATATTTACCCACAGAGATTTCACAAGTTCAAGTTGGTCACACAGATTACACTATTAAAGGTGCAGTAAGCGATTTCTGAGAAAAGCTGTTGATATTTGAAATCACCAAAAAAAAAACATGCCCCTACCCAAAAAGACCACACCCCTATCTTGATAGCCCCACCCCCAAATTCACAAGCATGCTATGCAACACAAGCACTTCCCCCCGAAAGAGTGGACACACCCCTTACTGCTGATTGGCTACTAGTGTTTTTTGGTGCTCGGTCCAATCCACTTTCAACGTTTCTCAGAAATCGCTTACTGCACCTTTAACAATAGACAATGGACCCTTTTGTCTGCAAATTTTGATAAAATTTTGCTAATGTGACCGCACCTTAAAAGGATGACAACCACCGCCATAGACTCTGTTTTTTACTACAATTTTTTGAACCACTGAAAACTACTTTATTCCTGTAAACCTGTTCTCTTGTTAAAATAAATTAGCCATGGCTAATTTAATAGTGCATTTGAACAGCACTGACAACTTTAAAAAGACACTCCTTTACATTCATTAAGGCAAAATGCTTAAAGGCTCATCAATGTAAAACTGTTAATGTTTTAGTGTGTTTCTGCATTGAGATGTGTTGTTTTAAACAGCTAGAGGAATCATGATGTTTGCCTGCGTTCCCATGCCAACTCTGCGAGCAATGCTGTCCAAGAATCTGCCTCCTCAGCAATATGGTAAAGTCGCAACTAAACAGAAACAAAAACTAAAGACTGCTATTATATCAGACCGTATGTGGAAGTTACTTAGAATGTGCTTCATCTAAGTACAAGCCATGTATTTGAGGTCGTGATGCACGTTATTTGATGCTTCATGAGAGTCCTCTGCTGTATCTCTTGGCAGGGCGAGTCTTTGGGCTGCTCCAGCTGGTTCTGGCTGTGACTGATCTCTTGTCTAATGTCTTTTTCACCTCCATTTACCCACTAACTCTCGGCTGGTTCAGTGGCTTCTGTTTCCTCCTCTCCTGTGCCATTAGTTACATTAGTGTTGTCCCGATCATGTAAGTAAATCTGCTGTAAAAACAAACAAACAAAAACAACAACAGAAAAAGTTCTTTGGTGGTTTCTTCTCAGATCATGTGGAGTAACAGCTACTTGTTTTTGTTTTTCAGTTATCTAAGTGGCAGAGAACATGGAGCCTGAGAACATGAAAATGTGTCTGTAGTAATTCATTTTGATTCATTACTACAGAGCCCCTAATGATATATGGTGATTTAAAATATATGATAAAATTATATTTCAATGCTTTTGCTATTGTGTTTGCATTTCATGAGAAAATATATTTTTTTCCTCCCACCTTATGTCACAAAAGCTTTGCAAGTGAACGCAAAAGCATTAAAATACATTTCCCCCCAATTTCCCATGTGCCTTAAAGGGATTGTTCAACCTAAAATTAAAATTAAGTCATCATTTACTCACCCTGGTGTTGTTTTAATGCTGAATGTCATTTTTTCTTTTTCAGACCACAAAAGGAGAAATTAAAAAAAATGTCCCACTCATGCTTGTCCATATAAAGGCAGCAAACAGAGACCAGCATCAATCTTTAAAAAAAAAAAATTTCTGTGCAAACCTATGCAACATACATGTTCGCGAGACCCTATTAGTAGCACTGCAGTTCACTCCGCCTAATCCAGAAAAAGCACAAGAGTATAATAAAATCAAGATGAATAAAATGCGACAGAAATACAATGCCTAGAAATAAAAAGTATCTGTGTACTTTCTCACTTAGTTAAATATCTCTGGCCCGGAACTCTGGTTGTCAGATGAAAGTCAGAATGACAGCTGACAGATGAGAACATGATAACTTCTTCACCTGGTCGCTATTCACTGCCATTATATGGACGAGCAAAAGCGGGACATTTTTAAAAAATTCTCCTTTTGTGGCCCGGAAAAGAAAGAAGGGCATATGGCATTAGAACAATACAAGGGTGAGTAAATGATGACTTAATTTTCATTTTAGGGTGCACTAGGGGCTCCATATACAGTATTTCTATTGGCCCTTGAGCAGGGCACCTAACCCCCAATGGCTGTCCACTGCTCCGTGTGTTTGTGTGTTCAATACTCACTGCTGTGTGTATGCACTTGGATGGGTGAAATGCAGAGCACAAATTCTGAGTATGGGGCACCATACTTGGCTACATGTCACGTCATTTTCACTTTTCTCAACCTTTTTTTTTTTTTTTTTTTAAATTTAAAGAGCTTATTTCTCCTTGGTTGGCTGCTCAGTCATGCTGTTCCCAAGTGGGCTATAGTTGATGGGAGGGAGTTCTGCAGTTCACTTTTTAAAAAAAATTCTCCAGTTTGGTTCAGAGTAGGGGTTCTTTTTTCAGTTTCTCTGAGGATTCATCAATATAGAGTTCATGTGTTCTAACAAATCTTCACTGGTACTGCTAACCGCTTGCTTTAAAAAAAAAAAATACTAACTAAAAATTTTTTTTAATGTAATTTGGAATCAGTAACTGACAACAATTTGTAATGAATCTACTCAGCACTGCTGATGAAAGATTAAGACAATAAACATAGGATTGCGACAATATATGGATTATCTGTGTTCTTCTATCTAGACATCTCTGTTATTTTCATGAAAATAAAGAATATTTATAAAGCAATGATAATCGACATAGCCTTTATCACTGTATAGAATACTATAAAACAATACTGGTTGCTTTCAGAGATGGTAACAGACGTTTTATACTACAGTTGTGTGGCCTGTGCTACAAATATTTCAACCTCTGTAGCACCAGTCATATATATATACGTGTGTGTGTGTGTGTGTATACATGTGTGTGTGTGTGTGTGTAAAGGTTTATATTACATTGTGGTCCCCACAAGGATACTAAAACCTTAAATCACCAACATTGTGGGGACCAGCCAGCAGTCCCCATAGGGGAAATGGATTAATAAACATACTAAATTATGTGTGGGTTTTTTTTGTGTTTTTTTTTTAAGTGTAAAAATCATCTATGCATGACCTACTATATGGCAAGCGGTACTGGAATATAAAACTTTGGTTTGATTTTATTCATGGATGTATATATTTTAGATAGTTTCAATTGTATTTTGATGAGTCATATTTATAATTTGACTATAGTCAGAATGATAATTAGCGATATAATCCTAATTTTGAGATTATTTAAATAAATTATTTTTTTATAGATTAGTGTTCATAATTTATCCGTGCACATTTTAAAAAAAAATTTTTTTTATTCATGTGCCCTTGTAATCTTTAATTAAAAACACTAACTTCCCAACCCCTTCGAAGTGAAATCTCAGCTATGTTTATCTCCAGAGGGGTTGTGAGGGTTTAGAGGGGTGTATGGCAGCATCATTATTTTATTTTTACACAGATTGGTAGGTCTATTAGCAAAATCTGTGGACTTTAGCAATGTTTTTTTAAATTATTATTATAACAGTGACAGTTCAAAAACGGCAAAAAGCATCTCGTGTTTTTTTTTAGCCTCAGGTTTACATGCCTGTAACTCAAGGGCCCGGTTTCACAGACAGGGTTTAGACTAAGCCAGGATTAGACCTTAGTTCAATTAGAGCAGTATCTTTTATAAATGTAGACTAGAAAAAAACATTACTGGTGTGCATCTTGAGACAAAACAATGGCATTGACATATTTTAAGATATGTCAGAGCAAGTTGCTTTCAGTTAAAAAAGCCCAAACATGCATTTTAGTCCAGGACTAGCTTAAGCCTTGTCTGTGAAACCGGGGGAAGAAGTATTAAATATATCTTAATATCCTTTAAGATTCTGGTTCTTAACAAACTTTCCTTTCCTTTCTAATATTTAATATATAACATTTGCTGCAAGAAAAAAGGAATTAGGCTAATAACCATATATGAGGTAAAAATTATCCTAGCTTTTAGTCAATATGAGCTGACATTGGGTTAAAGTGTGCAACCCAACTTGCTGGGTTACTTTAATTTAGCAATTGTCTACACAAAACTAAATTACGACTGCTAGAGCCAGCAAGTATTAAATGTTAAAATGGCTTGCCATATGCCATATACCTACGTATTTCCGCTAAATTTTCAGTGTCTACACGAGCTTCCGGTATAGTATTCACTGATAGCAAACTGTGGTGGTAGTAGTAGTAGTAAACTTTTTCTGACATATTTCAGTTAACTCGCGATCACAAACAAATTTATATCATTACATTATACATTTATTGTTAACATACAATTTTAGTATACTATTTTAAAATATAACGTTTTAGTAATGAGTTCAAAAAGCTTTAAATACCTTCGGCGTGAAGGTGCATCGTCTCGATATTGTTGTGTCCCGTTCTGTAAAATGTCCTCAAGGTTTAATTCTGTGATAAGTTTCCATAGTTTCCCATTGGACGAAGAAACACGGAAAAAGTGGCTTCGCAATGTCCGGCGTGAGGATTTTAAAGTTAGTCCTAATACAAGAGTCTGCAGTCGTCACTTCAAGAGTGATGATTTGATTGAGCCATCGACTCCTACAGCACGCAGACTACTGAAGAAGGGCGCTGTGCCCACGTTGTTCCAATGGAACAGCTGTTCCACCCCAGCACCAAAACGCACCGGGTTATGGAAGAAGAAAAAAGTTTCCACTCATTTAAAAGAAGATCCTGTGCCTACGGACCCGCATCAGGATCATGATTATTGCTCATCTCCAGTCCAGGCTGATCTGGCTTTGGATCAGACCGAAGATCTCCGAAAGGAGGTGGAGTGCCTGAGGGGACAGGTGGCAGAGTTGTCTGTCCTTCAGAGATTTTGTTTGAGGAGATTTGCTGCATCTGACGATGACATAATGTTTTACACTAGGTAAACTCTAAAACGTAAACAGTATAATACATGATCGAACACATTGTAGCATTGGTCGTCTAATTTTGCCCAAAACTACTGTTCCAATCTTTACATGTTCATTTAAATAGATATTTTATTCCCTTGTGAAAAATAAGTTTGTATTGGATCTGCATTTGTAGTGTATTTAGCATCTTAAAGACAAAAAAAAAAAAAAAAAAACTACTTTCAGATAATATAATAATATAAATGAAATAACATGTCACTTAACATTTCTCAAAGAGTAGACTTTCATGACATGCAGTGTTGGGTGTAATGCATAGTACATAGTAATTAATTACTGTAATTTAATTACTTTTTTTCTTGAAGCAAGTAAGGGATTACTCTTAATTTTTCTGTAATGTACAGTTACTTTTGATGTAATTGCATTACATACTGTATAGACTTTAGAATAATTCTATATAAAACAATAGTGGATTTAACATCAAAATTTAACATCTAAAGTTAAAATGTATGTTTTTAATGTAACCTTCTCCCTTAGAATACTTTGGTAAGTTCAAGAATAATGCAGTTTATTATATATTTGGAAGAATTAAAAGAGCAGTTTTGTGTCTGTCCCTGTATTGTTCAACTGGTTGAGCTTGATAGAGGATTTAGAAAGTAATTAGTAATAAGTAATGCAATACTTTTTAGAGAGAGTAATTAGTACAGTAATGTAATTACATTGTTGAAGATGAAGCAGCTATTAATTAATTACTTGTATTACAATAACTTACCCAACACTGATGACGTTTCTTAAAACACAAGTACACTTATAAAAAAAGTGCATTTTGTAATGTCATTTTTTTTGTCATTTATTTTGATGTGTTGACTAACATAGTAAAGCACTTGATTTTAATTTTAACTGTAGTGTGTTATTTGATAATACATTAAAGTTAATATATATTTTTTAAACATTTAAATGTACTAAATTGCAACTTCTTTACAAATGTGTTAAAATAAAAAAAGTTAAAATATATTTAAATACATGCCACACAAGTTTCAATAGAAATTACATGAATGTATTTTTTTTTTTTTTTTTTAGTTTACCGTAAATGCTTTCAGTAAATTCTGCAGTACACTTTAACCATATTTTACATTCTAATATGACATACAAAAATGTACTTAAGTCCTATTTAAGTAGGTCAAAAGGCACTCAAGGTTTAGTTCAGCCAAAAAATGAAATTTTGTCGTCCCAAACCCGTAAGACCTTCGTTTGTCTTTGGAACACAAAGATATTAAGATATTTAGATTAAGATATTTTTGATGAAATCCGAGGGTATCTGAGCCACACATTGGCTGCAACAACATTGCACCTTTTGAGGTCCAGAAAGGTACTAACACTAAAACTGGCAACGTGACTACAGTGGTTCAACCTTAATATTATGAAGCGACGAGAATACTTTTTGTGCGCAAAAACAAAACAAAAATAACAACGCTATTTTTGTTGCAGAGCTTCAGTGTATGTCTGAATGCCAATACTGAGCCGCCATTCGGACGTAAACATTGAAGCTCTGCAGTGAAAATAGTGTATAGCAGTATGACAGCGGACAAACAAATTTGTTGAATAAAAAGTCATTGTTTTTGTTTTGTTTTTGCGCACAAAAAGTGTTCTCGTCGCTTCATAATATTAAGGTTGAACCACTGTAGTCACATCGCCGGTTTTAACGATGTCTTTAGTACCTTTCTGGACCTCAAAAGGTGCAATGTCGTTGCTATGTGTGGATCAGATATCCTCGGATTTCATCAAAAATATCTTAATTTGTGTTTCAAATACAAAAGAAAGTCTTATGGGTTTGGGACGACATGAGGGTGATTACTTAATGACAGAAATTAAATTTTTGTGTGAACTAACCCTTTAAGTTCAACTTATTGTAATATAAATGTATTTTAAGTGCATTTTCTTTTAATTGTAAATAACGTGCAGTCAAGTATCTAAAAAAACATTACATTCAGTTTGTATGCAAGTATATTCTTTTAAAGTATATTATTTCCATAATAAATACAATATGCTCTTAACAAAAAGTAAACTACAACTCTAGGTTTTGCATTACGTTTGTTGGTGTAATCTCAAACTTGGCTCACATCTCATGTAGGTTTGCGACTTACAACCACTTGATGGCGTTCTGGAGACTGATTGAGCCTGCATCCCACAACATGGTTCGTTTGACCAGAGCAAGGCAAGCTACAACAAATAGTGAAGATGGAGCATCAGGCAGTGCATCTGTAAATAATTAATTTATGCAATTTATAATTCTATAATTAGAATTTATAATCTGTCATTTATTACACTATAAATTACATGCTATGTAGGGGGAATAGAAAGAAATTGGAATGTTACTAATGTTACTTTCTCTATATAAACATACACATTATTAAAACTTTTCTAATTTTGTTATTTTAACAACGTCAGTCCCTGCAGCCCATAGATGAGTTTTTTCTCTTCATGGTCCATCTCTCAGTTGGTCTAACAGAAAGGGATCTGGGCCACAGATTCAACATCCATCAGTCCAACGTGAGTCAAATAATTACAACATGGGCCAATTTCCTGTACACCATTCTTGGATCTGTGCGCATCTGGATGTCTGAGGAGGCGGTCAAGGCTCAAATGCCAAAGGAATTCCAGGACTACCCAGACACACAAGTAGTGATTGACTGCACCGAGCTGCGTTGCCAAACACCATCCTCTCTCATGCTTGAAGGTGAAGGGTCCTATTGCACCTTCAAGGGGTTAATTGGCATGGCACCTCATGGTGCAGTCACTTTTGTGTCATCCTTGTGTGGAGGCTCTGTCAGGGACAAGGAACTTCTGAAGCAGTCTGGAATTGTGTCGCTACTGAAACCTGGAATGGCCATTATGGTCAACAAAGTTTTTCTTGTAGATGACTGTGTACCATGCAAAGTTTACAGACCTGCTTACCTGATAAAGCAGGAAGTGTTGCCAGCTAATGAGGTGAGGGAGACTCAATCCATTGCTCGGCTGAGGGTTTACATTGAGCGCCTCATCTGCAGAGTGAAGCAACACAAGCTGTTTGATACAGTCATCCCTCACTCCATTACCAGAACCATCAACCAGCTATACACTGTTGCTTGCCTCCTTATAAACTACCAGAATGGCCCTTTGTTACAAGCATGGGCAAAGGATTAAAGTTGCTGTTGGGGGATACATCAAAGGACTAATGTAACTATGTTGATAAATGTAAACATGTAAATATGAATAACTCTGATACAATGTAATTTTCATAGTGTTTCTGTAAACATGCAAATAACTGCAGTTGCATGCAGAAAAAAATATATAATGTAATCATGTAAATATAGGTGCAGGAAAAGCTTTATAAAGTTATTTATGTTTACATGAACACTGTATCAATGCAGATCAATGTAAATATAAATGACTTTGATAGTGTTTCTGTAAACATACAAATAACTTAAATGTCTTTCCGTATATCACTGTAATGGAAATATATAAATAAATTTATAAAACTTTTCCTGTACACCACTGTAATATAAACATGTAACACTTAAAAGGATACTTGACCCAAAAAATGAAAATTCGTCATTTACTCATTGTCGAGTTGTTCCAAACCTGTATTAATTTCTTTCTTCTGCTGAACACAAAAGATATTTTGTAGAATATGGGTAACCAAACAGTTGATGGGAACATCGATTTGTATAGTATTGACTTGTATAGTATTGTATAGTATTTTTTTTCCATACCATGGAAGTCAGTGGAACTCATCAACTTTTTGGTTACCCATATTCTACAATATATCTTCTTTTGTGTTCAGCAGAAGACAGAAATTCATACAGTTTTGGAACAACTTGAGAGTACGTAAATGATGACAGAATATTAATTTTTGGGTGAACTATCCCTTTAACTTTTGTGATTTGTTTCTGTAAGCACGTAAAAATATAAGTAACTAACTGTTTCTATAAACATAAATAACTTTATAAAGCTTCTCTTGTACACCACTTTAATGTAAAGTTACTGTAATATTAAGGCCTAACTGATTGCTCAGCCTCTGCTCTGGTCTATTATTTACCTGGCCAGATCATGTGATGATTTATTTGGCTACCTTGGAGACAATGAGTCTCAGTTTCTGTTGCGGCCCCCTATCTATTATTTAGCTTTAAGCAGGTGCGTCTCCTACGGCACAGGGGAAAATGTAATTTCCTGAGTGTGACAAACAGGTAATTATTGATGATGATGATACCTGATGCCAAAGCTCTCCTTGTCCCATAGTCCTTCTGGACAAGATATTTAAAGCTTGTAAACTATTAACAGTTTCAATATGAACCTGCATATTTAAAAAAAAAAAAAAAAAAAAAAAAAAAAAAAAACATTTAACTTTAATGTAGGACTTTTCAATTTCCATGAATACAAGATGGTTTCATCAAACCGAAAATGTTTTTGTTTGTCTTTTAATGTTGGTCTATGAACAGAGTGAAATGACAGTAAAGACTCTCAGCCAGGTGGTCACAAGAGACACTGCAGAGGCTCTGAGACATCAAGGAGATCATGGAGCCTTTGATATCTGATGCGTTTAAATCTAACTGACAGCAATCCAGCTAAATAAGAGTCTGTTCAGGAGACTGTGCCTACAAGTGTGTAACAACCAAAAAGGCCAAAGGCCAGTTATATATAAAATGCTCTAGGTCCTTCATCATCATAGGTCTACTTTGGCCAGTATTGGTAATACTGAAACCTTTATCCATTTCATTTACATAAGCATAAATATATTTTGCCACAATCTTTTTGCATTTCGTGGAAACACAGTAATCAAATCCCTAATCAGGCATAATGGATCTCTGCTACTACTGTGACCTTAAATATTAATGCAACCAGTTATATTAACTTTCAGTCTACCACCTGCTATTTAGACTTATTAAAAACTGTGGACAAGAATGATCACGTGTATTCTATTATGTTAATTTAATTGGTATATATAATTAAAAACATATCTATTTCATCAAGTAAGTTACTATTACACTGACAAAATAACACATTAATCCATTTATTGAATAAAATAAAACTTGTTTCATAAGTGATTAGTCCATTCTTCAAACACGCAGAACAATACTAGGATGCACGACACGCAATTTCTCCCTCCTCAAACTGTAACCGCCCTTTGCTTTCAACTCGTCTTATCCAATCACAGTCCTCCTCGTGTCTCATACTCCCACTGTTTTCCAGGATTGACCAATCACCGAGCTCATCGCTGAGGCTTCGCTCAACGCATTCCGCCATTTTGTAGCGCTTTAAGAAAACTCAGCCAAGCAACAAAGTTGCGGATCAGAGCTGCTGTTCCTCGGTGTGCAATGGACGGGTAAGTGATGCTACGTTATTATGAATGGAGAATAAGTTGGATTTGCCAGGCGATAAACATTGCACGAGTAAAACCATACGTATATCAACTGTAATGTATATATATATATTTTTTGTTTGATTGGACAGCGCGAGCGCTCTCATCACCAGTTGTGATTAAACAAACCCCGTAGTTTTCCCGTGCGTCAGGCTTCTGTATGATGCTCGCTGTTTTGTTTGGCACATTTATTCCCCCCCAACCCCAGGTTTGCCTATTTTATTTGTATCAGTGTCCGTGTTTTGCAGCTTAAATTATTTTTTTTTTTATTATTATTATTATTTTTTTTATACAAAACTCGGATGATTTCCACCGAGAGGACTTGTTGAATGTATATGCAGTAAATAAAGTTTAATTAAAAAGTAAAGAATAACAATATTTAAAACGTATAAATGGGGAAAGCAAGCATTAAAAGTTATGTTATTTCTAAAAGGTATGTCTTTCTAACCAGAAAACTATTAGTAAAGTGAGTGAGTAAATTGATTAGTTAGATTGTATGATGGCATTGACATCTTTTTCCCTGTGCAGCCGTCTAGAGACTGAATTGTATCCTATGGGATCAAGTTACGCAGAATTAGAGTAAGTCCATCTAAAATGTTATAGCTCAGATTTTATGTTTATTTTCTTTTTTTACCCGCCCATAGATTGCATTTTTAATGTAGTACTTTCATTAGAGAGTTATCAGTGTACCACAGTATTTTTCTTACAAAAAGCGCCATGGTTGCCATAGTTTCCACAAAAACAAAGTAGTTACAGTTTTTACTATCGCTTTTTTTTGTTGTTGTTAATTTAATGTTTATTGTTAGAACAGTGCAAAAAGTTTTAAACTCTGTTTAGACTGCTATGTTGCAAATTTTGGGTTGAAAATGGGCAAACCCAATAAAAATAGAAAATAAATAAAACGAATAAAATATAGAAAATTTAGTTCAAGTTTTTCAATCAACATTTTCTGAAACTCATTTAATTTCACACTGTTGATAAGGAAAACTAAGTTTCAGGCTTCTTTGTACCTCATTTGTTGAATAGTAACCTGCTGGTGGTCAATACCACATAGTGGTCACAATTACTGTTGTAACTACTGTAATGTGGCAGAAACTGTGGTTACTATAGTAAATGACTCTAAACACTGGCCAGTGAGTCTGTTTGATAGACTTAAGATGAACCAGACAGACACTGCACATGCACCATGTAAGATGATACACAGAAACTAAAACCACACCCCAGGTATTGTGAAAAAATGACCCCAGTCCTCACGGCCCCCTTGTTTGAGCTCTCATTTGCATGAAGTTTTTTCCCTCTTGGGGAAAATGTATCAGGATTTGTTTGGCACAGTTAGTTTCTTTTTCAATTCATTGTTTCAAACATAAAAGCTTTTAAGCTGTACTTTGTAGATATGAGGACTTTTTGAAGACCTGATCCAAAGGAGAGATTCTGGTATTGTGTTTACTGTGAGTTCATGTGAAACAGGATGTGGGGGTTAATCTTCAACCATAGACTGACCCAAAATACCACTCATATTTCTTGCTCTAAGGGAGATCTGTGGGAAGGAACTAGATTACGCAGTCTGTTCACAATCTGCTTATTCCTTTAATGGGAAAAACATCTGACCAACATGAACCAAATTAAATATTAGACTTATTAGCCCCACTTAAATATGAATTACAGTTCATATTTTGGTTGAGGATATTGATTTCACGTTTTGGCTTAAAGAAATGGGCTAGATTCTAAAATTACATATTAGACATTTACTGTCCTGTGCATGAAACATTTTCTTTACTTTTTGTTTCATTGGGACTATTTTAGACAAATGCATGGGGTCAGAATTGTTCCTCTTTTCTCCTTTTCTAAATTATTGTATTTTGTTTCTGTTTTCCTGCTCTGATTTTTTTTTTTTTTTTTCCATTTCTGTTTTCTTTTACAGCGTTGTTCACGATATTGCAGTTGGCACAAAGGTAAGGATCTTATTTTTAGTCCTTCAGTCACAAAGGCACATGTGCTATACAGCTTGGATTGGTTCAATAAGAGCAGATTGTTTTGCTTATCATTCTTTAACTGTTTGTGTGCCATGACTCTCTGTATTGAATTCACATGGCCTTTGTGGCTTCCACACCTTGTGCTATTACTCTGTCTAGATATAAATCATCCTGGCAATAAGGTGAATCATTTCAAAACAAATCAAATATTTGTTAGAACAAGCACTGTAGCATTGTGCCATTCCACATTGTGCTCTCAACTTTTTATAAACTTAAGAGTTATCATTTAACTTAAAAAAAAAAAAAACGAATTCTGAATCATAATACTTTATAATATTTGGCTGTTGTGAAGTGCGTAGTTGAGAAATCCCAAACTTGCTGCCTGGACCAGCTTTCACAAGACCACAACATGAACACTCCCGCTCATTCTCTCATTAAAGATTATTTCCTGTGGTATGTGGCTAGTGAGGAGGGACCTACAGGATGTGGAACAAAAGGCTGATTCATGAGGTTCATTTAGGTTAGTTACTTACACGCTTCAGGTTTTGCAGTTTATTATGTAGCATGAAACCTGCATTTATCTGAGGCAATTCATTTATCTGAGGATTACTGTACAGGGACAGGCACTGTTTTTTGCTTATTGGAAAAGTTGGTTCTGAAATTATATTTTGAAGATGTTTACTAGTTTTGGATTTAAATTAGTTCAAGGGACATTCTTCTGTATTATGTCTCAGGTTCAGATCAATTAAATGTTAAATACAATGTGAAACCTCACTCAAGCCTTTTACTACTGTAATGTGACATTTCAGAGTGAAACAGGATATGGGAAAAAATGTAGGATAGGGTTTGATTTTATCCATTGGGAACTAATTGGATTGTGAAAATTGGACGACAAGAATTGAGCTAGACATTCTAAATGGCTATTTGGCTATTGGTTAGCATTAATGTGGCATTAAAGTGATACCATCAGGCAAGGAAAGTCAATTTAGAGGAATAGCATGTTACATTTACATTGTAATGAAAGATATTAAAATGGTGGAATAACATGCACTGATCATTCACTAAAAAACAAGAACATAGAAGCCGTGAAAAGGGTCAATGTTGATTTCATGTTAACTGGGAACACAGGAAGTTGTTCACTCTTGTCTTTTGGGCTAAATTAAACTGCAGTCGCAACATGAGCAGAGCAGCAGGTAGGTATATTAGGCTGCTGTCACTTTAAGACCAAACGCACGGATGCATTATTCCTTTTCAGGATATATTGTGCTTATAACCCTTTTTAACATCAATTATGTTCATTGCTTATATTCTCATTCATGCATTTCATCACTCTGAAATGTCAATTGTGCTATTTACATACCGCGATGTAGCAAAATCTCTAACGATAGACATTTTATACCATGGTAATGATATGTATCGTCATACCGCCCACCCCGAATACCCACACTGCCTTTGTTATCAGCACAAAAGATGTTTTCTTTATTTGAAATTCACAGAAAATTCATGCACAATAAGGTCAAAGACATTCATCAAGTAAAGTAGATGATCAATTGTAATTTAATGTTTTTAAATTGATCCATGGATGTTCTGGTTGTTGAGATGATCTTCAAATGACTGTATTTGTCTTTGCGAACACAGGTGACAAGCATTTTATTGTTTAAGTGAGGTTTCTACCTCAGCCTAATGATTGAACCCGTTTCAGAGACATTCCTCAGAGATTGGTTTTGGCTGTTGATATGATGAGATGAATGCAGTCTATTCATCAAATGCAAATATGTTTGCCTCATCACTCAGCACACACATGTAGCTCTTGTGTTTGTTCAGCAGTGCTGATCAGAGGGAAGATGGCTGGGGGAGGTGCTAATGGGTCACATGGGGGTTCGCTTGATGCTATCAGTCTCTCTTTCTTGTTCTCGGTATCTCATAAAGAATGCCAGTCGAAAGCTTGTGAGTCACAGGTGCTGATTACAGTGAGCTGACAATACACAATACTCTCAGCATGTTTTAACTTGCTAATAATGCATTGTGATGTTGTATTTGTAGTGTCAGGGTGCACAACCAGGTATTTGTCTGTCAAACAGGGCAATGATGCGTACATAGTCTCCACAGGGACAATTACTGATCGGCAGTTGCTATTATTGCACAATCTAATGTTAAACTGAGGTATGGATCTGTGCCTGTTGACCTGTATGGTTAGTGTAGTAAATGGCTCAAGTTTGAAGGCACACCTGGGCGTATAGAGATAATGGGTCTTGTGTATTCAGTTCTGGGTTGGGTTTCAGTTACCTGCAGCGCAGGCACAAGGTTTCCATGGTGAGTGCATTACAATTGGAGCCGTGGTAACGGCCCCATTTTTTTTTTTTTGTTGTTGTGAATTGTTGCGGTCTTCGCCCCTCCCCCTGTCTTTCACATTTTCTAATCTATTTAAGCAAGTATCCCATCATGCCACACCCAACAAAAAGTTAACACCTCAAATGTTTGTGTTTGTCGTACTTAATTAACTTAATTAAATGCACAGAGATAGTGCTGTCTGACACCATTTAGAAGCTTTGAAGGAATGTTCTGGGTTCAAGTCAAGTTAAACTTTATCAAAGGCATATGTAACAAACCACTGAAAATGATTTCAGTGTAAAAATTCAAATTGCATTTTAGTACAGTAAGGCCACGATTTAACTAAAAGTTGTGGGAACATTCTTAAATTGTGGCCTTCGTGTCTACTTTTTGAAAAAAAATCTAAAAGGACAATTTACCTGTCAAATAATAATCCTTTAAGTACAAAAAGAAAAAAACGCAAGCACTTTGTTTTAACAGTGCTTTATTGCTAAAAACGTTGCAAGCTTGTTGTCAGTTCATTGGTCGTTTTGCTAGAAAACGGCACCATTTTGGGTAACAGGCAACTGAGTAGAGCTATAAACAAGATTTCTGTAAATGCATAAAGTTCCTAAGATCAAGTTTAGCATGCTTTGCAGTAACCCTTTAAACATTTGTTTTTTAACTTAGTCTGTCGTACCAGATGCATGTTATGTAGCCACCCCCCTCTGGTTTACATGTGGTTCTCATTGAGTCGTTTGACTGTGGAATTTTAATATGTGGTGGGCAGGCCTGTGTGGTTGCATGGGCTTTAGCAGTTTCTGCTGAATACACTTATTTCACTTTCTTTAGTCATACGCTGTGACTGGACAATCAGAAAATAGTTTCTTTTAATTCACCCAACTACTGTTACTTTCTTTGTCTCAAATGTCTGCACTCGGAAAATGAACAATCAGAACAAACATTTGCTTTCAATTGTCCAATTTAAACGGGACAAAGCCAGTTATTTGCAAAACTGTGATTTATTAATTATGTTAATCACATGTCTTAAGTCATGTGTAATCTTGGCTGCGTGCGCAGAGGTTTAGTTGTATAAATGTCCTGTTATTAAACATGTTCCGTCCTTCCTTAACAAAGAAAAGTGTGAAAGAGTAAATGCAAAATTCGGCCTGGACACTCATTCCTCTTGGTCGACGACCCGGAAATGTAAAACCGCCCCTCTTTCTATGGTCTACAGAGATCTTCCTTTATAGGTTTCTGGTGGGGGATGTCTTGTGGTTGATCTCTGACCCCACCCGCCCTTAAGGCTGTGCTATTTGCACAGGAAGGCTGGATGTAGTATTGCCCATTTCCTGCGTTCAGAGTTTTCTGATGTAAACTTGTCCTTATTTGGACATCCCACTATCATTCTTTCCTTTACTGCTTGTTGTTGGCATTCAGGCTAAAGGTTGGATTCATCTATCATTATGTTTTTTTCCTCTTTACTTCAAGTGTCCTGTTTATAAGTTTGTAAACCTCAGAACTGACTCTCTAAACCTCATAAAAATTACACGGTTTGATGTTCGGTTTTTTTTTTTTTTTTGTTTTTTTCTCTCCTCCAGAGAGGATCTGACGAGCTGTTCTCCTGTGTTTCCAGTGGGCCCTATATCATGAGCACAGCAGGTAGTATCTATATGCTTATTACTTATTCATTTCTCAGATGTGGTTAGCTTTGTCCCAGCAATCCTGATCGTCTGCTCTTAATGTAGCCAACGGCAACGACAGCAAGAAGTTCAAAGGTGAAATCAGAAGTCCCGCCGCCCCGTCCAGAGTTATACATGTCCGGAAGCTACCCAATGACATCAACGAAGCAGAGGTCATCTCCCTTGGCCTTCCATTTGGCAAAGTCACCAATCTGCTCATGCTAAAGGGAAAGAACCAGGTACCATTCCCTCTCTTGTTATGACACTTTTAGCATTAGCTCAGAGTAGGAGAAAAGGTTGACTTATGAAATGAAAATTCTGGCATCATTTACTCACCCTCAAGTTGTTCCAAACCTGTATGAATTTCTTTCTTCTGCTGAACACAAAAGAAGATATTTTGAAGAATGTCGGTAACCAAACAATTGTGGGCCCCATTCACTTCCGTAGTTTTTTGTTTTGTTTTGTTTTTTTAAAAACCATACTATGGAAGGCAATGGGGTCCATCAACTGTTTGTTTGGCTAAAAATTATTGTTTGTGAGTGTATTGTTGAGAATCTTGCATTGTGACAAATGTTCAGATTTTTGAAAGAAATTAATACTTATATTCAGCAAGGATGCATTACATTGTTCAAAAGTGACAGTAAAGGCAGGTCTGATATTACCAAAGATTTCTATTTAAAATAACTGTTGTTCTTGTGAACTTTGTATTTATCAAAGAATCCTGAAAAAGTATCACAGTTTCTACAAAAATATTAAACAGCACAACTGTTTTCAACTTAGATAAGAAATGTTTCTTCAACATCAAATTAGCATATTAGAATGATTTCTAAAGGATTATGCAAGATGGAAGACTGGAGTAATGATTACATTGCAGGTTTAAATGATAATTTAAAATGTATTAAAACTTTAAAAAAAAGTTATAATATCTCACAATATTACTGTTTTTAGTATAGTTTTGATCAAAGGAACCTTACCGCTCTGTGTATGTGAAATTTAGCTTGTTTAGCTAGTTCATGTGCTTGCGTAGAGCGTTTTTCCAGGCTTAAAGGAAATTGCATGATCTGCATTTTTGTTCAGGCTTTCTTGGAAATGAATACTGAAGAAGCAGCACAGACGATGGTTACTTACTACTCCTCCGTAACGCCTGTCATCAGAAATCATCCCATCTTCATGCAGTACTCCAACCACAAAGAGCTGAAAACAGACAACTCCCCAAACCAAGTGGTATGTGCTTCAAATTCTTACAGTGTCCATCCTCTGCCTGCACATGCATCACGTACGCGTGCTTTGAAGCTTCGTTCCACTTTTCTACATAGTTTATCATTTGAAGATATTTTTATGTAAATAAAGATGGCAGAAATGTATAAGGTATTTGCAGCAGCTGTGCATATGATGATTGATACGAGCAGAGGGCCTGGTTTACGGTCTCCTATGCATCTTGTTTTTGTTGCTACATTTTCCACACTGCCCTTTTCGCTTTTCTTAACACAGTTTATATGCCGCCAAAGGCCTTTAGCAGTGAATTCCACAGCTGCAGCCCATCAGCGTTCATTTGGAGGATAGCGTAATTTGTTTTGCTTTGTTCTGTTTGAGTAAACTGAAATGTAGGCTAGCTAACTGTGTTTACTCCATACTCGATTTTGTTCAGAATAAGACATCTACAAATTTGACATAAAAAGATGCACATGGACGCAGTGTTTTTCTTTTCCATTTTTATTTATTTCAAACCTAATTGAAATCTAATTTAATCTTTGCCATTGTTTTGTGTCTACAGAGGGCACAGGCAGCACTGCAGGCAGTAAATGCTGTCCAGACAGGTAGCATGACTTTAGGTGCTGTTGACCCATCCGGTATGACTGGCCCCAGCCCTGTCCTGAGAGTCATCGTTGAAAACCTCTTCTACCCCGTGACCTTAGATGTCCTGCACCAGGTATACACTTCCTCTAGTCTATTCTACACCGTGACCTTAGATGTCCTGCACCAGGTATACACTTCCTCTAGTCTAGTACTCTGCAATGCTATTCCTTTCTTATTTAACTATTGGTAGTTTTGATTGTTAGATTAAAATGCATTCGGTTCCTCAACAGATCTTCTCCAAGTTTGGTACAGTGCTGAAAGTGATCACATTCACCAAAAACAACCAATTTCAAGCTCTACTCCAGTTTGCTGATGGCCTGACTGCTCAACATGCCAAGCTGGTGAGTGGTGCCATCTATCAGTCATCTTATGTAATGACAATTATTGAATCTTAGTTTTATGCCAGCTCACATACTGTGAAAGAATGTGAAAGTCTAGATTTTGACATGATGTTTGTGTCATAGTTTATATTAAAATCTCTCTTTCCTTAGGCTCTAGATGGCCAGAACATCTACAATGGCTGCTGTACCCTGCGCATTAGCTTTTCCAAACTTACCAGCTTAAATGTCAAATACAATAATGACAAGAGTCGTGACTACACTCGTCCAGACCTGCCCACAGGGGACAGCCAGCCTGCTCTTGAACATCACGCCGTGGCTGCTTTTGGTACAAACGGGTGTCAAATTATGCCCAGCACACTCTTTTCTTTGCCACAGTCCCATTCTGCCTCTTTTAGAAATGTCTAAAAGTCCTCATATTTTGCAGCTACTCCCGGAATCATCTCTGCCTCACCATACGCGGGAGCACACGCCTTCCCTCCAGCTTTTGCTATCCAGCAGGCTGCGGGTACGGCGACACACAGCTTGAGTCTAACGCCTTCTCTATTTCATATTTTCCAAATTCTTATGTCTTGTGATGTGTAACTTAAATTGAGACTGTCTTGATCAGGGTTGACAATACCTGGGGTTCATGGAGCCCTCGCCTCACTAGCCATTCCTGGGGCAGCAGCGGCCGCTGCGGCTGCAAGCAGACTGGGCTTCCCCTCCCTCCCCGGCACCCACTGTGTCATGCTGGTCAGCAACCTGAACCCAGAGGTTAGTAGTTCTCAGTCTCTCATGGACCTTGAAGAGCTCAAAATATCTATTTAAATGTTAGGTCTTCAAGCAAGCTCAGAGATTTTTGTATTTTTTGAATGGCTGATGATGATCCTTTAAATTGTATTGTTTTTCTTTCATATTTAATTTTATAATGAATGAGAAATGCATCATTTGTAAAGCTGTCACAATGCTAAAATTTCTCTGCAAAAACAGCTGAACACCTTTTTATTTTTTTGTAATGTAACAATATTGGTATAAATATTAATCATTTAAATTAAAACAATCACAATGGCACCACAGCAATGTAACGTAATTTAGTAAAAAAAAAAAATAAAAAAAAATTTTTTTTTTTTTTTTTAATCATTTAAATTAAAACAATGGCACTACAGCAAAAACCTGGTGGAACCACTGATCTAAATGACTGGATTTCTCATTGCGTTCTAAAGTGCCAGCAGACGCTGAAGCCACTGGAAGTGTTCGAGCAGCCTTCTTACTGTTCTCTACCGACAGACTGCATCATTGACAGTACAGCCAAAACCTTGACCTAAAATCTCTCCATTTGCAGCATATCAGTGGGATAGGATTCGTTTTTAGGGTATATGTATATAAATTCATTGTTTTTTCAGATGTTATCTGTAATGTTGGTTTTTTTCAGGCAGGATAGGCGATATATAGAAATCGTTAAGATTGTTGTGTCTACTGGACACTGTAACTGACCTAACTCAAAATAGATTTATGTATGTAATTATGGAGGAAATATTGAGCATGAACAAATATCTGGGATTATTACCAGAAATTGATTTGAATATACAATAAATATTACAATACATACAAGACCCTGTTACTTGATTGCACTATACTGTTAAAATCCAAGGTTTACCATGCATCATCTTGCTCAGAATGACAGTAAATGCGTGGAAATAAAGCGTCATGTCTTTAAATCCATACACAGTCAGCATTATTTCTCTGAATAAGTTGTGAAGCGTGTCTTATTTCCTGATGTCTTGTTGTTGACCAACATCCACAGACTCTTGGAGAGATTGGAAACCGTTAAAACTACAGGTCAGATCAAATGTTATGGCTTTTTACTAGCATGACTGTTTGCATATGAATTGGAGTTATTTATATATATTGTTGAGCTAATTATTCATTTAAACTTAACTCTAACTGTTAATGAAAACACTGTTGAATAATTTACAGTTACTATACAAATAAAAACAATATTATATAACCTAACAATATAATTACATAACTTAATTCGTCATGTACAGTCACTGTGGTTAAATTAAATAAGTATGTGCATGCCAAGCATAAATCTGTATTCAGATTTCAGAAGAATCGTTTTGACATTTGTAATACAAATATTGAGGCATCTCATCCGTCAGCTGATCTGATATTCGCTACTGTAATTAAGATCATTGTAACTTTTAATAAAAACTTTTAATTCCCAACTTTAACTAATAACCATTTAAATGTTTAGGACGTTTGCATTGTAAGAATGTACAGGGAGACTTCAGATGATTCATTAGGTAATGTTTTCTCATTAAAATCAGATGATTTTTTTTATGAATTCAATAGAATGTGAGGGAATACTAGGGAATACCAGTATGGCGGCGGTGGCTTCACTTTATGACGTCATGAGCATTCCAGTGTTTTATATAGATCAGTTAGTGGAACACTTTTCTTTTAAAACAAAAGGTGAATTTTTATGTTGTAATGTAGAAATAAAATTAAAACTATGCCAGTGGCATCACATAAAAAAAACTTAGTTGAACACACCTTTTTAAAACAATTTTTTATATTATATTTTCTAAGGGCGTGACGAGATCTCACAGTATTAAAATGTGATGATATTTCTCGTCTTGTGATATCAGTTTGAGTTTGAGATATCAGTTGAGTTTGTGGCAAAACCTTTTACAGTGCTTGCATTATATTGTTTAGCATATGATAATTCATACTCAGAAAGTAGAACTGAAATGATACTCATCATAATATTAGTAAAGACATTTCAATCTGCACCTGCATTGTTTTGCATTTTGGTAAATAAAAAAACTATTTTTCCAGTCAAATATTTTGTCATTGAAGATTTCTTAAAAACAGTGTGAAAATATTGTCTTGTCTCGTTCTCGTGAACACAATATCATGTATCGTCTCATCTCGTTAGCTAAGTATATCGCCACACCCCAAATATTTTCTAATACAAATACTGGTATAAATATCAATCATTTTAATTAAAACAATGGCACGTAACCAAACCAAAAAGTTATTTTGCCATTTAACTGAATTAAGTTAACGATACAATGGATATTGTAAACTGGTGTTGTTACTACTGCTATACTGCTGAATGTCTCTTTAATTTTAGTGTGCTTATGATCTATTGTCACTCAGTAATTGCAGTGTACAGGGCACAAGAGTTTCCATTAACAGAAGCCCTGCCTCTTTATTTGCTCAAGTGTCCTCACCCCTTCTACAATGTGTTGTCATTTCTTCCTCTAACATCCTCAGGTTTTGCATTAAAAAAGCCATTCAGTTGAGCTTCATTCTTCTTGTTGCTTCCATTTGAATATGTTGCTGCTTACTTCATATTCCACTCATCTCCTCCAAATATTATTTAACAGTGAAATTGTATTTTCTGTTGGTCTGTTCAGAGGTTGGTTTTATTTATTAATTCATTTGTATTGTTTTGTAAAACAGACCATTGGAAAGTGCATCTACACATCCATCATATTGAAAAGAGCACATTGTTTACTACAGTAACTAATTGCTAAAGATTAGCTTGTTTTGCTGGTGAAGTTTCTTTGTTAAATTTAGCACTATATTTTGTATTTCTTTATGTATACTGACCTTGTTTTTTACCTCCTTTTTTTTTTTTTTTCTCCTATTTCTCTCCCTCCCCATTCCCCTCATCCCATTGCTCTTTTTTTGTTTTTGGAAACCTCGTTCTCCTTTGCCATCTGGCTGCACGCACCATATGTCTCTCTACTCATCTGATCTGTACGAACAATTACACGATTCCACATCATCCCACAATCTCACACACCAACATGACTTCATACACACAAACATTTCTCTCTCTTCTATCCCCCCACTCCCACCCCTCTCTCCGCTCCCAATCCATTAACCATCTTCATGATCCAACCATCGTTTTTCGCCATTTCCCGTGGAACTGCCTCGCTGCCTCGGATATGTTGAACCTCCACTCTGCCTCCGATCTTTACCTGTCTCTTCCTCCTCCGCTGCCCCCCTCTGCTGTCCTTTAAAGAGAGTTACGCCCCACTGCCTCTTTATTCTCTTCGGTATGTCATCCTTTAGCATCTTTTTTTGTCACTCGTTTATTCTGTTCTTTTAATTTGATTTTATTTCCTCACAAGGCATCTGTGAGGCCCAATTCTTTGAGTGCCTCGCTTGTTTTCTGCAGTATTTGGTGTGGTGAGATGAGACACGCCATGAAAAGCTGCAGCTTTCCCGAAACGACAGCACTTTCTTTGAACACAGACAGGAGGCTGCAGCTTTTTATGATGGAACATAGCAAATTGGTTTCTTGTAAAAATGTTGCATGCTTTTGAAAACTGTTCGTTCCACCTTTTTTATTGCATGTCTTTGGAGAAAAGCTGTTTAAAATACTTGGTTTAATAGTCAAGACTCCTGCTGTTTTATATGTTCATTCTTTTTTGGGTTAGAAAACATTTTCATTCCCCTTAAAACTTTTTATCTTTCAAGTCTTGAATGATTCTTATCTCAATCGATCCATTTAATCTGTTCCTCAGGAGATCATAAAACAACCTAAACACTCGTTGCAGTCTTCCTAAGACTTGCAGATCCACTTGAACTCTACTCTTAAATCATTTTTTTTTTTTTCTTAACTAAGAATTTTTTTCAGTTTCTCCTTAAAACAAAGTTACTTTGTCCTTTTTCACTCAATAAAGCCCTGATAAAATTGCTATTACACACTAGTCATTTTATAATTTTTTTTTTTTTTTGTACCCTGAAAAGCATGTGATGGTGTGATTATATTGGAGTATCTTGATTGTGAATTGAAGTTGATTTATAGCTCAGGCTGGTTTTGATGAGGTGTGTCTGATTATAACTAATTGCATATTTGTATCTGACATGAACATGTCTCTCTTTTTAGGTGTATATGGGGATGTATTGAGAGTGAAAATCATGTTCAACAAAAAGGAGAACGCTCTCATACAGATGTCTGATGGGACACAGGCCCAGCTCGGTAAACTCTCTTAATATTATGGGTATTTGCTTACAGAAGGAGTGTATATAATATATTCAGTTATTGAAATTAATGACCGCCAAATGCGGGTAACACACATCAACCCACTAGCCAATTTGGCGGGTTATGATTCATAAATGATGTTCTGTCACTTTGCATGGCATCGCCATCAGAGCCCTTTCCCCTAAAAGGAAAAAAAAATTAAGGAGGGTCGCACACTGAGAGAAATGCCACACAGCGCCACGTCTTTAAAATTCAAACTCATTGTTTTCTACAATGACTGCACCACTCGGCATCTGTCTTGGATTGCCGCCTTGAATTTGAGAACACAAGTACAGAATGATGTGACCGGTGTGCGATAAGCCTGCCTGTGAGATGTTTCAGGCATAGCGCGGCGCTTCCTGTCTGGTGTGCGACCGGTTATCGCTCTGCTTGAGCCCTAGGAGGCAATTAAGAGGACAAATTTTTTTTTTTTTTCCCCTCCTCAACCAATTCTCATAAATGCAGCATGTCCAAGACTTTTAGGCAAAGAGCATTCTAGCATCTTTATTGCAGTGTGCAAATAATCTTGTGGCAGTTATAAGAGAAGTCACAGAGAATTTTGTGTTCATTTTCATTTTATTTTAATTAAATGGTATCCGCAAACAGTGATTGACCGTCGTCGAGCTGAAAGCAATACAATGATTCAGAATTATATTCAATTACAAATATATTTTAAATCCAAGCTGTGATTTTGATAATCTGGTTTAGCTGTAATATTTTTGTTTTGGCTAGTAGAAGTTCTGAATGGCTGGTAACTTAAAAAGTTGGTAGCCTAATTGGCTGGTGAGTGAAAAAGTAAATTTGTATATACTTGTGTATATCACTACCATTTAAGGTTAAATGGAAAATTGTCATCAATTAGTCACCTTGTCGTTCCAAACCTGTAAGACTTTTTCTTCTTTGGAACAAATAAAGATATTTTTAATGAAATCTGAGAGATTTCTGTCCCTCCATTGACAGCTATGCATTTACCACTTTGACGCTTCATTAAGTTCATAGAGAGCGTAAAACTAATCCATATAAATTGAGCTGTTTAGTCTAAATTTTTAAGAGACATGATCGGTTTTTATATGATGAACAGATTTAATTTAGGCTTTTATATATGTTGCGTAACACGAGAATGAACCTCATTGGTTCTCGTACATTAAGCGAACATGCTTCGGCTTCCATTTACCATAATTTGGTGTGTGAATTGATGAATGTTTATATGTGAATGAAAGCATAAATTCAATCTGTTCATTTAAAGCAATCGTGTCTCTTCAGAAAATATGGACTAAATTCATATGTAATAATTTTACGATACTTTTTTTTTTACTTTTTGAAGCGTCAAAGCAGTAGTTGCGTAGATTCAGTGGAGGGACAGAAATCTCTCAGATTTAATTACAATATCTTCATTTGTGTTTTGAAGATGAATGAAAGTCTTACGGGTTTGGAACGACATGAGGGTGAGTAAATGAATTTTAAAGGCGAACCTTTAAGAGTTTAAGGTCGATAAGACTCTTAAATTTCTCTTATGCTTACAAAGGCTGTACTTATTTGATCCAAAAATACAGTAAAAATTGTGATCTTATGAAATGTTTAGCAGATGCTAGTGCTCAGATTGGTTTTCACAGTATACTGGTTTATGTCATGGTGAGCTAGGGCGCAGAATGATACACACTCTGTATATTTCGTTCATGTACACTTTTATATTTCAGCAATGAGCCATCTAAGCGGGCAGAAGTTATACGGCAGGCCCCTGCGCATCACACTGTCCAAACACACGACTGTCCAGATGCCACGGGAGGGACATGAAGACCAGGGTCTCACCAAAGACTACAGCAACTCTCCTCTCCATCGCTTCAAGAAGCCAGGCTCAAAAAACTACTCCAACATCTTTCCTCCCTCATCTACCCTGCACCTGTCTAACATCCCGTGAGTTTATACACATCAGCTTCTTGTTTTTATATGAAATTAAATACAGATACTCATCTGTAACTTTGTTTGCGTTTTAGACCCGCCGTTGTTGAAGATGACCTCAAGATGCTCTTTGCTAGCAGTGGTGCTCTTGTCAAGAATTTCAAGTTTTTTCAGTAAGTCTTTGTAGCTGTGATATCGTGTGTGTGTGTATGTATTAATATATTATGAATAACATAACATTCAAGCTATTTAATAAAGTTTTTAATATTTTATTATTATAGTATTATATTATTTTAATATTAAATTATTTTACTTCTGTATTAAGCCTGTTATAATAGAATAATAGAATTTCTAGACACCTTGGTTTGTTGTAATTCTCTCAATGTCATTTCTGTCTTTTAATGATTTTAATTGTCATACTTTTTATAAACTGACCACTTCAGCAAATTAAAACAGTATGAACACACTGTTCACTGATATGCACTATAAAGTTCTATGCTTTTTATTATTTAGTTTAGTTTGCATTATTAATTCAATTTTTTAAAAAAAATGTGTTTAGTGATTTTTTTTTTTTTTTTTTTTTTTTTTTTAATTATTAATTTGCTACCTGGTTATTTTGAGTTAAAATAAAAATGTTGGCAGCATCAATCTGTTAATTATTGATTATCATCAGCACATAAATTCTATAATAATTCTTTTGGTTTATCCATAAGAAATACTAACAAATTCATCAACTTTCAGGAAGGATCGCAAGATGGCTCTGATTCAGATGGGT